>CM076584.1:478053406-478653406 GCA_034641835.2 Pinus albicaulis
GTTTCTGGTGAACCAATGATTTCTGCGGTTTTTTGGCCGTAATTTTTTTTTATTTAACCCTATTCCAGTGTGCAGCATTTATGGTGCCCCGGTGCGTTTCCATCATTCCGCATCGGGAATTTTATGTTCCGCTCGCTTTTATGATGCACCGGGGCTTTACAATAATCTGACGCACCGGTAACGGTGCCCGGTGAACCAATGTTTATGCGGTTTTTTGGCCGTAATTTTGTTTGTTTTAAACCCTTTTCCGGTGCGCGGCATTTACGGGGATCTCGGTGCGTTTCAGTCATTCTGCACTGGGACGTTTATGTTCTGCGCACTTTTTATGAGGCATCGAGGCTGACGATATGACATGCACCGACACGGTTGCTAAATTAAAAGCATCGGGAAGGTATGTACGGAGTGCACTGTTTCTAGTGTGCCAATATTTTATGCGGTTTTTTTTTTTTTTTCCGTTATTTTTTTTATTTAACCATCCACCAGTGCACGCGTTTTGTGGGTGCCCCGGTGCATTTCATTTATTCCACAACGGGCGGTATCTGTGCGGTCGACATGTAAAGCACCAGTGCTCTACAGAAATAAAATGCACCGGGCGTGTGTGTACGGAGCGCACGGTGTCCGGTGTGCCAATTTTTGTAATGCACTGGTGCTTTGTCATGTTAAACGCACCAGTACATTTTAGGTTGATAAGAGCACCGGAAGAAATACATCCGAAAAAACCTCCGCTCGCCAACCTCCTCTAGGATCCTCCGCTAGAAACAAACGTCTGGGGTATTTTTCTGTGGGGTTCCTCAAAAACATCCGCTAGAGGGTCTTTTCCTTGTAGTGACTCTTTTCATTGTCCATGTTTGATTTGTACCTAGAAGTTGCATAATCCTTGCTTCCATTGGTAACAAGCACACTATGTTAATTAATTTGAAAGAGCGCATCTTGCAATGTCCTTATAGGACCATACAACCTTAGTCATCCTGAAACCTATCCTTTTCTTTCAGAATGCTTTGCAAAATTCCTCCATTAGAAGCAACATTCAAGTAACCAAACATCATCGACTATAATTTCCACCCTATACGACAAAACTGCCATAGATTCCCTCAGTTTTTCACTTATGCATCATAGGGAATTGATCCATCACTCACTAATGGAGTGATGATCCTTTTAGAACTGTCAACTACCTAACAACTAGCTGTACATAGTTTTAGGGTTATGTATTGGGTGTTACCAAAGAAAAACCTAACGCTTAGGCATTATGATATCTTAAGAAAGGTCAAGAAACTGATTTGGAATTATTATCCCTTATGATAAGAATTTCATCATTTTCAGTAACACGTTCCTCACCAACCTTATCTGTATAACCAAGGAATGGTAGATCGAATGTTTCACCCCAAAAAATTTAATGACCTAAATGTACCAATCGTATTGGCAGTATGATGCAAGTCTCCCTTGCTTACACGACACATAGCAATAGCTCGATCTTATAAAAATTATTTGAGAGCCATGTATTCGATATTTTGTGTGTGTGTGTGAATATGAAATTTGCACCATATTTCCAAAGATTCTTAATACGTTCAAAATATAGACTCCCATGAAGGTTAAATCCAAATGGCTTTCCCAACACACAATACTAATGTCCATCCCTTTTAATTTTTGCACCATTAAAATTCCTTACATTAGGTACCTCAAGCATGATGTCTAAGTTTTAATGAAGAAGAGTCATAACTATAAAAAAATAGCTAATATACCTTGATCAATGTTCCACTTACGTATGTTAAATTTACTTAAATCCTAAATAATTTGGAGACCATTGGAATTTATCCTCAAATTCACTCATCTTATCCTTGTTTCAATTATTGGAATACTCAAATTTTTTTGTTGGAGTACTATTCAGCAAACTCAGAAACATTGCAATTAAAATATTCTTATGAAAAACTTGATTTTCAAACTCAATATGCTTATAGATATTAGGCCAACAGAAAAAATTCCGATCCCCTTGGGATTCATTTTGATAATTGATTCCCCACTATCCATGTCAAACCATTTTGTTAGAGGAATGGGAGATATCCTTCAAGTAAGGGCCATAACTCAACTTCCCTTTGCTGCTTGAATGAATGTATTGGAATGAGGTAAATTAGTGATTTGGCTCTCCCAAATTATTTTTGCTACCCAATAAGCCAAGGAAAGCAAGAATCCAATTTTCAATCAAGTTGTTAGATCAAACTCGAATGATCTTCATGGACATGTACATATTATTTGTAGACTTCCCATTTTGAACATTGAACATTAGATCTAGCGCATTTGATAGATATTTGAAAGGCCATAATATTGTCCCATCATGTTGCAAGGATTTTTTATTTACTTTCCATGTCTTTGGAGTAATTAGTATATTAAGCAAAATCCACATTGCAACTTTCTCCAAGAAATCCATATTTTGTGCCATGAAACTAGACATTGTAAATTCAAGACATAAGTTTGCAATGTCATAAGATTGTTCTTTCAATCCTTGGGAACATGTTCTCAAACATGTTATATATTGGAATACTGGCTGCATGACATACAAACCCAATTCTTAATATTCCCTTAATTCTCGAAATACCCCCAAATTTTTCTTGTTCATTTCAGAATTTATGTAGTTTACAATCCAAATATTGGTATCAAATGTTTCATCCATGCCCATAAAATGTAATAGTAGTCAGAATGTCGATCCATTAATAATAAGGGTAAGGAAAACTAACCCACCAGTGAAGAAAATGAGAAAATGAACACAATTCTATTTTTCCTTGAGAGTTGAGGAATGTCTAAGCTATCACTAGAATTAGAGACAAGGTCAAAGCGACAACTATCGAAAACCCCTACCATACGAGAACAATTGTCTCTTTCAAATTTACATTGTAATCAAAATATAATAGTACTAACTTTAGTACAATGACAACTTTACTCTCGATACTTGTAAAAGCACATAGAGAAGCATTAAAAACCCCCCGATTGATATGAAGACAAAATCCATTGTATTTGCAATGCAAAACAACATTTCCCATAAAATATATAAGCTTTGGCGAGTTTCACTTTTGAAAACTGTCCTTCGCCAACTTTTATTCTTGAAAGAATGTCCTCAATGTTGCATAAACTATGCCCAATGCCATTGTGATTAAGGAAATAGAAATCTCAGCCACACTATCACAAATAAAATAAGGTAAATAGGTTTAAAATAAAGTTAAGGTGATTTCCATCACTGTATCATTAAAAATAATGCCAAGCCACAAGAATGATAGAAGACCAAAAGCAAGACTAGTAGCTATTTCTCCCAGAGTGACTTGGGGAAAAACTATTATCACTTACCCCACATTGAAAGTGAAACCAACCACCATATTAAAGCAAAGCCTATAAACAACAATTGTTGTCCCATCATTCATCAAATATTCCCCTTCAATAATAATATTCAATTTCTTGTTAGAATCAATTTTCCTCAATAACTCCACAACTGTTACATGGTCTATAACATTGAGTAAACCTCCCAACAACAATGATATATTCCAGTCCCATTCGTATGGAAAGAATAATTGTATAGCAGTACCAAGGGACAATTTAGTATTACTACACGAGAGCCAACCAACAATGCCATTTGTATGAAATATTTCTACCACAGAAAAAGGTCCTTTTGCTATTGAATTGATCGCCATTGAATAAATGATATCCATTATAATTCATTTCCATGAGGTGAGCATACTTGCATCAACACTTCAGTTTTCTTGCTATATACCGACATTTATCAAATTTTAGGGGGAAGTTCTGAATATTCTTTTCATTAATATTATAGATGGAAGAATTTCAAGACAAATAACATAAGATTACTGTCCATTCTTTAGCAAATTCGGATTGGAACCTTCATTATAAACCTCCAAGGATTCATGCATTTTCACACCTTCATCCACAAATTTTATTGTATGTCTCTCGCACATTTTTATTGATTATTTTTCATCCTGTCTACTTGTTTGGAATAAAACACACTTCACATAGAATTTCAATAACATGACATGTCTCTCTCCTCATTTTACCAGTAGTAAATGATTATATGTAGTTCCATAGGAAAATGTGTCAACTTCTCCTTGACTCACTACAACAAAGGTCAACTCAACCGAACCTTTATTCAATTAAGTTGGGAGCTCATTTGTGGTGGCTTTGGAGTCTAAATCCACCCCGCCTATAAAATTTGATGCTTTCAACTGTATTCTCCTTTTTAATCCATCTCAATAATCTTTACTTGATGTAGTAAGTCTTGTTGCCTTGTAATGGGTGTGGAAAAAACTTCTCGATTGTAAAAATATGAATCATGGTCAGCCTATGTGCTTCTTAGAGCAATGAAACAAAGGAAACTACTTCATATCCATTTGTTCCCTCCAAGTCATTTCAACCTAACATATGTTCCTCATACCAAATATCCAAAAGTCAACACCTAACATTAATTCCATCAAATATGTTGGGTGAGAAGAAGCCAACTCCATCATGAGAAATTTGCTAGCCAATTAACCAAAACACCATTAGTTAAACAAGATCTTAAACAAGAATGCTTTCAAATAATCCATGATCATCATGTTTAGTAATATCTTTATCACATAAATTTGACTATTGTGATGGGAATATGCTTAAGCAGACCATGGAAAAGATTCATGCTGGAGTTCAAGATGATTAACCATTCTAAAGAGCATAACCAAAGAATGCACAGAAACATACATGAAATAAAAAGCAAGGGGGACCCAAAATTTTAAGTGCATACGATGAAAATTTTGGGTGGTGTTGTAGCCGCTACAATATGACCTCGTCTCTTCTTCATTTATTTGACTTCCGCTCCACTCCTCACTGGTTGGTTGTTTGGCTTCTTCATTTTCCCTCAAATAAGGTATGTTGTGTGTTTACTATCAATATTCCTTCCCTTTTATTGATAAAAAAAACTTGTTAGCCATCTCCTATTTCCTTGGGGGAATTGGATTTGGGAGGTGAAGTCATTTTTTGGGGGGATTTTAATACCACTCTTCACCCATGGGAAGAGAAATGGGGTTATATGGTAAGATATAAATTCTAGGAAATATTGGAAGATCTAATTTCATTACTATATTTGCTTGAAATCAAGCACTCAACCCTCAAATTTACTTGGAGCAATTGAAGGGTAGGTCTTGGGCATATAGTAGCATGCCTGTAAATTTTTTTTGTGGCCTAATTATTCCTATCTCTTAATTTTACTATTTCCTCTAAGATCCTCCCATGGAGGGGCTTTGATCATAGGCCCATTTCTCTTGAGATCCAATAGTCAATTGAGCATTGGTCTCTTCCATTTTTATTCCCCCCCATCTAGCTAAAGAAGGCAGGCTTCTTTGAAATGGTAAAAAAGTATTGGAGATGATGGGAATCAAGATCCCCATTCTCTACTTGGGAAAATAAACTAAAAAAATCTCAAAGAAGCTATAAAACAACGGGTGAAGGAAAATACAAAGGATTTTAATGTCATACTTCTTCAACACTAAAATAAATTGGAAAGCTTATATTCTCAAATGGAACGAGAAGAAGTATCCAAGGAACTCCTTCAACAATAACAATATGAATTTGATCTTTATTAAAAGCTCTTAGAGAGTAGGAAGAAGTCTAGTGATTAAAATCACATAGTCTTTGTTACAAGAAAGAGATCGAAACTAAAAAAAAATTCACAACCAAGCAAAAAACAACCTTTGTAAAAAAAAATATAAAATCCATCTTGGCAGAAGGAGTTTTTAGGAGGAAAATCGACATTATAATGAGTTGTATATGGACTTGAAATCCCCCAAGGTGACAACAAATTCTTACATCCTTGATCAAATCTTGTCCATCATCTTTGTGGAGGATAATGTAGGCTTGCTAAGGGAAATTTCTATAGATGAGATAAAGAGGGCGTTCTTTTATTTGAACCCATATAAAACTTTGGGGTCCAGATGGGGTCTCAACCCATTTTTATTAGTTTTTATAGGATTCCATCAAATTTAATTTAATTTTAATGATATAATACGCATTCAAGCACAATTGCATCATAGTGGAATCAACTCTTCTTTTCTTTATTTGGTCATTAAAGAGGTCAATCCCTCCTCATTTGTAAAAATTAGATTGATTTCCTTATGTAATGTTGCTAATAAGATCATCTCCAAGGTATTGGAAAACATATTGACAAGGAGGGTTCATATGTCAGAGAAAAGTCATAGATAAAATATTTCTCGTACATGAGGCTATGCATTCCTTCCATACAAGATGAGACATAGATATGATGATTAGAATAAATATGTCAAACACCTTTGAAAATGTTTTCCATGATTTTCTACTTAAGGTATTGGATAAATTTGGCTTTGACAACATGTTTATCAATTATATTGTTATTTTCTTTATCTATCTATTATCTCACACGTTAAAAGTACTGGAGTTATGCTGGAAGGCTTAAAATTCTGTAGTAAGCTGGGAGGTTAAAATTTCTGCAGTATTTGTAGTAACTAGGATCAAAATTTCTGAGATGTTGCTGGGCTAAAGTTGTTGAACAAGGAGGGAAAATTGAAGGTTACTGCGTCCTACAAGGATGACTTGGTGGAGGAAGAAGGTATTTTGGTCTACGGTCTTGGTTGTCACTGTTATATGAATCTACTAAAGGGAGATTTCTTGATTGGGTTTCCCCCTATATAGGGGTTTTCCTTTGACTGTTCACCTACATCTGGTGTCCCTAATCTCCATGTTTTGTTTTTGGAAATTAATCGATGAAACATAGATAAAATAGTAACATAATAAAATTAATAAGAAAATAAGAATCTCACAAGTAATTATCAACATAAGTAAATATTTCTGCCTTTCTGATTTTCCAACATGGTATCAAAGCTAAGTTAAAGAAGGAGGTGTTGAAATTGGCAACGAGAAATATTGAAAATGGCACCAAAAAGGGATTCTGATTTAATTTTCCCTTAATTAAATTAGAAGTAAATTGTAATTCAACATCACATGACAACTTGTATGAGTTAATTGAGTCAGGAAGACTTAGTTAGCTAAGTTCATTCGAGTTGAGGATCAAAGTGGAGGCATGTGGAGTTCACTATAAGTTTTAAGGGGTCTAGTTGTAGTTTATTTTGAGTTGTAATATTTTAACTTAATTATTTGAGTTAGAATAAGTTTAACTAGTTCTAACTGATGGATGAGCTATTGAGAGGTCTAGTGAATTAAATTTGATTTGATTCACATGCAGTGATCAATCATATAACTGATAATTCATTATAAATAACTGTTTCATGTCAGTTTTAAGGAAGACTTAGTTGATATTGGAGTTAAAGGGAAGAGAACTATTAGTTTTATAATTATAAAATTGTATAGGTCATGCATGAGGTCATAAGGATGCCTTGGATGTATTGCACAATTAATTAGTGGGAATTTCCTATTTAACAGGGGCTCAATTACCTCGGGAATGCGTAAGCTCGTCAGGCAGGTGCAAGTTTTTGGTTAAATATTGGACCAAACTTTCCAGGATCAGTGTGAGACAGTTAGAGATAGTGCAGAGGTTTCTCAGGGAGGGAAATAACATTGTATTGTTTCATATTCTTGAGTTAATGCAATATACATATATCGGGGTTTTTAGCTGAGGCTTTCCCTAAATAAATCTCTGTGTTGTGTGATTGAAATTATTTCTATTTCTTCTTCATGTGATTGTGTGATCGTAATTGTTTTCTGTAATTTGTAGAATTGAAATAGTATTTTTTTTTAGCATATTAAAGATTAGTTGAATCTATGTGTATTTTCTACATGGTATTAGAGAATGATTTTTTTTGGTGGAAAGTTTGAAGAGAAGATCTAAAAATTTGTCCAAAATTTTCAAAAAAAATAGCAGGTCTAGATTCCTTGTGAAACAATACCCAAATTAAAAAAAAAAATCGACCGATTCGGAGTTCAAATGAGGGAGATATTGCTGATTTTTTAGTTATTTATTTCTTTATTATTATTATTTTTTTTTGCAGAAATTTTGTGACGACAAGATAGTTACAGCACGGATCTAAGTTTCCAAAGTGCCCAGACGATGTGATATTTAGCAAAGGGAAGGTTTTCCTTAGACACATCGCCACAAGACCGATGAAATTGATCAGTGTGCGAGTCAAGAACCTGTATGCTCTTGAGGTCGAAGATGCATGCAAAGCTTTGAGGAGCAAAGCAAAGGTTAGAGACTTGGTGGTTGAGAGGGAGCATGAATTATCTCTCAACATGCAGCCTCAGAAGAAGCCTCAGATAGTTGTGAAGCAACCACAATTAGAGAAGTAGAGAGGAGACCGATTGGAGGCATCCACTCAAGCAGATACCTCCACTAGGGGGAAATTTCGAGCCAAGTGGGCAGAGGGAGAACATGTAGCCATACCTCTAGGTGAGAGGTGGGACAATGTGAAGTAATAGTCCCAAGGGTGCATAAATTTGGGGAGGGTAAATTGAGATGTCTTGTCTCATGGATCATTACCTTGCTACGGGAGCCCATAATACATAATAGCAAGATGGATCAATTGTGGTTGATGAAATTAGATGTCAGAGTGACAGATGTCATATACTAGAGCACAAAGAAGAGTTAGAAGCAGTGCAGATGACACAATGCAGAGTCAGTGGCAGCGCAAATTTTTTAGTAGACAATGTAGTAGCTAGTAGCAGTCAGAGGCTCTGGTGACAGATACATCATACTGATTCAGTTTGGATGCTTTTCAGTTTCAGAAGTTGCAGTAGAAAAAACAATAGAGAAAAGTGTTGCATTCATAAAATTCCAAAGGTACCAGATTGGGATAGAGTTGAATTCCTTTCATGTTGAGAGGGAGTGTTGAAATTGGCAACAAGAAATATTGAAAATGAGTTGTAATTGTTTAACTAAATTATTTGAGTTAAAATCAGTTTAACTAGTTCTAACTGATGGATGAGCTAGTGAGAGGTCCAGTGAATTAAATCTGATTTAATTCACATGCAGTGATCAATTAGATAACTGATAATTCATTATAAATAGCTGTTGCATGTCAGTTCTAAGGAAGAATCAGTTGATATTGGAGTTAAAGGGAAGAGAACTATCAATTGTATAATTATAAAATTGTACAGGCCATGCATGAAATAGGCTTACCAAAGGATATTGATAATCATGAAAAATTTCCTCTTTTGATGAAATCAACAAATCAACAATAGGATCCTTGAAAACATTGAAAAGTATATTGTCTTAATGATCCAAATGATAATTTTCATTCATAACTTTAGGTTGTCTCTTTTTTATGTCTTCATTTTCAACATTGTTCTTGAGACAAGGCTCTGACTGTTCATGAAAATCTTCAATGGAAGGAACCATATCATGTGCTACAAGGATGTTTAGAAATGAATTTTCATGCATTACAATTAGAACTTAATGTATATCATCATGCACAAACAACAATTTTTGATCATTTAAATTTGAAGCAAGACATTTTGGGAAAACAACTTGTAGATCAAAAACTTGCTGATTATTCTCCATTAGTGCTTCCTCATGACAACCTTTAAGCATAGTCAAGGAATCAACCTCCTCCTGATGATAAAAAGAAACATGTTTCACATAAGCTTCTCCTTGATCCTACCCATTTTCATCTGTCTCAACAATCAAAGGTTCAAAAAATGAACAAACTGAAGAGCCTTGTAACTGACCATCTTTATGTTCCTCTTTATCACCTAAATATTGGGAAAGATGCTGCAAATTTTCACAAATTTCACAGGATATAACTTGGTTGTCAAAGTGATGATCCATTTCATATTCAAGCAAATAAGACACATATATTTGTCGGAAATATTCTTTATTATCATGAAAACTAACAGGAGAAGAGAAATCATAAAGTGCCTCTAACATATCCTCATCCACGCACTCTCCATTATCACCAAGAATTTTAGGACATGGAATGAAAACCTCAAAAAAATCACAATAGCCTTGTAATAGTGATAAAGAAGAATGAGTTTTCTCATAATGTTCTAATAAAGTCCTATGGAAATCTCTTAGAAAGAACAAGCTTCCCGGTTGCAACCCTTCATACTATGTTCTAACTTCATCCTCTAGTGTGGCCATAAACATTTTCATGAGACAATCCTTAGGAAAATCAACTCAAAACTTATGTACATGCATATGGAATCTAAACAAGTGAAGAGAAACATTATCTTTCTTTTCATCTTTAAATATAGGAATATAAGTCAAACAATTAACTCTTGGCATAGGATTTGGAAAACCAGGGATGTGAGATTGACTCATAGGGGCATACCTGGCATTATTTCTTGCAGTAGAATCCATATTGGAACTTCATCGAGCTACTGATCTTCAAGCAGTGGAGTCACCATGAAGCCATGAATTTCTGAATTCTTCAAGAATGGAGTCACCAAGGTAGAAGTACAACCTTTGAATGCTTTTGAGCTCCTGCTACCTTCAAGAATTTAGTATTTCTATTTGAGCACAAAATTTCGGGAAAATATGTTTTCAGACTCCCGGTAGGAAAATATGTTTTCAGACTACTCGCAGACACACCAAAATGTTATCACCAAATTGAGGCTGATGGGCTGCTTCAACAGTCACCTAGAGTAACTATTTCAAACCTACTTAGCCTTTCCAACCCGAGAGGGTTCTCTCAAGGATAATAATGATATTAAATAGATAAAGATAAAACATATGGCTAAATCTCAAATATGTTTTGGATATTTTTTATGCAGGTGAAGGATGAAAATAAATGGCTACCATTGGGCATGGAGTCAGTTAGGAAACTCAATCACAGATAAAACATCTCTCATGGAAGCTGAGGCATGTGTATTCTCATCAAAACATAACATAAGAAGTAGAATAGATGCATAAAGGAAGTTGGAGCATGTTTAACCATGAATTCCAAGTAATTACACACCAAGTAAACTAAAAGAAGATTAAAAGAGCCCGTAGGACAAACACATACAAGAATACAGGATGAATCTCAGGTGAGAAAGAAGTTTGTTGCAAATTTATATTACTGACAGAAAAAATATTACAAAAGTAGCTTCTAGAATTATGACATCCATAAACCCTTTCTAACTCTAAAAATATCTAATTTATAGAGTGAGGACTCGTACAAATTATTTTCCACCTTTCTAGCTTTGAATTCCCACCTCAAAGACCTATTTCAAATAGGATTACATCACTTGGAGACTTCCTAGGGATATTTCTGTTTTGCAGAGTTTGAATATACAAAGGACTATTATTTCATTAAATAACTCAAAAATTCCATTTAATAACCTTTATCAACTGCAACCAACTAATTTTATGAGTGTACTAGAGTGATGATGTGTCATTATGCCACGTGGATGCTGAGCTGGACCTCCTCCAAGTCGAATTTTACATTTCTTTCATAAATCTGGTTAGTGAAAATTCTGAAAAATAGGCCTCAAAGATGAGTGCATAATTTCCAAATCCTGATGGCTTTGTAGAAACTCAGAGAGGTTTTTGTAGATGGGATTGTGCTGAAGCAAAAACCTCCTTCATATTTCCAAAAATATTTTTCATTTGGTCAGAAATTGAAGTTGAAGTTGACTTCTAAAACAATGATGTACAAGAAATTTCAGGAGAGTTCGTAGCGTTTTCATTTCACTACCTTTTGCATAACCTTTGACATTTCTTACTATTGGAGGGTATTCCTTAGGTCTAATAAGCTAAATAAATTCCTCTAGCACCCACTTCCATTTATTTTTTGAAGGAGTTTTAGCTTAAGGAAACCTACAATGAGTTTGTAGAGAAAACTCAGCCTCAAGCCAGGAGCATGCTACAAACTCACCTAGTTTGGTAGATTTTTTGTAATTTCTTCTTCTTTTCACCTCAAAAACACAAGTAAAGCTTGTACATGCCTAGTATGATAGTATTAGACATAATATGGTCCAAATATGTGTTGCCTTACCATATTTCAACATCATCATCTTGCATAATCAATTTAAGACCCTTTTCTTCAATTCTTCTTGTACCATCTCCATCGAACCAAACTATTCATGCTGAGGTGTTAGCGAAATGACACACTGGAGTTAAGACCTTGAAAACCTGAATTTATATGGTGAGCTATCTAATGGTGAGGTGGAAAAAGTGATGTGCTGTTATGCTTGATGATGTGTCTAACATGACGAGATGGCAGCCTAATATTCATCTATGATGAGTGTTCTCACTAACCAAAGACTCCATTGATACTCTTTGACCATCCCAGCTGACTGATGTGCTTCAAGAAGACATTTAATGCTTTAAAAACTTTAAATTCTCTCTCGCTGCAAAAACACAGTTTTTAGGCAAGTTCGTAGCGAATTCTGACTGTTTTACACTGATTTCGCTACAAACTTTGGTATTCCTGTCAAATTCACTGTAATGACCAGATTTTCTCATGCATGAGATATTTTGGTTTTATATTGTGAAAATAATTTAATGACATGGGATAGGGACACTTTGAACCTTTAGGACTATAGACAAATTCATGAAATTTTATCAATTCTCATGAATTTATTTAAACACACTAGACCTTATGCAAAATGACCTCCCTAACCAACCTAATTGTTATTAATGATAAAAATTGCTCCACTTGGGATGATGTGCCCCTGAGGTACATCAAAGAACATGTAGCTCCAGTGCCTTATCCATTGGGCTGATCCAAAACTTGTAAAATTATCTTTATTCCAAAACCAAACCACTTATACAAATTAAAAATTGAATAGTGCACGCTTGCAAACTGAAAACTGGATACTGAAACTAACCATGCTGAAAACTGAAATGAAGATTTGGAAAAATTATTTATGTATAGAGCTACTATGACAACTAAAGACTAAACATTCAATTCAAGCAATATGAAACCTCCAGTATAACCAGTAAAAGAGCTGATCCAACACCTGGGCTTCTTGACTGTTCTTCAATGGACCATCTATTAGCAACTTAGAATAAAAATTGAATCCATAACTTGAACTTATAAATGAAAGAAACTTCACCTTCACTTATGACTGAAATAGGCTTACCAAAGGATCTTGATAATCATGAAAAAATTCCTCTTTTGATGAAATCAACAAATCAACAATAGGATCCTTGAAAACACTGAAAAGTATCCTATCTTGATGATCCAAAGGATCATTTTCATTCATAACTACAAGTTTCATCTATTTTATGTCTTCATTTTCAACATCATTCTTAAGACAAGGCTCTGAATGTTCATTAAAATCTTCAATGGGAGGAACCATATCATGTGCTGCATGGATGTTTAGAAATGAATTTTCATGCATTACAATTAGAACTTCATGTATATCATCATGCAAAAACAACAATTTTTGATCATTTAAATCTGTAGCAGGACATTTTGGGACAACAACTTGTAGATCAAAAACTTGCTGATTATTTGATCGGAATCTGGATTAGGGGAAAAAATTAGCCCAAAAATCAAAGTGCTTAGAATTGCACTCAATTGGATTCAAAGCGACCGACACATCACAAGGAATCCAACGCCACTTGTTTCGTTGAAAACCGAGTTTGTATGAGGAAGTTATTCTCTACTGATCGCCATTTAGAACAGGCAAATTTTTATTAAAAAATTGTAGAACAAGTACAGGCTGATGACATGGCTGCCTAATCAACATTTAGGGAATCTTCTTTAGTTTTTAGTCCAATGGGACTGTGACAAGCGTTATCTCTAGATTCGCCAATGTTACTTGGGGAAGTTGAAATTTTCTCCTATTTCCTAAGTTTAGAAGTCACATACATTTTATATTGCAAGGTTGGTTGGTTGCATATTTATTTAAATAAAGGTTGGGACTAATGGCTGAAACCATAGTCGAATGGGCTACAAAATATATTCGCAACATATATCTATATTCCAAAGTCTTTTAACTATGGTTCGAAGCCTTTGCAATGTTCAACAAAATGGTTTGCGATTGGCGATAAGGTGGGTCCTACCAATCACATCGAGGGTTTAGGAGCGGACGTGAATGCATTATTGGGTGGTGGATCTGCGATTTCACGATAGCGATAAGTGACGTGGTGGTAAGGTTATCGGATGCGGAGCTAAGATGCAATGCAGAGTTGCAATGTGATATATCGCATCGGGGTATCGCAATCGCAAGAAGGAGTAGGCAACATAGAATGATTTATAGCGGATTTGCGATCTGCGATAAGTGCTGCGTTGCGATCTACGATCTACGATAAGTACTGCAGTGCGATCTGCAGATTTTTAAATGCATTTAAACTGAGTTTTAATATGTAATATGTGGTTATGTTATGTTAACAGATAAGTGCGAGTTAGTGCTAAACACACTTAAACCCACTTAAACACCACTTATCACCCACTTAATTTAATATTAAACTCGTGATTATCCCTAATTAAGAGCGCTTAACTTGGCGGCGCCTTTGGCAGACCCGCCAAATTCGGAGGCAGCTCCACTTTTAGTGGACTTAACTGGCAGTCTTCCAGTTTTAGTGGAGGTTTTCTAGGCCTGGAGTAAATGAGGCCTATCTTGAGAAATATTCAACTAAATTGGGCTCAGGAAAAGTTATTCTTAGCATTTTGTCATGTTGGGAATTCATTGGAACATGTTTAAGAGGCAGAGGAGCACTTATTGATGGTGTTTTTCCCACTTGAAGATAAAATATGCCCAGGGCCACCAAGAGAGGAGGCCATGTCTAGAGGACTTGTAGATCAAATGAAGAACTAGAAGAGGCTACTCAGGGGTTTATGGATGCTCTAAATCCATTGGTAACTTCTTTTTTCTGTTTAGAGCACATCTTCAAGTTCAAATTTCATATTGAACTAGGAGGTGTACGGATCATTCAGATATTGAGCTAGTTCTTGGAGGATTTTGAGATGGAGATGATCTTGCAGGGATCTTCCAACCTCCATATGTTTGCAGCAGAAGCCTTTGCAACAATGTTGTAGCATTTTTCTCATATTTTCTCTTTATGTGTTTTATAGAAAAAGAATGTTGATGTACTTACAATTATTGAAGTAAAAATTTGATGCTCTTTCATATTTGAGTAAGGGATCTTGGTCAGATGCCCATGAGTTGCTGAAAATAAGTGTATGGTAAAGGGAATTTTCAGGAGTTGTTTTTTTTTAGGAGAAAATTACCATTTTAGTTCAACACATTGATGTACTCATCATTTTGAATTTGGAGCATAATAAAAATGAATCATGCCTTAGAGTTGATTCAAGGAGATGTAGCCCAGGTGGGGCAAACTACTTCATCAAATGGCTTGTGTTTTGTTGTATGATGTATTTTCCTTTCACGTGCTTAATGGTTTTATGTCTATAACCTACTCATGGAATTACATATTTAAAGACAACAAAAAGAAATCCTTGTGATAATATGAAAGCTCAGTAAAAATTCCTATGCACATAAGAAACAAATTTTTAATACTAATGAGGGAGCTTGCATAGCATTAACAAGTTTGCCCACATTCAGATCATTATTATCCATTAGTGCTTCCCCATGACAACCTTTAAGCATAGTCAAGGAATCAACCTCCTCATGATGATAAAAAGAAACATGTTTCACATAAGCTTCTCCTTGCTCCTGCCCATTTTCATGTTGCTCAACATTCAAAGGTTCAGAAAATGAACAAAGTGAAGAGCCTTGTAACTGACCAGCTTTATGTTCCTCTTTATCACCTAAATATTGGAAAATCTGCCGCAAATTTTCACAAATTTCATAGGATATAACTTGGTTGTCAAAGTGCTGATCCATTTCATCTTCAAGCAAAGAAGACACATCTGTTTGTTTGAAACCTTCTTGATTATCGTGACAAATAACATGAGAAGAGAAATAATAAAGTGCCTCTAACATATCATCATCCATGCACTCTCCATTATCACACATAATTTTAAGATATGGAATGAAAACCTCACAAAAATCAAAACAGTCTTGTAACAATGATAAATAAGAATGAGTTTTCTCATAATGTTCTAAGAGAGTCCTATGGAAATATCTTAGAGGGAACAAGCTTCTCGGTTGAAACCCTTCATACCATGTTCTAGCTTCATCCTCTAGGGTGAACATAAAATTTTCATGAGACAATCCTTAGAAAACTCAAATCGAAACTTATGTACATGCATATGGAGTCTATCTAAGTGAAGAGCATCATTATCTTTCTTTTCATCTTTAAATATAGGAATATAAGTCAACCAATTAACTCTTGGCATAGGATTTGGAAAACCAGGGATGTGAGACCGACTCATAGGGGCATACCTGGCATTATTTCTTGCAATAGAACTCATCTTGGAACTTCATGAAGCTAATGATCTTCCAGCAGTGGAGTCACCATGAAGCCATGAATTTCTGAATTCTTCAAGGATGGAGTCACCAAGGTAGAAGTACAACCTTCAAATTCTTCTGAGCTCCTGCTATCTTCAAGAGTTCAATATTTCTGTTTGATCACAAAATTTTGGGAAAATGTGTCTTTAGACTCCCGACAGACGCACCAAAATGTTATCACCAAATTGAGGTTGATGGGCTGCTTCAATAATCAACCTAGAGTAACTATTTTAAACCTACTTTTGGCTGGAACTTAGCCTTTCCAACCTGAGAGGGCTCTCTCAAGGATACGAATTATATTCAATAGATAAAGATAAAAAATATGGCTAACTCTTAAATATGTTTTGGATATTTTTTTATGTAGGTGAAGGATGCAAATAAATGGCTACCATTGGAGTCAGTTAGGAAACTCAATCACATGGAAGCTTTGGCATGTGGATTCTCATCAAAACATAACATAAGCAGTAGACTAGATGCATAAAGGAAGTTGGAGCATGTTTAACCATGAATTCCAAGTAATTACACACCAATTAAATTGAAAGAAGATTAAAAGATCCTGTAGGACAAACAACTACAAGAATACATGATGAATCTAAGGTGAGAAAGAAGTTTGCTGCAACTGTATATTACTGATAATTTTTTTTTTTACAAAAGTAGCTTCTAGCATTATAACATCCATCAACCCTTTATAACTCTAAAAATTTCTCATTTATAGAGTGAAAAATCATACAAATGATTTTCCACCTTTATAGCTTCGAATTCCCACCTTAGAGACCTATTTCCCTATTTCAAATAGGATTACACTTGGAGAATTCCTAGGGATATTTCATTAAATAACTCAACAAATCCATTTAATAACCTTTATCAACTGCAACCAACTAATTTTATGAGTGTACTGGAGTGTTGATGTGGCATTATGCCACGTGGATGTTGAGTTGGACCTCCTCCAAGTTGAATTTTACAAAATTTTCATACATCTAGTTAGTGAAAATTCTGAAAAATAGGCCTCAAAGCCTGAGTGCATATTTTCCAAACCTTGATGGCATTGCAAAAACCGAGAGAGGTTTTCTTAGATGGGATTGTGTTGAAGAAAATTCTCCTACATATTTCCAAAAATATTTTTCATTTGGTCAAAAATTGAAGTTGAAGTTGAATACTAAAAAAATCATGTACACGAAATTTCAAGAGAGTTCGTAGTGTTTTCATTTCACCAACTTTTTCATAACCTTTGACATTTATGACTATTGGAGGGTATTCCTTGGGTCTAATAAGCTAAATAAAAGCCTCTAACACCCTATTCCATGTATTTTTTGAAGGATTTTTAGCTTAAGTAAACCTACAACGAGTTCGTGGCGAAAACTCAGCCTCAAGCTTGGAGCACGCTATGAAATCACCTAGTTTGTCAAATTTTTTGTAATTTCTTGTTATTTTCACCTCAAAAACACTAGTAAAGCTTGTAAATGCATGGTATGATAGTATTAGACATAATATTGTCCAAATATGTGTTGCCTTACCATATTTCAACATCATCATCTTGCATAATCAATTTAATACCCTTTTCTTCAATTCTTCTTGTGCCATCTCCATCAAACAAAACTAATCATGCTGAGGTGTTAGCCAAATGATACAATGGAGTTAAGACCTTGTAAACCTAAATTTAGATTGTGAGCTACCTAATGGTGAGGTGGAAAAAGTGATGTGCTATTATGCTTGATGATGTGTCTACCATGATGAGCTGGCAGCCTAGTCTTCCTCTATGATGAGTGTTCTCACTAACCAAAGACTCCATTGATACTCTTTGACCATCCCAGCTGACTGATGTGCTTCAAGAAGACATTTAATGCTTGAAAAAATTTAAAATTCTCTCTCGCTGTAGAAACAAAGTTTTTAGGAAGTTCGTAGCGAATTCTGACTGTTTTACACTAATTTCTCTATGAAATTTGGTATTCTTGTCAAATTCAATGTAATGACCAGATTTACTCATGCATGAGATATTTTGGATTTTTCTTATGAAAATACTTTAATGACATGGCATAGGAACACTTTGAACCTTTAGGACTATAGAAAAATTCATGAAATTTTATCTATTCTCATGAATATATTTGATAAACACATTAGACCAAATGCAAAATGACCTCCCTAACCAACCTAATTGTTATTGATGATAACATGCATAATTACTTAAGGGTCTCATCACACACTACTAGAGAAATGAATGCAAAACCTTCTCAAAAGTGCTTCATCAAATACTCACTACTCGAGGAATGAGGGATCCATTAAGACACTCAATTCAGCCCTAAAGCAAGCACAATCCACCATCTAAGAAGCATTGAACATATGTAGTTAGACCTTGTTGTCATAATCAAATTTCAGACTATTTATTTAGAGTAGCAAAGCCATACTAGAGAAAATGACAACATATTTGCAACTGAGCATTTCCTGTGATTCTCGTTCGCCTGCAAATTCATTAAAACATATAAAGGTAAATTCATCCATAACTATGAATTTCATTAAATTATAGTTCACCTACAAATTCATTCAAACATATAAAGATAAATTCAACTACATTTAAGCATTTCTTCAATTTTTCTCACATACAAATTTGTTTAATCATATGAAGGTTAATTTCAACTTGATCAGGAACTTCAATGACTTGAAAATTATATAATTTTCATTTCAATGAATAGCCCTTGCTAGGATAGTTGTAGTTTTTTTGGAAGGAATCTTATCTTTATCTATATATATGATGCGCTCCACGGTTAGCCACCTTTAATTCGTTCATACCATCAGTAGTAGTAGGAGAAATGTGTTATCCACTCTTGATGCAAGGCCCCCATTGCATTGCATTGCATTGTTTTAGTGTTGTTTACCCGTTGCATTGTTTTGTAGTGTTTTTTATTTGGAATGAGGTGGACAATAGTTACTTTGTACTTAGGCACCTTGTGTATGAAAATAAAATCGCACATTCTTTTATGATATATATATATATAATTTTTTTTTTTTCTAAAATTTTTAGCACATACATAACCATGTCTACATCTTCATTAATGCAACTTGGGTCAAAGGATGTAGAAATTTATTAATTTTGGAAGTGCACCATTTATAAAATAATTTGGTAATTGAGTCATAAAAGATGATGAAAATTTGTAAAAACTAGAGGGAATTTTGTTCACATCACATATATGTTTAATATTGAACTTGAAATATAGATCTCATTGTTGAAATATATTAATTAATTTTAGTTACTCCTAATTAGTTTGTAGTTTTTAGTAGAATTTTGTTGAATTTAGATAACCATGGTGTTCTATGTTTGATGCACTTTTACTTCAATCTTTCTTATGCCCGATATAAAATAGAAATCAAATGAAAGTAAAATGCTGATAGAACACAATAATAGATCAATAGAAGACAACCCAAATATAGATCAAATTTACAATTCCTTTTGTCCAACAAAGATATGAGATATTGTTGCGTTACGACAGTCAACAAGATGCTTCAGCCAGAAAAGTATTTCTTGGTAAGCCAATCCTTCATATGTCACACCCACATCCCTCAAATATAGTTCATCATAAGTCAACGCTAGTCAACCCAAACTCAACGTTGAAAAGTCAACACAGACAGCAATAGAAAATTCAATGCAACAGATTAGGTCTTCGGTCAAACAACCCAGAATTCCTCGATTTTAGTGCCCAGCAGTACGACCTCCTAAAATCAGATTTTTGGAAGAAGTTTTAGGTCAAACGACCAAGGGTTGACCACAGTCAACGCTGTAACAAAAGGCCCTAAACAGATCTGCAGAAAAAAACAGCTATGCTCCACACGTGTGAGGGGAAAAAGGCCTCCAAAGGCTATCGAACCAATCAGATCACAGTGAGAGAATGTGTGATGAGATGATGAGAAAATGACCTCCAAGTCTCTCCAATTTATATCCATCAGTGAGGGTGTGTGACACATCTATTAGGCATGTGAGCCTACATTACAAATCTGGCCGACCTTGCACATGTGGAAAATAAATTCAAAATAAATGTTCTACTCATCCAGACAAGATGATATTTAGATCAATATTGTGCCTCTCTGAAAAAGGAATCCAACAAAAATATGACCATCATCATATGAGCAGTGCAACATGGATTTTGGACCTAGTTGCCCAAAATTAACACTCCCTCTCTACTAAGGAGAACTCCATCTGTCCACAAGTGCCATCCATCAGTACCATCATGTACTTTTACCAAACATCGTGCGTCATTCTGTCGTAACTTGCTTTGTTGGCTCTCGTTCTCAGATAGAACAAAAAGGTGAGTCACAAAGACATCACACTTAGCTAACCCAAAGTCATCTTAGAGGTAAAAACCTCTCTTGGACTCAAAAAGAGTCTCATACTAACCCGAAGTCAGTTTTAGAGGTAAGAACCTCATCATATTTGATCCTAGATGAAGGTGTTGGACACGTGCCATCCTAGACATAGAGAGTATGACAATATCCAATGCGTCCATCGGTCTTGCTATTGGTCTCTATCCACATTTCCCACCTCATTGGCCAAATGAGAGGTACTTCCCATGAGTCTGAAACTCCATGGGTAGGATGCGTGCGGGGCACAGATCAAAGAGAGGTGAACCAACTCAATATGATAACGGTGGGGCAGAAGCACAACAAGGTTTGGCAAGCCTAGCCCCGTATGTGCTTATAGCTCCAAGAGGTTATCCCCAAGCCCCTTGGAGCTCCTAGAGCTCATAGTCCAACTCAAGCAACAACCTCAGAATAGGGTATTTCCACGATTCCAAGCTTCTCATGGAAGGTTAGGAACTTGACCTTCCCCAAGGGCTTCATGAGAATATTCGCAACCTGCTCATCAATTCCTATATGATCGAGCCTTACGACGCCTCGCTGTACCATATACCAGATAAAGTGGTACTTGATATCAATATGCTTGGATCGATAGTGGAACACGAGATTCTTAGAAAGACGAACCCCACTCTGGTTATCACAAAGGATAATGGTGGTATCTAGCACATGCCCAAACAACTCACTAAAGAGCTTTCGCAACCAAACAACCTCACAACAGGCCATACTCACTGCAATGTATTCAGACTCACTGGTGCTCAAAGCCACCAAATTCTGCTTCCTACTTATCCAAGATATTGAAGCAGAACCCAAGGTGAAGCAACATCTAGATGCGCTCTTGCGATCCACCACACTGCCAGCCCAATTGGCATCAGTATATCCATGGATTCTTAAACTCTCGGAAATGTATCTCAGCCCATGGTTGATTGTGCCCCAAGGATATCTCAACAGATTCTTGGCACCAATCCAGTGAATGTGATGAGGATCAACCATAGGTTGAATCAAAGTGTTCACTGCAAAACATACGTTTGGACAAGAGTTAACTAGGAACACCAGGGCCCCCACGAGTTGTCGATACTCGATGGGATTTGCTAGAATGGGTCCAATAGAGATTCCACACAACTTCTTGAAGCTGAGTTCCATCGATGTCGACACAAACTTACAGTCCACCATACCAAATATCTCCAGCAGCTTCACGGAATATTTTCCTTGAGAAAGAAAATCTCGCCTGGCCTCTGCTAGACCTCCAAGCCTAGGAAGCAGTGAATCAGTCCTAGGTCTTTCATCTCAAACTTGGAAGCTAGCTCCCTCTTACACTAATGAATGAGAGGATCAACACTTTTCAGGAAGAGATCGTCCACATAAAGAACCAAAATGAGAGGCCTTTCTCTATCAACCTTAAAATAAAGGTTCAGATCAACATTTATTCGAGTGAAGCCTAGATTCATCATGTAGCTATCTATCCTCTCGTACCAAGCCCTGGGGGCTTGCTTCAACCCATAGAGATATTTATTCAACCTGCATACATGGGTGTCACTATCTCAGACTTCGAACCCCAGAGGTTGCTCCACATACACCCATTCCTTTATAGAACCATGCAGAAAAGTTGTCTTCACATCCATCTGATGTAGACTCCATCCTTGCGTTGCAACAAGGGAAATAACAGATCAGATGGTGGTATAGCAGGACACAGGTGAAAATATATCATCATAATCTATGCCTTCCTTTTGAGAGAAGCCTCGGGAAACAAATATTGCCTTGTAATTTTCAACACTTCCATCAAATCCATGCTTGATCTTATAAAGCTATTTTGAGGTGACAATAGATTTGTCCTCCGGTCTCGGGACCACTTCCTAGACATCATTCTTCATAATGGACTCATATTCTTCGTGCATACAATTCTTCCAAACTTGATGCTTTATAGATTCTTTAAATGATCCAGGCTCAGATTGTACAATTATACTCATGGCTGCTAGATACCCTTGGTATCTCTTCGGCTTCTTGCTTTCACGGAATGTCCCCCTTGGGGCAATATGTCTCTCGGGATCTGGGAGAGTGTCCCTGAGCCATGAGGGTCTTCTCTTATTTGAAGGAGGTGAATCAATAGGATCCATAGGTCCTTCAACATTAGGCATTGGGTCATCCTTCGACTCTTCCTGCTTCTGTGTTTCTTCATCTTCTTTGACTTCCTTGGAGCTAGGAAGATTTATCACTTTCTTGAGGGCAACATCTTCATCGAAGGTGACATCATGGCATATCTCCACTTATCTTTGACCATGCACATAGATTCTATATGCCTTCAAAGTTTCACTATAGCCCAGAAACATTCCCTTCTTTCTAGAAGCATCCAACTTGCTTCTCTTTTCTTTCAGCACATGAAAGTAAACAGGACAACCAAAAAATCTAAAATGAGAAACATCAGGTTTCTTACCAGAGAAGACTTCTTTGGGAGTCTTGGAGTCCAGAGCAGAATGCGGGCATCTATTTTTAACATACACAACAATATTCGCAACTTCTCCCCATAGGAACTTCGGAAGACCTTGGTCACATAGCATGGCGTGGTCCACTTCCACAATGGTCTCGGTCTTTCTTTCAACAACACCATTTTTCTCAGGAGTGTACGCAGTTGTGGTCTCCCTCTTAATGCCAACTTCTCTACAAAATTCATTAAACTCATTTGAATCATACTCGGTCCCATTGTCGGTCCTTAAAACTTTGATTTTATTCTCGGTTTGATTTTCCACCAAGGCCTTGAAGGCATGGAACCATTTGAACACATCTTATAATCAAAGGAATTGACCTTGAGATAGATGGAGGGTCAAAATCCCTGTCACTTTCATGAGATAGGTGGCATTATCTCCAAGGATAATTTCCATATTTGTATCCTTCTCAATCAAATCAGAGAGGGCTTATTTATAACCAGTGAGGTGCCTTGAAGCAACACTATCAATGAACTAGACATCAGGGGTGTCAGGAGGAGATGCAACAGAGAGGGTAGATATAAGAGTAGATTCATTTATTTTATTATCAACAACATTAGATTCATCGTACCTAGAATTTATTGACCTCTTGAAAGGTTGCCCATTTCCACTACGATTAGAGGGAGCCTTCTTTTTTCCTTTGAACATGTTGTTCCTACCATTTACTCTCGAGTTGTTGTTTTCATCATCCCTGGGAGAGTACCTTCTTTTAGGGCACTCTCTTTCATAGTGACCAGTCTTGTTACAAGTGTAACATCTTCCCTTCCTTCATTTGGGCCCCGCTCTACCATGGTTTTGATTTCTTGGGCCACCACGGTTCTTCTTCTTTGCATGAGCAGTGAAGGCAGTAGTGTCATTTCCATTACCATTAGAGGCATAATCCACCATTCTTGTTTCCTCTTGAGTGCATCTCGTCAATATTTCATCAAAGTCAGGAATCACATTATTATTAAGTATAGTGGTATTGAATACATACCAATCATGGGGGAGACCTCCAAGTGCAATAAGAACCATCTCTCGATCAGATATTGCTTCCCTAATAGCTAGGAGGTTATTCCCGATTCCAATGAGCCTCATAAAATAGGATTGAATAGATTCATCCTTGCCCTTCTTGATATTCTTTAATTGATTCTTGAAGAAAAGGATTTGATTAACATTGTTAGCCCTAAACATGCTAACCAAATTATCATACATCTCTTTAGATGTGTTCAACTCAGAAATGTAAGCAACGAAGTTCTTATGAATAGAATCTCGGATAATTATATTTGCTTTGATTTCCCCCTTTCTATACTTTGACTTAGTGGCAATAGCTGCATTTGATGGAGGCTCTTGAATCTTCCCCTGCACATAGTCCATGACATCTTGATCTTCTAGTACCAAATCCAAGGACATCTTCCATGCATTATAATCAGACTTATTAGTCAATTTACCATCAACCTTGAAACCCTTGTAGGTTGAGGAGGCCATTTGTCCTTGATAAGATTTCTTCCTTCAGTGGTTGCTTCTAACACCAGCTTGGACTTTGTCTTCACCTTAGCTCTGATACCATGTTAAATTTAGATAACCATGGTGTTCTATTCTTGATGCACTTTTACTTCAATCTTTCTTAGGTCCGATACAAAATAACAATCACGTGAAAGTAAAATGCTGACAGAACACAATAATAGATCAATAGAAGACAAGCCAAATATAGATCAGATTTACAATTCCTTTTGTCCAACAAAGATATGAGATATTGTTGCGTTACGATAGTCAATAGGATGCTTCAGCCATCAAAGTCTTTCTCGGTCAGCCAATCCTTCATGTGTCACACCCACAACCCTCAAAGACAGCTCATCACAAGTCAACGCTAGTCAACCCAAATTCAACACAAAAGTCAACGCAGGAAACAACATAAAAGTCAACGCAGCAGATTAGGGCTTCGGTTAAACAACCCGAAATTCCTCTATTTTAGTGCCCAGCAGTACGACCTCTTAAAATCGGATTTTTGGCAGAATTTTGAGGTCAAATGACCAAGGGTTGACGACGGTCAACGCTGCTCAATGCTGCAGCAAAAGGCCCTAAACAGATCCACAGAAAATAGTAGCTACGCTCCACATGTGTGAGGGGAAAAAGGCCTCCAAAGGCTATCGAACCAATCATATCACAATGAGAGAATGTGTGATGAGATGATGAGCAAATGACCTCCAAGTATCTCCAATTTATATCCATCCGTGAGGGTGTGTGACACATCTATTAGGCATGTGAGCCTACATTACAAATCTGGCCGACCTTGCACATGTGGAAAATAAATTCAAAATCAATGTTCTACTCATCCATACAAGATGATCTTTAGATCAATCTTGCACCTCTCCGAAAGAAGAATCCAACAAAAATATGACCATCATCATATGAGCAGTGCAACATGGAGTTTGGACCTATTTGCCCAAAATTAACAAATTTAAATTGAGGAATTACTTATGCACATGTGTATAGGTAAACTAAAATTAGTATAATTATCATTCTAAATATCTTTCTAAAAAATTCTCCATGATATTTCTAAAGATTCTCCCTAATATTTCTAGAAAATTCCCAATTATTTTTTTAGGTAAATTTAATCTTGTATTCTCAAACAATTTATTGAAATTCAAATTTGAGAATCACAACTCTATTATATACTACTGTGAACTATTTGTAAGTGTGTGAGTGTTTAACTGCATAACACTCCATTTTTCCTTCTGTGTCCATATGTCCATCATAGTAGTATTAACCATTTTAAAGAGAGCCACAATCATCTCTTTGTTTGCACGAAGGTCTCTTCGTCGAGTTACCGTGAGCCCTAGCCATTGTAGTGACCCACCATTCGAAAAAAAATGGGAGTGTGTTCCATGGAGAAGTTAGGGTGACGTGGGAAAGTACCAATTGTTATGCACAAATTTTTCTGAAAATTATTTTTGGAGTGATTCGCTTGGTTAACGTCAACATACTTAATTATTCAAGAGTTTTTCTTTGTAAATAATGTTGAAATTATGTGGACATCTGGTATAAAAAAATCGAAGTTAGGTTAAGAACCAGATAAGGTGGTGAATATGAAACTCTTATTGGACACGAGTTTTAATTTAGTTTAAGGTTAAGTTTTAGTAAAAAAAAAATAAAAATCAATTGGAGGTTAAAAAGAAGTTAAAGAAAGGAGTATATATGAAATATAAGAAAATATAAAAGAAAGGGAAAATATAAATAAGAAAATGAGAAATTGTTAATACGTGAAGTAGCACATATACATAACTTTTTATTTTCTACAAGCAAAGGAATTATTAGCATGGATTTTTGAGTGATTTTTATCTTCCACTACCTCTTTTTTCTATAAAACTTATGAGTTTTGGGCCATTAAGATGACAACTATATTGTGTACTTAAGAGTTATTTGATATTGTTTTAAATGAGCTTGAAAAATCTCCCAATCAAGTACGGTATGAGGTCATGACCCAAGATTAAAGGGATCAACTTGTAGCCAATAAGAAGGATGATGTAGTAGCATTGTTTCTTATTCAACAAGGTTTGGATGAGAACATTCTTCTCGAGATTACAACTTCCCTAAACACTATAAGAAAAATTGTTGAAGAAATTGCAAAGAGAAAAGTGATATATTGAAGTCCACTATACATATACACATGTTGAGGATGAAATTGGAACTAACTTTGTAGCAACAACAATAGGTGAGAAGAACTTAGTAGTGAAAGTTGAATTTGATTATGAGGTTGAATTAAAATTTCTTGAAGAGTGGCTTACAAAGCCTAAGCATGATAAAGATAAAAGTGAGTATGGAAAAGTTGTCATAGTTTTACTTGAAGAAGAAATAAGTAAAATAAAGACAACCATTAGAGTTGTTGAAGACTTTGTAAAAGTAGAAGAGGAGATGAAATAAATCAAAGATATTATTTTTGATATTTTAGTAGTTGATAGAAAAGTTCAATTAGTAGTAGGTACAAGTAGATAAAGAAGAAAAACTAGATGAAGATGACACTAAAGATGGCAAGACTAGAGTAAATCTAAAGAAAAAGAAACAATACACATAATATAAAGTTTGGAGCAAAAGAAATGAATAAAAAAAAGACAAGTATACTACATGGAGCTTAAAACAACCTACACTAGCATGTAGAAGTAAAAGTAGTTTTTGAATTGATCTCAAGCGTTGAAGACTTAGAACAACATCATGGTTAGTGTTGGAATATCTTAATTACTCCTAGTTAGCTAATAGTTTCTAGTAAAGTGTAAATTTAGGAATAATTAGCTATGCACATGTGTAAGCTGAAATTAGCATAATTATCATTCTAAAGTTCCTTTAAGAGAATTCTCCATGATAAGTTTTTGGTCAATTTAATTGTATATTCTCAAGCAATTCAATGAAATTAGAAAAGAAATTCAATGAAATTTGAGTTAGAGAGCCTCAACTATTATATGCTATTGTGTACTATTGTAAATTATTTGTGATTGCTTAGTCAGTATAACAATATGTATTTTTTCCTCTGTCCATCACTCATAAACATGCCTTAAAAAAATGAAAATTCCGCTGAAAGAATGAAATTGAACTAGTAAATTATCACTAAGTTAAAGAGCGTGGTAATGTTCTAAAACATTGCAACCAAGGTAGGTGCTTATATTGAAAGCTTATCACAAGAAATGTAACAATAAAAAAATAAAATTATTCATCTATTGTCACGTGCACTCTATAAAGCTATAGCAATTTAAAAGACATAATTAATTAATAAAATATCTAAATATAAAAACTTAATGACTAGTAGCAGTTGAACCTACTTAATATATGGGTTTCTCTCTATTACAATTAGCTAATGAACTACAGTGTAACCTTTCTAAGTTTTTAACTACTGCACAATGTGAACTATATTATTTTTACATTGAAAGACACTATCTAGTCTATTAATATCATTTCATTAATATTACAGTAAGGTAAATGTGAAATATATTTCAACAAGATTAATGGTGTTGGAGTAATCACCACACTTCTATGGAATCAGTAATTGCCACTTTGGGGATCCTAGTTATCTGTTTGAAAATTTACCAACACTTGCTAGTTTTTGTGTAACTGTAAACCTCTACATGGTATCAGAGCCTGTACTCATGTTTGATTCCCCCAAACTGCATTTGAGTGGGGGTGTTGGAACTGCATTTGAGAGGATGTTGGAGTAATCACCACACCTCTATGGAATCCATAATTCCCACCCTAGAGATCCTAGTTACCAATTTAAAAATTTATGAACACCTGCCAGTTTTAATGTAACAAAAAACCTTAAATTAAATTAAATGTTTAATATATTTAATATAATTATCAATTTACTACTTTTAATATATAATGAGAAGGTGAGAACAAGTTTAAACCCAATCAACTTCACCACCGTTCATTGCTTATATGTTCCCTCGATCTTAATACAAAACCCTGAAAAGAATACAATATAAGTTTTAACTGTCATGAAATTCATGAGAACTGAGCAATAACTATTGTGAAACGGTTTAATGTTCACATGTTTCCAAATATTTCTTTACGTTATAAATCTTCTTCTTTAAAGTTCAAATGAAAATCAACCTGGATGCACATGGGTTTGGTCCGTGACCTCCAACAAGTGGATTCGATGTGCAAATCATGTGGTTGGATTTTGTATTTTTAAAAGGGTTGATGTGCAGATCATGTGGAATCCGATGGTTAAAAAACACAGTATCAAGAGCATAGATTAAATGCTTTTCTTTTTACAATTAACCCGTTTATAAAAATCCCAGTAATTTGAATATTATTGAAAAAATAAAATAAAATATTTTGATTTTGATTTATCTCTTTGACTATATTATGATTTTATAATTCTTCTGGTAAGGACTCATCTGAAATCTCACCTCCTTTCAACGACATAATAAATATTTTCTGAGAGTTTGTTTTGGCCATGGGTTAAAGTTAGCTAAAACACCACCTTTTAGGTGTTTCTTTTATTTTTCAATTATATTTTTGACAATTTGTTTTCGTTAGCATCTTGAATGCGCCAATTAGAATTTGCAGTTTCATTTATTTGGAAATATATTTTAAATGTTTCATGAAATCTTTGCACGAAATTAACATCTCTAAATTGCAAAATGAATACCAAAGTAATCATATCTTTACTGCTTCTTATTTGCAAAATTATGATAAAGATGATTTTTTTTTTTTTTGTAAGTTTAGGTGGTACCTTCGATTTTCTATTAATAAATTCAGGCAAAAGATACAAAACTAGACCTCAACCTACCCGCAAGAAACCAAGTATTTTGGCCATCTGAGTTCAAAATAAGTCAACTAGAACATAAAAAGTCTTAATAACAAATACCGAATCTGTCTATACTGGATATCGTGCAGAAACCATATCATGAACAAAAGGAAAGCAACATTAGAACCGACAACACAAAAGGCAACAAGAAACTAGAGAATTTTAGTCTTCCTCAGAGTCAATAGTTGCTGGAGCTTTGGCAGAAGCTCCAGGTAGTTCAACAGGGACCTGTTGCAGCGCTTTAAGCTCCTTCTCCAATCTGCCAAGTCTCGTATACTGATGCAACTGGCTTAAATTGATTTCCTGGACATTCCTGTTAATATCCGCCAGGGTCGACTCCAGATTTGTCTCCAACTTTGTCTCCGTTATAGACATAACAACTTTGGCAAGAAGACATTTAATTATCTAGTAAGTGCGAATAGATTATTGAAACAGAGAAGTGCGTCCCCGGGTATGCCTAGGATCCGGAGTCACAGTCTACATATCCTCAAAAGCCATGTCATCCTCCAAGTCAATATTATCCAGAATCTTAGATTCCCAGCCATAGATGCGACCACGAACAGAATTAGGATTGTCATTCATAAAGGTTTGAACTAGTGGTTCAAGGTGCTGTTGAATTGTCTTTCTGCCCCGTTTTCGACGCGTTTCAGAAGAGGACTGTTTGCCCTTTCCCCCATTGGGATTTCAGCCACTCTTTACCATTGTAGAAAACACCGAAAAATCTTTTAAGACTTCCACCCATAGAACAAGAGGAGTCATCCGCAGAGATACCATATAGAGAACACCATAATGAATAACACCATCTTCCAGGTCCACTACTGAAAAAAAGTGCAGAGATAAACGCCCCGCATGGACAGAAGAACATCAGAACGCAACCAAACAAAGCTGAGAAATAGGCCGCAGAGAAGAAATGCTAACAGAACGCAGCAGGAAACAGGGGGAGATAAGCAGCCATATCAGAAACCTGACACCAAAGGTAGGCCAATAACAGGGCCTGAGACAACCCAGACCAAGATGCATGCAAGTACCAAAGGCAACCCAGAAGAGAGCGAGGTAAAAAAGCAAAGCCCAGGTGAAAAATCGAGAGAAGGAAGGGTGAAAAAGACGACCATTCTCCCAAAAACCCGAATACCAAACCAAGGCATGGTAATCCTGACTAATAGCAGAGCAATTACCAAAACCCGAATTGCAAACACTATGCATGCAACTGGACAAGAATCCCCAAAAGCAGACCAGGCTCATAATAGCTGAACCATGCCAAATGCGAAACACCCCTTCAACGACAGAGCGACAAAGAATAAACCTAGAAGAGTAGTGCAACCAACCCGCCCAAAGGTATAGAGCGTACCACAAAATAAAAGAGATACCTGGGTCAGGGGAGAAAAACAGGGACAAACTAAGACTAGCAAGTTGAAACATACACAGAGCAGAAACGAAGTGAATAAATTGGATGCAGCGACGAACTACATAACCCCGCCGCATGAATTCAAACCAGAAGCGACCATATCGCCATTCCCACAAATCTTGTAAAAAAACCATGAGATAAATCTACAGACGAGAGGAGAGCAGATACGAGAACTGAAAGGTTAGAAACGGAGATACATACCACGACTGAGAGAGCTCCGTCACCCTGAAACCCTGACAATCAACACCACTGCATGCACGAGCAACCTTAGGAACGAAAAGCCAAACGGAACAAGTAACAATGAAAATGCAAATATCCTTGCAAACCTTAACCCCGCACCCACGACACAGTTTCCAAAACACAACTGACAACCAAGCTGGCCAATCCAGCTGGAGGCTCCGGGAAACGCAAAAACTTTTAATAACATATACCATATGATTTATATATAACATATAATACTATATAATTTATATATAAGATATAATAACAAACACTCAACCATCCTAACTCATCGAATCAGACATAACCATTCATGATCTTTGTACCTGGACACTAATATGGTTCCATGTCAAAGTTTTAATGTACATTATTAATTGCTAGATACTGAATTTAATGTCCTCAATTGTTTTCTGCTATTTGTTTGATAACATGAGGATATCCATAGAGTTTTATATTATTGTATATCATATATTAATATTGTATTATGAAGATCAATATTGTATTATGAAGTTTAATGTAGTATTATGTGGGTTAATGTTATGTTATATATCAATATTGTTGTATGTTTTTAATTATTTCGGTTACTTGTTTAATAGTATAAATATATTTTTCCTTTACTTTCTTATGATATATATTATATATTAATATGGTTTTATAAAAGTTTTTTTTTTTTAATTTAAAAGTTGTAAGTAAATCCAAATTAATTATGTTGATATTTTATTTAGATTTCCAAATTTTATTAGTGTAATCAATTATTTTTTTAAAGTAGAAGTTATGATTTAATCTTTCTAAATTATGTCCTATATCTAAAACTATTATTATATTAATCACATTGCTAATTAATTTTGAGCCTTTTGCTATTCCTAAATTCATCATGCGTAAGAAATGTAAATATTATTCTAGGTAAATAATAACTAATACTCATAATAATTAATAACAATCAATACTCATATTGATTGGATGATAGTTTTAAGGCAAGAAGTCCTAAGGACCACATTCCTCTTAGGAGTATAATTCAAGTGTAATTATTCCAAAGGCATTTATTTAAGTGGAGGATTCTTTTCATCATTTATCTATGGCCTATCAAAGCCTTTGTTATTTATCCATGGACTAGCAATGCATGACACACAAATTCTACTATTTTTCACAATTTTCTTATTAAATATTAAATAATTTTTGTTATACTATGGAAAATTAAAATATCTTGAATATGAAATCAAAGTCTAGCTTATAGCCATATATTGTCTCTTTACTATTCAGATATGTTTACAAATAGGTTTAGATGTATATGAAATCAAAGTCTAGCATATAGCTATATATTGTCTCTTTACTACAAATAGGTTTAGATGTATATGAAATCAAAGTCTAGCATATAGCCATATATTGTCTCTTTACTATTCAGATAGGTTTACAAATAGGTTTAGATGTATAATTAATCGATTCCCACCTTCTAAAAAATTATCTTTGGCCATCTTTTAAAAATTGTACTAGATTACTATTTTTTGTTATTTTATAGGGTTTTGTGAGCCAATAACACATAATGCCATGCAACTTTTCAATAAAGTCATCATTTTTCACTTTACCTTTCACTTCTAGAAGACATTTATTTTGAATGTGGGACAATGTTTTGTTTTGAACTCAACTTTAAACTACTTTTTCTTTTCTTTCTTTCTTTATTTTAAAAATATTTGAACTTTAAATTAAATGTTAATAAACGTAATAAAAAAAAAATAGTAATAATGATTATACCAATAATATATATGGATTCAACACTAACAATTAATTAATCAATTGATATATAAAAAAATGTTTAGACAATAAAATATGTTAATAACTGTAAAAATAGTAACAAAATAGTAATAATGATGGTACCAACAATAATGAATTCAACACTAACACTAGATGATTCAACTAATTTATGAAAAAGGTTTGGGCACTAAAAAAAAACGTTAATAATTGTAAAAATAGTAGTAATGATTGTACTAGTGGCAATAGTGAATTAACACTAACAACAAATCATTCAATCGATTTACCAACAATATATTTCATAGCTCATTAACCAATGTTAATAACGGGAAATACACGTCATCTTGTTGCAATGGAACAAATAAATTTTTAAAAGATGCAAAAAGCTTCACATTAAACTATTTGAATATTATATTTTCATATAAAATTCTCATTGATCTTAAACATGAAATCCCCCTTTAACATGTAAGAACTTATCTTCTCGATAGTGACATCATCACTATAGGGGCACTTATTTTTTTTTCAATACCTCACATTATCCATAATGACTTCCATCTTATTGTGTCAACAACAACATCCTCTATAATATTTACCATATTCTCATCAACATCATATTAAATGTCATTTAAAATAAATATAAAGAATTATTGTATCCATGATAACATTATATATAATGCTTACAATATTTTCATGTCAAAAATATCTTAATTTCCATATATTATATGTATGTGGGGAAAATCATGAAGGATTTGTTCCTTTTCGCTAGAAATATTTAATGGAAAATAGTGTTAGCCACTATCTCAAAAAACTGATTGATAACCTCATAGGAATTGATCAAATTAGAGCCTATAATTTCCCTATTGAAAAGACATCTTTGAGACATAGTCAAAAAAATTGAGCTAACCCTTAGGCCATATATTCACCTATCTACGAAACATTAATACTCCATGGGGCTACTTCAAATTCTTGTCACCAATATTGTTGGGTATTTCACTAGTTTTGTGCCAACAAATGTCCAATTCAAATCCTCCTGGATGAATCGCGCTAGATTATGTTGCTAGGTTTACTAGGGATGCCATCCACACACTATGTACCCTAACACACAACCCTTTTAACCATTTGAATGTTATTCCCTGTAACCTTGGTAATAAAATCACCTCCTAAAATACTCTAACCTCTAACTAATTTGACCTCGAACATGTACTATCCCATTATCACAAAGAAAATTATGAACGAAAGACACTAACCCCCCAAGTTTACTTTGAACCCTATCTATTATGACCCTAAATACATCACTATTATCCCTAGCATATTAATGCCTATATTCCCTTCCACATGTTTCCCCACAATCCCATGAACTCTAACATGAAAATCACCCCCTAAAACAATTTAACCATAACTAATATGAACCCAAACACATTATTTCCCTTAAGCACAATGACCCCCTAGACTACTATTTACCCAAACACAATAACCTATTAACACACTTGAAACCCTAACAACAACCATTTTTAAGCTTCATGAAAATTTGGTGAAAACATAATGAAATAAGAAAGGCATCATAATTTAAGGGTTATAATCTAAAATTAAACATGCCATTACTTTATTTGAAAAAGTTCTTATTGGTATAAAATACAAACATGTAGCTTGAAGACCAATAATATCACATAATTGAAACTAAGATCTGCAATAGATTAGTGTTATTACTAAGATTCAATCATTATAATTTATCAGGAAACTCAACTTGAAAATGAAAGTGATGGTAAGGATGTTTTTATTTCATTTTGATAAAATCAACCATTGCATATAAGAAAATTCAAAGGAAAGAAAAAAACTTATTTTTGATACATTTATCATTCTTGTTATCTTACGTAAAAGTGAAATCCAAAATCACTTTTTAATTTATAATTTTAAAATTAAAATTGATACACCTTGTCTTATCCTCTTCATGAAAGCGGGTCTTTCCCCATTAAGAGCATGGTTATGACTAAGTATTAGTATGAGCACAGTACAACGAACATGAAAGAAAATATGTTTCCTAATTGCTTCAAGCTCTAATTGAAAAAACCACTTGTTACTTAAGAGGGGTTAACATAAATATGCCAAGCCTTGGATAAATTATTAGAAAATAGAGGGGAGGTAACTTTGAAGAATATTTATATCATTAAAAATACTAGTATATCTAAATTTAACGAGAAATTGTGATGCAATAAATAATTAGAAGAAACGAAAAAAATAAGATACTATAAATAGTTCATTATCCCTAATTTAGAAGATCAAAAGTATGTTTATTTTGTAAATAACATAAAAAAGAAATTCAACATTCTTGAACTAAGAATGGATTCTCACAAGCTTCAATGTGAAATACGACATTGGAAATTTCCTAAAATATTGTAATGTGATGAAAGGGTTTTTTGGCTTTGTGATACTAAGAAGGCGGAGGATGGAAAAATTATCTTAAAATTTCTTGTGCATGCCCATATTAGATATCAATTTTAAAATATTTGTAACAATACTGAATTTCATAACCTTTTAACTCATTAAAACTATGAATATTTAGAAATGTTTCTTCTAAATATTTTTCACCATGGAAATTTAATTCTAAAGTAATCCAATTAATTCATCATTGCCATGATTGTGTAAACTGAACTTGGGCTCATCAAACATTGTTCTTTAACATAATTTTTATCGTTATTGTTGACGTTGGCATCATCATCATCATTATTCATATACATAGAGCAATTTTATATAGATTGAGGAGTTTAGAAATTAATGTTCTTGAGTCATTCTTCATCATCATAATTCATATACATGGAGCAACGGTTTTATGGTTTGATGATTTTAGGAATTAATCTTATTGATTGAAGGCATCACTGGTAAAATGTTCATATGCAACAAGGGAATAAAACATGGACTCTTTTCCGCATTATTCATCATCAACATCATTGATTTTTTATAGTTTGGCGAGTTCAAGCATTACTCTTCTTGATTGAAGGGATTATTGGTAAAATGTGCATAGATAACAAGGGAATACATCATAATTATTTCCATAATCATGTTCATCATTTTCATATTTGTCATCATCATAATTTTTATCCTCCTCTCCTCCTCATCATCAGTGTCATCCTCATTATCATCATCATCATTAGTAGACATTGTTCATCCTCCTCCTCCTCCTCCTCTTCCTCATCATCATTGTTGTTGATCTAGATTGGATCACTATATTATTTGTCATCCATATCGATGCTTTTTGAGTGGAAATATCAAAGGAATTAGTTTATAGGGTCATTTTTATTTCCAAGTCCCACTTTGGAGAATTAGGCTCTAAAACCTTTCAGATGAAATTTTAGGCATAAAACAATTTTTTTGGGATCGAACAACTTTTGCTTGTGTCATACACCCTAAAATTGTTCTACACTAAGATATATTTCCAACAATTCAAGAAAGACATAAAACATAATTCATATGAAAATTTTATGCAACTGGGAAGTTGAACTTTATGTTTGACCACCATGGTTTAAGAAGATGCCATGTCATCCATTATTACTCATGCAAAAGTGGCTAGCCATGTGAATACTATGAATCTATAGGAGGGTCAAAATTAAAAGTATATTTGAGAATTAAAGGAGTCAAATGTAATCCACAGGTATCAGGCTATGCTATAGCTTGGCCACTAGGAAAAAAATAGGTTCCATTGATTTCGATAATATCTTGTTCCAAAATAGAGGAAAAAAACTTGGGAGTGTGAGTGAAATAACATAATAGAGAGGATTTAGTGTTTGTAGCATCCCATCAGGCGAATGTCTCAGGTAACTCCACAAAGAGTGCCTTATCCTTTTCCACTAGAATTATTTCCATTTTAGATAAAGAGACAACATATCAACCTCACCTTCCAACAAGGTTTTCTCTTGTAAGGGTTCCTAGAGAAAATATTATGTTCATTGTGGTTGGTGTGTGATTTATTTTTATTTTTCTCTATTTTTTAATTTTATCTATTACATGAATTTAAGGAGAAAACAAATTAATAAGTCTAGAATCCAAGGAAATTAACCCTCAGAGAAGATATTTTCAATTTATCTTTATTAATTCTATTGTGATGAACCATCCAGTGGAATATCCACATTTACGGAATTTTCATCACCATCATCATCCTATAATCTTAATTTTCATCATCATCATCATTATTGTAATCATCAACATCATGATCACCATCATCATCATCCTCTTGTCATCGTCATCATCATTGTTATCATCATTATCATCATCATATCACTCTTGTCATCATCATCATTATCAAAATCATCATCCTCATTGTCATCGTCATCGTCATCATCCTCATCATATTCATTTTCATCCTCATCCTTGTCATCATCATCATCCTTATTATTGTCATCATCATCATCATCCTCATCTTATCATTGTCATTGTCATCATCATAACCATGTAATCATTTTCATTTTCATCATCATCATTATCATTGCAATTCTCATCATTGTTATTATCACCATTATTTTCATCATCATCACTTTTGCCGTCATCATTATTGTCATCATCATCATTTTCATTGTCGTGGTCATCAACGACATTGTTATCATATTTGGTGTTTTCAACATTGTAGTTGTCATCATTATCAACACCATCAACACCATCATCACCATCATCACCATAATCACCATCATCGTTTCATCGTTGTCATCATCACCACCACCATCACCATCATTGTCAAACCCATTGTCATCATCATCATCGTCAACAACAAACATTGTTCATAATTATAGTGTGCCTTAACCCTTGAAAATTAAAACACATATAGGTCTGTATACATAGAATATAATTGCAAGTTAACTACAAATAAGGGATGATAAGATAAAATCTATGAATATACCCTTGTATATTTATAATGCAAATAATAATAAAATGTTCACTTGCTTGTTAAGGTGGGGTGAGCTTCAAATACACAATATGAGACAAAATTTTAGTTTCCTATCTCTTTAAATAGCTTTTCCATAGAAAAATCCCTAACTACTTGTGGTATCATCACTAATGGGTGCCAACTCCCTAATGGTTCTTATAAAGTGGACCTTTTTACATAAAGTAACTATTTACCACTATCTAATGGGCATTAGTGGAAGACAGTGGCCACATACAACAATTATGTAACTCCTGTATAACCTAAAGTAGGGAGGTTAGGGTAGGATCCTAATAATTTTCATTGTCATCATCACCATTGTCATTGTCATCATCGTTGTCATTATCATCATTAGTATCATCCTATCATAATCATCATCATCATCATCATCATCACCACTTTACATCATCATCCTCATCAACATCATTTTTTTCATAGTCACCATCATGATCATGATCATCCTTGTTGTAATCTTCATCATTTTCATTGTTGTTATAATCAACATCACCATCATCATCATTGTCATCATTGCCATTGTTTTTGCAATCATCATCGTCATCATTGCTATACATTAGAGAAAAATTGAAGGAAAAAATGGACCTCAAAACAAAAATGCACAAAAAAATCAACTTTATAAGAACCAATAGGATTCAAGATGATGATGTCAACCATGAGGTTTGATTCACCATTTTTGGAGTAAAAAAGTAAAAATATTAAAAAAAAAAAAAATTTGAAAATTACTTTTTCAACTCGTATTTTCAACTTATTTTCCTATGGTTTTACTCAAATTTCAACAGGGAGCACTTGTTGGATGCAAAATTTAATTCTTCATCTAAATAGTAACCATGTTGCATACTTTTGATGGACCCTGCTATACAAGAAATGAGAATTACATGAAAATTGTGATTGCAATCATGTTTTTTCATGTATTTCTCATTTTTCATGTACCAGGGTTCATCAAAAATATGAAACATGGGGTTCTCCTTGGATGAGGAATTAAATTATGCATCCAATGAGTGCTCCTGCTCAAAATTTGAGTAAAACCGTAGGGATATAAGTTGAAAAAGTAGTAATTATTATTATTTATTTATTTATTTATTTATTTTTTTCTCTCCCTATAAAATTTGATGATGATGTAATCTAATATTATTTTATAATTTCCACAATTATTTTATAATATTCTTTAGGAGGCTTATTTCAGACCTCAAAATTTCTCTAATGGTCATTGTTGTCACCATCTTCATTTTTTTCATAGTCACAATCATCATTATCATCATCGTCATCATTGTTGTCATCATCATCATTATCATCGTCCTCATCTTTGTTGCTGTTGGCATTGATGCCATCATCATCGTCATCATCTTCATCATCATTGTCATAGTCGTGATCATCATCATCCTAATCATTGTCATAGTCATCATCTTCATCATCCTCATCATTGCCTTCGTCATCATTCTCCTAATTGTCATCATCATTGTTGTTGTCCTCATAAGATTTGTTGTTGTTGGCATTGATGCCATCATCGTCATTATCATCTTCTTAATTTGTTAATTACATTGTCATTGTTATCGTCATCGTTGTCATCATCATCGTCACAACCATCACCACCAAAGTCACCATCATCACCATCATCATCAACAACACCGTCATCATCATCACAATCGCCATCATAATTACGAGCATAACTAACATCATCATCACCATCAACCTAACCACCACCACCACCACTACCATCATTATTATCATTGCCACCATCACCACCACCATGAGAATCACCAACATTATCATTAGTGACGTCACCACCACCAATACCATCATCAATACTTGCACCACCACCACCATCGCCACTTACATCAACATTACCACCAACATCATCGTCATTATTATCACCACCAACATCACCACTGCCACCATCATTATTACCACCACTAGCGGGAGAATGAACAATGTCATCGTCATCTTTTCCACCATCGCCACTACCATTGTTCGTTGCACAACGCCGGGCATGACATTATTTCTTCAAATCTTAAGCACATTTTTTACACTTTATGACTTGTTTATTGTGAGATGTTAGTAGTGTAATGATGGCTATCTTTTTGGAATGATATGGTTTTCTTAAGTTGTGATGAATTCTATTAATATCGACATGGACATAAGGCTCTTATGAGCATAGCCTATCAAGTATGTTGAACTTAACTCAATTGCAGACTTCACAAATATTTTGGAATTTGATAGAAATGAAAGAAGTCAATTTTTTGACCTCACTCATGTGTATTAAATTATAGAATGCGCCTAAAATATACAATCCAGATAAGGATGGGCATCCAAACAGACTGTGTCATTGCCTTCATCTCTTCCATTAAACGAATATCAAAGTATTTTCCTATTCTATCTACATAGACATCTTGTTTCATTTTTTGAATCACAAGTTCTTTTGTAACCTTGGTAAGAATGGCTCAGTTGTGCAAAAATGGTCCATGATTTCACCAAAACTTGTAACCGTGGTAATAATGTCTCACTTGAGTAAAAATGGTTGATGCTTTCTCCAAGTCATAATGTTGACTAAAGCCAGTTTTCTTTAGAGAGCAATACGGATTAAGATTGCACATGATAGTGGAGCAACCTCAATGTCAGAATTCAAGGGGAAACTGAGTGTGCTGTGAATGCAACAAAGGAAGAGAGGTTAGTTGAAGTTGTTCCACATGTGGTTTCACAGTTGTTGTTATAAAAAAAAATCAAACAAAAAAAATCTGTCTTTCACCCACAGTAAAAACAAAACACAACTGTAGAAGTGTTGAAGACACATGCACTGTCTCAAAATGTGATAACACTTGTCAAATGAAAGCTACTCAAATGTTGGAAAAGTTTGTCATGCATTCAAAGGTATCGTTTTTATATGGTAAAATAATATTGTGGTGCTTGTCTCTTTATTCATCACATCTTCCCAAGTAGGACACTTGAATATTCAATGGGATAAATTGTACAAGAAAATTGAGTGACAAATTTCATTGAATTGTTAAGTAATTTAGGTATTTTTAATTCACTTTCCTTCATGTGCATTGCATAGACAGTGGTTGTTGTATTGATAAAGTTAACATAAATGATAATATTTAATTGATTTTATTGAGTTTTTAAAAATATTTTAAAATTTTATTTTAGTCTAAAAACTAAATACATAACTTTACATAAATAATATTTATATCATATTTATGGTTAGTGTAGTGATTTTAAATTAAATGGTTAATAAATATTTATAGATATCTTATTAAGATTTAAAAAACATAAAGATTAACTAAATTATAATTTTATTATAAATTATATTAGTATATGTATATATATTAAACGACTGGTATCCATAATAAACATCAAAACACACTATACAAAATCATAAAAACTAACTAAATTATAACTTTATTTTATAATATTATTATTATTAATAAAAAAATATTTATAAGTCAAACATATATACATTTAAAAAGATGAACAAGATGCTTAACCATAGCGATTTATTCTTACTTTACCATGGAGATTCCTAATTTGTAAAGAGGTTTTGTTACAATACCATAGGTAAATACCAGACTTATCAATACCATATGCTTAAAAAACCATAACTCACTTCATATGATATTTGTTTATATGACATTTTTTAAATTAATTAATTAAATTAAGAAGGAAATTCCAACACCACACATACTTTAAGGTGGCAGAATAATTAATTTAAAACAAATTTTGAAATTTCAAAATTCAAAATCTTTTTAAAAAATAGTGAATAATTTTAAATACTACCAACCAACAAGAATGTAAAAGCAAACCAGAAAACTCTAAAATGAAGACAAGTGTGTCTTCAAAAGTCCACAAGAGTAATCGAAATTTCATAGAGGACTAAAACAAGAAAGCCACAATCACAGGAAAATAGGAGAACAAAAGTCCATAATGTAGCGATGACATTTGCTTCCTATAATATCAACAATTTGAGATGGACAGAAGTGGATTGGAGCTCAAGAAAAAGACTAATAGAAAGGGAGTATTAAGTCTAGCCTCTAAATTATACACAATAGGTTTGATAACTAAGGAAGTGAATGTTCAACACAATTTATAAGTGACAACTAGTTCTTAAAGAAGAGACATTCAATGAAGACTTGTTGTTTATAATATTTGAAGTAGAAGGTAGAATAATTACTCTCTAGAAACACCATTTAGGGAACAAATCAATCAAAAGCATGTGTTTCAAATTGCAATTGCCTTATGACTAACATGGTAGTAGCGGCTTGAAGGAGACCAAAAATAGTACTATCTAAGTGTGTAAAGAAATGAGATGGTAAGACATTGTTGCTATTTGAAGTTGTTTGCCTATATAATTAAATACATAATTACGTATTTTTTGTTTTCTTGATGGTTTTAAAATAAATATGTTAATTTAGTTGAAAAATTAAGCACAATTGATTGAACTAATCCCTTAAGCTAGACCATAGAAAAATTACTCATGATGGGCTTTTAAGCTGGACCATAAAACAATTACTCCTGATGGGTTTTTAAACTTACATTTTACTGCTACTTAATTTCCATTATGATTGTCATTATATTATATATTTATTCTTAATACATATTCATCATTATCTAATATGTAAAAAAATAAAAGTATAATGGATGACCACAATTCATTATTCCTAATTAAAACTCCAACATTATCACTAAAAGAAAAAGATGCATTCTTTATATGAAATCACCACGTTTCATTGTTATGAAATTCATGTATTTGAAGGTGGGAATAAACCAAATGCTACCAAATATATACCTACTTAGTACTATTATATACCTACTTAGTACTATTTACTTAAAGGAAACATATCAACCCAAGTTTTGTTATCCTCGTTCTTTCTTAATAAAATCTTTTCTTATTAACTTGTAGTTTGCATCTTGTCCATATGCTTTTTAAACTTAGAACTCATTCTAGTTCAAAGTGATCTACTTAGCTTTTACAACGTAATTTAATAGTGAAATGAAATGTACCTTAGGGAAAAGATAAATAATTTGAATAAAGTAATTTTAGAACAATTTGTCCATAAAGTTATTAAAATGGGTGGTTGATGAAGGTGTTTCCACTTCTTGGTAGATAAGTATATTACTCTCACATATAAAAAATATTGTCATTTAAACATGAATTATTTGAGTGATGTTCATTATGGTAGAAGCTCAAGAACACTTGGCTAACTAGTAGTGAGAAGTCTACAGGGAAGGGTGAGAAGTCTACTGGGAAGGGTACTTTGAGATTTCAAGATAAATAGTTGAAATACATCTTTAAATGAACTTATAGTTAATCCACCATCAACAGATTCCAATAATACCGGGGAGGCCCCTGAACTTATAAGGGAGCTTTGTATGAGATTGTTTCATGATTCCATGATATACATAATATATGATAGTTGGGGTTTTTAGCTTTAAGCTTGCCCGGTAAAACATCTTGTTATGTGCAATTGATTTTTCTTCATATGTTTGCAATTGGCGATTTAATTTCCATAAAGAATGATTATGTATTTAACAGTGGATTTAATTGTTAGATTAGGGGAGTCCGGTAATATACATGTTATTGTATAAATAACCTACATGGTATTGGAGCAGTGTTAATAAGTGAATATTGCAATATTGACGCAGTGTTTAGTTGTGTTGGTGGAACAATTTGAATTTGTTGCAAGAATTTCTTGGTGCGAAAATTGAGTAAACATTGAAATGGATTTCAATGGGTTGCGGTTGGAGTATGCACTTGACGGCAGCTCGAACTAAATAGCCTGGAAGGACAGGATGGAGGCAGTTCTTGAAGATAATGGCTTGAAGCAGTTCATCGATAGCGATGTTCTTAAGTCCACTTCGACGGATGCTGCATTACTTGACGCCTAGCAAAAGAAAGTAGCGAAGATGAGAAGAATTCTGTTGGAAGGTGTGAAAGACCTTATTGTGTCAAGCCTTCAAGGGAAAGCCACTCCATTTGCAATGTGGAAGGCTTTGATAGATCTTTTCCAAATCAACAGGGACCATAGGAAGTTGGCGCTGAAAGATAAACTTAGAAAAATCAAAATGGAGAAGGGTGACAATATTCCAAAGTATCTCACGAAGTTTGTCCAATGTAGGGATGAGCTGGGGAGTTTGGGAATTATAGTTGCTGATGATGACTTGGTGAGCTTGGCTCTCCTTCGACTTCCGAAGAGTTGGCACATTTATCAAGACTCTGTCAATGGGCGGGAGAAACTGTCAGATTGGGAGCGACTTTGGTCGGATCTAGTGCAGGAGGAGATAAGGTGGAGTACAAGGGATGGCTCTTCAACAAATCATAATGATGAAGAGGATTGTGCTTTGAATGCCAAAGCGAGGAAAGGGAAGGGGAAGAAACCCCATTCAAAATATGAGGCTAAAGGCAAGAAAATGGATTTGTCCAAGGTGAAGTGTTTTCACTGTCACGAACATGGGCATCTCGCCACTAATTTCCCACAGAAAAAGAAGAATAAGAAGGTCGCTAGAGCTGCAGCTGGTGAGGCCCTTGCCTCGAAATTTGAACTTGATTTATCCTTGATCACATGCTTGGTTTCAAGTGCATTGGGATCGGCGTGGTATCTTGATAGTGGTGCTTCCTTCCACATGACGGGAGATAAGGAGATTTTCAGCGACTTGGAGGAGAAAGATATCAAAATGCATATAGAGATGGGTGACGAGGGACGATATAGTGCGACTGATATTGGTAGCATTACCTTTGAGAGGGAGTCAGGCAAACCATTGATGTTGAAAGATTTTATGCATGTTCCAGGTCTAAAGAAGAACTTGGTCTTAGTCGCGATGTTGGAGGATAGAGGTTATGATGTTATTTTCAACTATGGAAAAGTCTTCCTACGACATAAAACAATGGGTCAAACCAAGAGGATAGGGATTCGAGTCAAGAATCTCCTACAAGCTGGAGGTAGATGGCTGCGCTGCAATGTGGGAAAAGAAGAAGAAGTGGTGAGCTGGGATGAGGGTGAATTATGGCACAGGAGATTGGGCCATCTTCATCATGGTGCCCTGAAGATTTTGCAACAAATTTCTACTGGAATTCCCAAGGGTACACTTGCACAGATAGATCAGTGCAAGGGATGTACTATGGGTAAGTTTGTGAAGACCCCCTTTCATGAAAAGGAGAAATGTGCTTCGGTGATCCTAGAGAGAGTACACACAGACGTGTGTGGATCATTCTCGGTTGCTTCAACAGAAAAACACAGGTATTATGTTATTTTTGTTGATAGATATTCTCGTAGATGCTGGATCTTATTCATGCAGAAGAAGGATTAAACATTCTCAAAGCTCTGTGAGTTTAAATCATTGGTGGAGAAAGAGTCGAGGAAGCAAGTGAAGGCTCCGCAGAGCGATAATGGTGGTGAATATATCTCGAATGAATTCAAATAATTCTGTAGCAAAGAAGGAATTCGAAGAGAACTCATAGCGCCTCATAACCCACAGTAGAATGGGGTTGCGGAGAGGAAGAATAGAACGATCGTGGGTGCTGCACGAGCTATGATGCATGATCAGGGCCTACCAATGCACTTGTGGGTGGAAGCATGCAACACTGCGGTTTATGTGAAAAACCATTGTCCTCACAGAGTACTTGGCATGAGTACACCTGAAGAAGCTTTTACTGGTAAGAAACCATATTTTTCTCACTTTAATATTTTTGGCTCATCTGTTTATGTTCATGTGACTAAGAACCCAGGAAGAAGCTGGAGCCGACTGCAGAAGTTGGGATATTTTTTGGGTACACAGAAACACCTCATAATTATCGTGTGTATTTGCCAAATAGTCAGATGACTGTGGTGCGACAGGATATAATATTCAATGAGGAGAAAGCCATGAAGTTGTCGCTTGAGAGGGAGCTACACTTGCATGCAGAGGAGGAACTGCTTGTTCCCAAAGATTAACCTCAAGATGTGGATCAGCCACAGGAGGAGGATCATGGAGTGGATGATTCCACTCATGCAGATCCAAACATCAGAACTGGCAGAAGGCGTACCACAGAAGCTGAGAGGCTGAAGCTTGATGCGACACAGAATGTAGGAGCCCCTACTTCATAGCGCAGGCAGAGACAGTCTCCTGATCGATTCAATGGATACATGGCTCTCATGAGCAAATGTATTGTGACTGAGCCATCTTCTTTTCAGGAAGCAATGTAGGATCCCATATGGGTAGATGCAATGGTGGAGGACTATGACTCCATTGTCAGAAACAATGCTTGGGAAATTGTTCCAAGGCCGGTTGATAAATCAGTCGTAGGTTCAAGATGGATCTACAAGGTAAAGCAAGCTGCTGATGGGAGTGTTGAGAAGTATAAGGCAATATTTGATGCCTGGGGCTTCTCACAGATTGAGGGGATTGATTATGAAGAAACCTTTGCAACTGTTGCATGGTATTCTTCCATAAGGACTGTCCTCGCTCTCTCAGCGCATATGGGTTGGCACATTCATCAGATGGATGTGAAGAGTGTGTTCCTTAATGGGATCATTGAGGAAGAAGTGCACATTGAGAAGCTTGAAGGATTTGAGATCTTCAGCAGCGAGTCGCATATGTGCAGACTCAAAAGAGCGCTGTATGGGCTGAAGTAAGCACCCTGTGCTTGGTACACTCGGATTGACAGCTATTTCACTGGACTTGGCTTCACCAAGAGTGAGGCGGATGCAAACCTATACGAGATTGTGGTGGAGGGTAAGATTTTAATCATTTTTCTTTATGCTGATGACTTAATACTGACTGGTGATGAGCAACTGATACACTCATGCAAGGAGGATGTTGCAAAGGAGTTCGAGATGAAGGATATGGGTCTCCTTCATTATTTCCTTGGATTGGAAATATGGTAGCGAGAAGGTGAACTATTTGTGTCTCAATGAAAGTATGCAAGGGAGATACTCGGTAAGTTTCACATGGAGGACTGTAAACCCATGGGTACTCCTCTTCTAGGAATTTGGAGGAAAGAGGATGCTACATTGGCAAAGGTAGTGGATGCTATAGTCTATCGACAGTTGGTGGGTTCGCCCATTTATTTAGTTAATACATAACTAGACATATGCTATGTGGTAAACCAACTTAGTCAAGCGATGGTTAAGCCTACCAAGCTCTTTTGGAAGGTGGGCAAGCATGTCTTGAGATATCTCAGGGGTACATCTGAGTATGGCTTATGGTATAGACAGATGGATGAGGTGAAGTTGCATGGCTTAACAGATGCAGATTGGGCAGGCAGCCCAACAGACAGAAAGAGCACATTAGGAGGGGTTTTCTGTATCGGATCTACAGTTGTTTCTTGGTACAACAGGAAACAAAGATCTGTGGCACTCAGTTCAGCGGAAGCAGAATACATGGCAACAAGTCAAGCTGCATGTGAGGCTATCTGGATGAGGAAGATCCTGGTCAGTTTGTTCGGTTCTCATTTAGATCCTACAATCATTCATTGTGATAATCAAAGTTGCATTAAACTCTCGATTAATCCTGTGTTTCATGATAGATCTAAGCATATAGATATCCGGTATCATCATATAATAGATTGTGTGCAGCGGAAGATCATGTTGCTTTAGTGCATTCCTATGGAAGATCAGTATGTAGATATTCTGATGAAGGTGCTCACCAAGAGCAAATTCAAATACCATAGAGACATTATCGGGGTGAAGGATAATCACTTTCTTGTTGAGAGGGAGTGTTGAGATTCAACAAGATGATGATCCTAGTGAAAATTAAGCACCTTCACTAGGTGGGACCCGCAGGCTATTTTTAGGTGTATGTCTATTTTTAGAATGGTGAGCATATTCTAAAATTAGCAGGATGCTGATTCTAGATGGTTGAGAAAATTATATCTTTAGATGAGTTTCTATTTTTAGAACATGGGTGAAGTCTATTTATAGATCGCTAATCTAAAAATAGAATGCATGTCGATTATTATTATCCCTTAATGATAATCAGACAATAAATAATAACTTATTCTCTTGGAGCACTTGATTTCAGTTAACTAATGTGGGAAAATAGTTAGCTGAAGGAATTACGAGTTGCAAGGTTGGTTGGTGACTCATGAATGATGGACTTCGTTGTAACTGAGTGTGACACAGTTGTAACAGAGTTGGAAGAGTAGTTATGGGAGTTTTTATTTAGTTTAACTCATTTAAGCGAGTTAAACTCAGTTGTGCTAGTTGTAACTAAAGATACACTAGTGAAAGATGAGTGAATTAATTACTTATTTAATTCACAAGTAGTGTCTTACTTGCAACTGAAGAAATACAACATTTAACTACATGCATGTCAGATCTAGTGGAGACGCAGTGGAGAGATAGGTGAAAGGGTGTGTTTGACTATTAGTTGTGACTATAGTGATGCATTCAATGCATCTACACACACATTTTAGTTGCCAATGAGGATTGCGCAGTTCAGGGCTCCGATACCATGTAGAAATTATATACAATATGCATGTATATTACCGGATATCTATAATTTCTACATGGAATCAGAACAGTGTTAATCATTGAAGATTGCAATATTGAAGCAGTGATGAGTTGTGTTGGTGGAACAATTCGAATTTGCTGTAAGAAATTCTTGGTGCGAAAATTGAGTAAACATTGAAATGGCTTTCAATGTGTTGCGGTTGGAGTATGCACTCAAGGGCAACTCGAACTACATATCTTGGAAGGACAATATGGAGGCGGTGCTTGAAGATAATGGCTTGAAGGAGTTCATAGATATCGACGTTCCTAAGCCCACTTTGACAGATGTTGCATTACTTGACGCCTGGCAAAAGAAAGTAGCGAAGATGAGAAGAATTCTGTTGGATGGTGTGAAAGACCATATTGTATCAAGCCTTCATGGGAAAGCCATTCCATTTACAATGTGTAAGGCTTTGAAAGATATTTTCCAAAGCAGTAGTGACCATAGGAAGTTGGCGCTGAAAGATAAACTCAGAAAAATCAAAATGGAGAAGGGCGACAGTATTCCAAAGTATCTCACGAAGTTTGTCCAATGTAGGGATGAATTGGGGAGTGTGAGAATTACAGTTGTTGATGATGAATTGGTGAGATTTGCTCTCCTTAGACTTCCGAAGAGTTGTCACAGTTATTAAGACTGTCAATGGGCGGGAGAAACTGCCAAATTGGGAGTGACTTTGGTCGGACCTAGTGTAGGAGGAGATAAGGCGGAGTACCAGGGATGGCTCTCCATCAAAACATGACGATGAAGAGGATTGCGCTTTGGCTGCCAAAGCAAGGAAAGGGAAGGGGAATAAATCCCATTCAAAATTTGAGGCTAACGTCAAGAAGCTGGATTTGTCCAAGGTGAAGTGTTTTCATTGTCACGAACATGGGCATCTCACCACTAACTGCCCAAAGAAAAAGAAGAACAAGAAGGATGCTTGAGTTGAAGTTGGTGAGGCCCTTGCCTCACAATTTGAACTTGATTTCTCATTGATCGCATGCTTGGTTTCAAGATCAATGGGATCGATGTGGTATCTTGATAGTGGTGCTTCCTTCCACATGACGGGAGATAAGGAGTTGTTCAACGACTGAGAGGAGAAAGATCTCCAAATGCATATAGAGATGGGCGACGATGGATGATACAGTGCAAACGACATTGGTACCATTAAATTTGAGAGGGAGTCAGGTAAACCATTTCTGTTGAAAGATGTTATGCATGTTCTAGGTCTAAAGAAGAACTTGGTCTCAGTGGTGATGTTGGAGGAAAGAGGTTATGACGTTGTTTTCAGTGATCGAAAATCCTTCCTGCGACATAAAACAACGGGTCAAACCAAGAGGATAGGGATTTGAGTTAAGAATCTCTACAAGCTGGAGGTAGATGGATACGCTGTAATGGTGGGCAAAGAAGAAGAAGTGGTGTGTCGGGATGAGGGCGAATTATGGCATAGGAGATTGGGCCATCTTCACCATGGCGCCCTGAAGATTTTGCAGCAGATTTCTATTGGACTTCCCAAGGGTACACTTGCATAGATATACTAGTGCAAGGGATGTACTATGGGTAAGTTTGTGAAGACCACCTTTCTTGGAAAGGAGAACCATGCTTTGGGGATCCTGGAGAGAATTCACACAGATGTGTGTGGACCATTCTCGGTTGCTTCAACAACAAAATAGAGGTATTATGTTATTTTTGTTGATGAATATTCTCGTAGATGCTGGATCTTATTCATGCAGAAGAAAGATCAAACATTCTCAAAGTTATGTGAGTTTAAAGCATTGGTGGAGAAAGAGTCGGGGAAGCAAGTGAAGGCTTTGTGGAGTGATAATGGTGGTGAATATATCTCGAACGAATTCAAAGACTTCCGTAGAAAAGAGGGAATTCGGGGAGGACTAATAGCGCCTCATAACCCATAGTAGCATGGGGTCATGGAGAGGAAGAACAAAACAATCGTGGGTGTTGAACGAGCTATGTTGCATGATCAGGTTCTACCAATGCACTTGTGGGAGGAAGCATGCAACACTGCAGTTTATGTGCAAAACCGTTGTCCTCATAGAGTACTTGGCATGAGTACACCTGAAGAAGCTTTTACTGGTAAGAAAAAAGATGTTTCTCACTTTAAGATTTTTGGATCATCTATTTATGTTCACGTGACCAAGAATGCAAGGAAGAAGCTGGAGCCGACTGCTGAAGTTGGGATATTTGTGGGGTACATAGAAACGCCCCATAATTATCGTGTGTATTTTCCAAACGGTCGGATGACTGTGGTGTGACAGGATATAAAATTCAATGAGGAGAAAGCCATGAAGTTGTCGCTTGAGAGGGAGCTACACTTGCATGCAGAGGAGGAACTGCTTGTTCCCAAAGATGAGCCTCAAGATGTGGATCAAACATAGGAGGAGGATCATGGAGTGTAGGAGTCCACTCATGCAGAGCCAAAAATCAGAACTGGAAGAAGGCGTACCACAGAAGCTGAGAGGCTGAAGCTTGATGTGGCACAGAATGTAGGAGTACCTACTTCACAACGCAGACAGAGATAATCTCTTGACCGATATACTGGATACATGGTTCTCATGAGAAAATGTATTGTGATAGAGCCATATTCTTTTCAGGAAGGAATGAAGGAGCCCACATGGGTAGATGTAATGGTGGAGGAGTATGACTCCATTGTCAGAAACAGTGCTTGGGAAATTGTTCCACGGCCGGTTGATAAATCTGTGGTAGGTTCAAGATGGATCTATAAGGTAAAGAAAGTTGCTGATGGGAGTGTTGAGAAGTATAAGGCAAGATTTGTTGCTCGGGGCTTCTCACAGATTGAGGGGATTGATTATGAAGAAACCTTTACACCTGTCACACGGTATTCTTCCATAAGGACCATCCTTGCTCTCTTAGCATAGATGGGTTGGCACATTCATCAGATGGATGTGAAGACTGCGTTCCTTAATGGGATCATTGAGGATGAAGTGTACATTGAGCAGCTTGAAGGATTTGAGATCTTCATCAGTGAGTCGCATGTGTGCAGACCAAAAAGAGCGCTGTATGGGCTGAAGCAAGCACCCTGTGCTTGGTACATTGGGATCGACAACTATTTCACTGGACTTGGCTTCACCAAGAGTGAGGCGGATGAAAACCTATACCAGATTGTGGTGGAGGGTAAAATTTTAATCATTTTTCTTTATGTTGATGATTTAATACTGACTGGTCATGAGCAGCTGATACACTCATGCAAGGAGGATCTTGCAAAGGAGTTTGAGATGAAGGATATGGGTCTCCTTCATTATTTCCTTGGATTGGAAATATGGCAGCGAGAAGGTGAACTGTTTGTGTCTCAAGGCAAGTATGCTCGGGAGATACTCGGTAAGTTTCACATGGAGGACTGTAAACCCACGGATACTCCTCTTTGAGGAAATTGGAGGAAAGAGGATGCTACATCGATAGAGGTAGTGGATGCTACTGTCTATCGAAAGTTGGTGGGTTCACTCATGTATTTAGTTAATATAAGACCAAACATATGCTTGTGGTGAACCAGCGTAGTCAAGAGATAGTTAAGCCTACCAAGATCTTTTGAAAGTTGGGAAAGCATGTCCTAAGATATCTCACAGACACATCTGAGTATGTATTATGGTATAGAAAGACAGATGAGGTGAAGTTGCATGGATTCACAGATGTGGATTGGGCAGGCAGCCCAACGAATAGAAAGAGCACATCAGGAGGGGTTTTCAGTATCAGATCTATAACTGTTTCTTGGTGCAGCAGGAAACAGAGATCTATAGCACTCAATTTAGCGGAAGCGAAATACATGGCAGCAAGTCAAGATGCATGTGAGGCTATTCTGATGAGGAAGATCCTACTCAGTTTGTTCGGTTCTCATTTAGATCATACAGTTATTCATTGTGATAATTAGAGTTGCATTAAACTCTCGAATAATCCTGTGTTTCATGATAGATCTAAGCATATATATATCTGGTATCATCATGTCAAATATTTTGTGCAACGGAAGATCATGTTGCTTCAGTACATTCCTACGGAAGATCAGGATGCAGATATTCTGACGAAGGCGCTCACTAGGAGCAAATTCAAATACCATAGAGATAGGATCAGGGTGAAGGATAATCCCTTTCTTGTTGAGAGGGAGTTTTGAGATTCAAAAAGATGATGATCATAGTGAAAATTAATCACCTTCACTAGGTGGGGCCCGCAGGATATTTTTAGGTGTATGTCTATTTTTATAATGGTGAGCATATTCTAAAATTAGCAGGATGCTGATTCTAGATGGTTGAGAAAATTCTATCTTTAGATGAGTAACTATTTTTAGAACATGGGCGAAGTCTATTTATAGATCTCTAATCTAAAAATAGAATGCATGTCGATTATTATTAGCCCTTAATGATAATCAGACAATAAAGAATAACATGTAGAAATACTTTCACATGTAGAAATAACATGTGAGTAGAATTGAGTAGAAGGATTGCGCAGTCCCGGGCAACAAATCTTGCCTTATAATTCTCAACACTCCCATCAACAGCTTGCTTTGCCTTATATAATATGCATGTATATTACCGGACTACCCTGATGTAACAATTAAATCCACTGTTAAATACATAATCCTTCTACTCAATTCTTTGCGGAAATTAAATCGCCAATTGCAAACATATGAAGAAAAATAAATTTCACATAACAAGATGTTTTTACTGGGAAAGATTAAAGCTAAAAACCCCAACTATCATATATTATGTATATCATGGAATCATGAAACAATCTCATACAAATATCAGCTCATAGAGCTCTCAGTACAATATACAATCGTCTCACACTGTCATACAAAAATTGGTTCACACATGCACCAATTTACTGTCTCCTGACAACCTGCCTCCACTGCGCAATCCATGCTGAAGAATATCACTGAATGGATTCGATCTTGGCTTGCTTGTACTATGAAATCCTCATTGGCAACTCCAATGTGTGTGTAGATGCATTGAATGCATCACTATAGTCACAGCTGATAGTCAAACACACCCTTTCACTTATCTCTCCAGTGGGTCTCCACTGGATCTGACATGCAAGTAGTTAACTGTTGTATTTATTCAGTTGCAAGTAAGACACTACTTGTGAATTAATTAAATAATTAATTCACTCATCTTTCACTAGTGTATCTTTAGTTACAACTAGCACAACTGAGTTTAACTCACTTAACTGATTTAAACTAAATAACAACACCCATAACTACTCTTCCAACTCTGTTACAACTGTGTCACACTAAGTTACAACGAAGTCCATCATGCATGAGTCACCAACCAACCTTGCAACTCATAATTCCTTCAGCTAACTGGTTTTCCACATCAGTTAACTGAAATCAAGTGCTCCAAGAGAATAAGTTATTATTTATTGTCTGATTATCATTAAGGGCCAATAATAATCAACATGCATTCTATTTTTAGATTAGCGATCTATAAATAGATTTTTCCCATGTTCTAAAAATAGAAACTCATGTAAAGATAGAATTTGCTCAACCATCTAGAATCAACATCCTACTAATTTTAGAATATGCTCACCATTCTAAAAATAGACATACACCTAAAAATAGCGTGCAGGCCCCACCTAGTGAAGGTGCTTAATTTTCACTAGGATCATCATCTTGTTGAATCTCAACACTCCCTCTCAACAAGAAAGTGATTATCCTTCATGCCGATCCTGTCTCTATGGTATTCGAATTTTCTCCTGGTGAGCGTCTTCGTTAGAATATCTGCATCCTGATCTTCTGTAGGAACGTACTGAAGCAACATGATCTTCCATTGCACACAATCTATGATATGATGATACCAGATATATATATGCTTAGATCTATCATGAAACATAGGATTGGTCGAGAGTTTAATGTAACTACGATGATCACAATGAATCACTGTAGGATCTAAATGAGAACCAAACAAACCAACCAAGATCTTCCCCATCCAGATAGCCTCACATGCAGATTGAATTGTTGCCACGTATTCCACTTCCGCTGAACTAAGTGCCACAGATCTCTATTTCCTGCTATTCTAAGAAACAACTGTAGATCTTATACTAAAAACCCCTCCTGATGTGATCTTTCTGTCCATTGGGCTGCATGCCCAATCTACATCCATGAAGCCATGCAACTTCACCTCATCCGTCTGTCTGTACCATAATACATACTCATATGTGCCCCTAAGATATCTTAGGACATGCTTGCCCACCTTCCAAAAGAGCTTGGTAGGCTTAACCATCGCTTGAATAAGCTGGTTCACTGCATAGCATATGTTCGGTCTTGTATTAGCTAAATACATGAGTGAAGCCACGAACTGTTGATAGACATTAGCATCCACTACCTCTGCCGATGTAGCATCCTCTTTCCTCCAATTTCCTGGAAGAGGAGTATCCATGGGTTTGCAGTCCTCCATGTGAACTTACCGAGTATCTCCCAAGCATATTTTCCTTGAGACACAAGCAGTTCACCTTCTTGCTGCCATATTTCCAATCCAAGGAAATAATGAAGGAGGCCCATATCCTTCATCTCAAACTCCTTTGAAAGGTCCTCCTTGCATGAGTGTATCAACTGCTCATCACCAGTCAGTATTAAATCATCAACATAAAGAACAATGATTAAAAGCTTACCCTCCACCACAATCTAGTATAGGTTTTCATCCACCTCACTCTTGGTGAAGCCAAGTCCAGTGAAATAGCTGTCGATTTGAGTGTACTAAGCATGGGGTGCTTGCTTCAGCCCATACAACGCTCTTTTGAGTCTGTACACATGTGACTTGCTGCTGAAGATCTAAAATCGTTCAGGCTGCTCAATGTACACTTCTTTCTCAATGATCCCATTAAGTAATGTAGTCTTCACATCCATCTGATGAATCTACCAACCCATCTGCGTTGAGAGAGAAAGGATGGTCCTTATGGAATAATACCGTGTGACAGGTGCAAAGGTTTCTCCATAATCAATCCCCTCGATCTGTGAGAAGACCCGGGCAACAAATCTTTCCTTATACTTCTCAACACTCCCATCAACAACTTTCTTTACCTTGTAGATCCATCTTGAACCTACCACTGATTTATCAACCGGCTTTGGAACAATTTCCCAAGCACTATTTATGACAATGGAATCATACTCCTCCACCATTGCATTTACCCATGTGGGCTCCTACATTGCTTCCTAAAACGAATATGGCTCTATCAAAATACATTTTCTCATGAGAGCCATGTATCTAGTATATCGGTCAGGAGACTGTCTTTGTCTACACTGTGAAGTAGGGACTAGTTCCTCCTCTACATGCAAGTGTAGCTCCCTCTCAAGTGACAACTTCATGGCTTTCTCCTCATTGAATTTTATATCCTGTCACACCACAGTCATTCAACTGTTTGGAAAATACACATGATAATTATGGGGTGTTTCTGTGTACCCAAAAAATATCCCAACTTCTGTAGTCAGCTCCAACTTCTTCCTAGTGTTCTTGGTCACATGAACATAAACAGATGAGCCAAAAATATTAAAGTGAGAAACATCCAGTTTCTTACCACTAAAAGCTTCTTCAGGTGTACTCATGCCAAGTACTCTATGAGGACAACGATTTTGCACATAAACGATAATGTTGCATGCTTCTGCCCACAAGTGCATTGGTGGGCCCTGATCATGCAGCATAACTCGTGCAACACCCACAATCGTTCTATTCTTCCTCTCCATGACCCCATTCTATTGTGGGTTATGAGGCACTATGAGTTCTCTTTAGATTCCTTCTTTGCTACATAAGTCTTTAAATTCATTCGAGATATATTCACCACCATTATCACTCCGCAGAGCCTTCACTTTCTTCCCTGACTCTTTCACCACCAATGCTTTAAAATCACAAAACTTTGAGAATGTTTGATATTTATTCTGCATGAAGAAGATCCAACATCTACAAGAATAGTCATCAACAAAAATAACATAATACCTGTGTTTTTCTATTGAAGCAACCGAGAATGGCCCACACACGTCTGTGTGAACTCTCTCCAGGATCCCCGCAGCACGGTTCTCCTTTTCATGAAAGGTGGTCTTCACAAACTTACCCATAGTACATCCCTTGCACTGATCTATCTGTGTAAGTGTACCCTTGGGAAGTCCAGTAGAAATTTGCTGCAAAATCTTCAGGGCACCATGGTGAAGATGGCCCAATCTCCTGTGCCATAATTTGCCCTCATCCCGGCTCACCACTTCTTCTTTTTTTCCCACCATTGTAGCGCAGCCATCTACCTCCAGCTTATAGAGATTATTGACTCAAATCCCTATCCTCTTGGTTTTACCAATTTTTTTATGTCCCAGGAAAGATTTTCCATCGCTGAAAACAACGTCATAACCTCTGTCCTCCAACATTGCGACTGAGACCAAGTTCTTCTTTAGAACTGGAACATGCATAACATCTTTCAACAGAAATGGTTTACCTGAATCCCTCTCAAAGGTAATGGTACCAATTCCAGTCACACTGTATTGTCCATCGTCACCCATATCTATATGCATTTGGAGATCTTTCTCCTCCATGTCACTGAAAAGCTCCTTATCTCCTGTCATGTGGAAGGAAGCACCACTATCAAGATACCACACCGATTCCATTGCGCTTGAAACCAAGCATGTGATCAAAGAGAAATAAAGTTCAAATTGCAAGGCAAGGGCCTCACCAGCTGCAACTCCAACAACCTTCTTGTTCTTCTTTTACTGTGGGCAGTTAGTGGCGAGATGCCCATGTTCGTGATAGTGAAAACACTTCACCTTGGACAAATCCAGCTTCTTGCCTCTAGCCTCAGATTTTGAATGGAATTTCTTCCCCTTACCTTTCCTCACTTTGGTAGCCAAATAAAAATCCTCTTCATCATCATGTTTTGATGAAGAGCCATCCCTGGTACTCAGTGTTATCTCCTCCTGCACTATATCAGACCAAAGTCGCTCCCAATCTAGCAGTTTTTCCCGCCCATTGACAGAGTCTCGATAACTGTGCCAACTCTTCGAAATTCCAAGGAGAGCCAAGCTCACCAAGTCATCATAAACAACTGTCGCCCTTGTCCATTTTGATTTTTTTTGAGTTTAACTTTCAGCGTCAACTTCTTATGGTCGTTGTTTCTTTGGAAAAGATCTGTCAAATATTTCCACATTGCAAATGGAGTGGCTTTCCCATGAAGGCTTTAAAAAATATGGTCTTTCATACCTTCCAATAGTATTCTTCTCATCTTCACTACTTTGTTTTGCCAGGCATCAAGTAATGCTGTTAGAAAATTATATATTATGGAGCAATGCAACACATAAAATATGTGAAAAATACAAGCACACAAAACACATAAAACCAGAGAGACACAGATATACGTGGTTCACCCAGTTTGGGCTACGTCCACCCCGAACAGCCATTCCTTCCTTTTTATTATCCAGCAAAAATGAAGAGACAAAACCTACAGCAGATCCGCTGTAATATCCTCTGTTCTTTCTTTCACAGTCTCCCTCTCTGTTTCTCGCTCCGAGAATACACATACAATGCACAGCCGCAATACAATGCCCTCATAAAAGTGAGGGGTTGCCTTCTAGGGAAAAAAACCCTAATCTAAACATAACTTCTACCGTCAGATCATTTGCCTAATGAACGGCCCAGATTGACTAGAAATTACTATACTTTCACAAGGAAATTTTACATCTGTTTTTAGCTTCAGGGGCACTGCCCTCGAAAACCCCCGCTAGGGGGGACTTTGAAAAGCGCTGCTGCCCCCCCCTAGACCCCCCACGGTAGCGATTAATTACGGGCAACGTTGCCGCCCCTTTGAAGGTATAGGGGTCCAATGCTATGATACAAAGTAAACAAGATAATCAGGCTCCACACCCAACAATCTCCCACTTGGAGACTGATTGTAGAAACTCCATCTTGTTTCATTTGATGGACAATGACTCCTCTTTGGACCTGGCTATTCCTCATCTTCATCGTCATCCTTGAAGACCAATTGAAAATGAGCACATTCTCAGTTTCTCCCTGGTTACAACTTTTGTTAGCATATCTGCAGGATTCTGGCTAGTGTGTATCTTTTCCAGCTTCAACTCTCCATCTTCCAATACTGACCGTATGAAATGGTACTTGAGATGTATATGTTTAGTCCTGGAATGAAATGCTGAGTTCTTTGCAAGATGAATAGCACTTTGGCTATCACTGTATAGTTTTCCCATATCATTCTTCTTACCCAATTCATCCATAAACCTTTGTAACCAAATCATTTCTTTACTAGCCTCTGTAGCAGCAACATACTCGGCTTCTGTTGTTGAAAGTGCAACAACACTTTGGATTTTTGAAACCCAACTGACAGCTGTTCCACCTACAGTAAATACATATCATGTAGTGCTCCTCCTGTTATCTCTATCACCTGCCATATCTGCATCAACATATCCCTATAGAGCAATGTTTGAACCACCAAAGCATAATTCTTGATTTGTGGCACCTCTCAAATATCTGAGAATCCATTTTACTGCCATCCAATGTTCTTTTCCTGGATTATTCATGTACCTGCTTACAACTCCCACTGCATGTGCAATATCAGGCCTTGTGAAGACCATTGCATACATTAAGCTTCCAACTGCAGATGCATATGGAACTTTAGACATATATTCCATTTCTTCGTGGGTCTTAGGGCACATCTCCTTACTAAGTTTGAAATGGCTAGCAAAAGGTGTACTAACTAGTTTTGCATTCTGCATATTAAATCTTTCAACACCTTTTCTATGTACTCATTCTGAGACAGTGTTAATTTGTGATTTTTCCTGTCTCTAGTTATCCTCATACCAAGGATTTGTTTTGCAGCTCCCAAATCCTTCACTGCAAAGGAATTTTCCAATTTTATTTTGAGCACATTTATTTCCTGCATGTTAGATCCTGCAACAAGAATGTCATGTACATACAATAAAAATATAATATAGCTGCCATCATTTTGCCTTTTTAGATAAACACAATGATCAGAGTGACATTTAGTATAACCTTGTTCAGACATAAACTTGTCAAATTTTAGATACCACTGCCTTGGAGCCTGTTTTAAGCCATACAAGATCTTATTTAACCTACACACCAATTTATCTTTCCCTTTTACCTCATATCCTTCTGGTTGCTGCATGTATATCTCTTCCTCCAAATCTCCATGGAGAAATGCTGTCTTTACATCTAACTATTCAAGATGTAAATCTTCCGCTACTACAAGACTTAAGATGGTTCTGATTGAATTCATCTTAACAAAAGGAGAAAATATTGCATCAAAATCAATACCTTTCTTCTGTGCAAACCCCTTCACCACAAGTCTAGCTTTGTACCTCTGTTTTCCTCCATCTTCTTCCTTCAGCCTGTAAACCCATTTATTCTGCAATGCAGTTTTACCTGCAGGCAACCTGACTAAGTCCCAAGTCTGGTTATGCATTAAGGAGTCCATCTCTTCTTCCATGGATAGCTCCCACTTCTTCCTGCTTTCAACCTGCATTGCTTCTTCATAACATTCAGGTTCACCAGAATCAGTCAACAATAAATAATATAATGAAGGAGAGTATCGTTCAGGGGGTCTACTTATCCTGGTAGATATTCTAACACCACTTTCAGGTGTTTGAGGTGCCTATTGCTGTTGTGGTGGTTGCTGCTATTGTGACTGTTGATTATTATTATTTTCAGGCACCTTTACTTTTTCAGTTATCTCATCAAGAACCATGTTATGCTCCATGATTGTTCTGTTCATCCTTTCTGACACACCATTTTCTTGTGGTGGTCTTGCAACTGTATTCTCTCTACGAATTCCATGCTCTGAACAGTACCTATCAAACTCTTTGCTGCAATACTCACCTCCATTGTCTGATCTGAGACACTTCAACTTCTTTCCTGTCTTAATCTCAACCAAAGCTTTCCATTTCTTGAAAGTATCAAATACATCAGATTTATTCTGAATACAATAAATCCATGTTTTTCTAGTTGCATCATCAATAAAAGTAACATAATAACAAGAGCCACCGAGAGATGATACCTGAGCAGGTCCCCATACATCTGTATGCACAAGCTCCAATTTTTCGCTCTTCTTTTCTTTCCAAACTCTGAGAAATCTGACTCTCTTTTGTTTTCCATAAACGCAATTCTCACAGAAATCCAAATCAACATTCTTCAATCCTGGCAACAAATTTCTTGAGTGAAGAATCTTCATTCCCTTCTCACTCATGTGTCTGAGCCTATGATGCCATAATGTTGCATCTGCTCCTTTGGAAGTTAAATCATTAACAGATTTATAAATACCATTGCATAAATACAATGTACCAACCTTTTCACCTTTTGCTATTACGAGCGCTCCTTTGGTGACCTTCCAAGTTTTATCTGTGAAAGTTGTCACACAACCTTCACTGCCTAACTGCCCTGTTGAAATCAGATTTTTCTTCAGATCTGGAACATGCCTTACCTCCTTTAGTAGCCATTGGTTTCCATTCTATTTTTTTACAATAACTTTACCCATTCCAACAATTTTACAGGGTTTATCATCACCCAAACGAACTTGTCCAAAATCTCCTTGAACATAGTCATCAAAATATTTCTTATCAGGTGTGGCATGGAATGAAGCCCCTGAATCTACAACCCAAGAATCAGTAACATTTTCAAAAGAAAGAATCAAAGCATCTTGTAACACATCACCTGTCACATTTTCTTCATGATTGTTTTCTTATTGTGTGTCTCCTTTTCCCTTCCGAGATCTACAGTGTTTCTTTAGGTGTCCTTTCTTTCCGCAATTCCATCACACTATCCTCGATCTGGACTTGGATCTGCCTTTCCTTGATTTACTGCGATATCCCGAGCTCTTTCCTCTTTCCATTCTTCTTCCCCTAGACTCTGCACTCAAAGCATTACCTGATGTCTCACCGGAGCTTTTCCGTCACATTTCCTCGCCAAGGATAGCACCAACAACATCATCAAACTTTAAAGTACTAGATCCAGAGACAGAGTTACTAATGGCCATTACTAAACCATTCCAACTCTCTGGCAATGAGCACAAGAATAACAGAGCTCTAAATTCATCATTAAAATTTTCCCCTATAGAACTTAACTGACTGGTAACTGTATTAAATTCATTTAAATGGTCTGCAACAGATCCACCTTCCGACATCTTCATATTAAATAGTCGTTTAATAAGAAATACCTTGTTTGAGGCTGAGGGTTTTTCATATAGTTTCGCCAACGTCTGCATCAAACCCTCTGTTGTTGTTTCCTTCGAAATATTGAAGGCGACTGACGCTGCAAGGCACAACCGTACTGTTTTGAGTGCCTTTCTATCAAGAATGTTCCATTCTGCGTCTGTCATGGCCGCCGGCTTCTTTGTTTTTCCGCTCAATGGTAGGTACAGATCTTTTTGATACAGATAATCTTCCATCTGCATCTTCCACAACAGAAAGTTTTGGCCGTTAAATTTCTCGACCCTAAACTTACCATCGTCTGCCATTGCTCCCACTCGAACCAGGAACCCTTCTTTCCTGCGAGTTTATTAGCCAAATATACCTTCGGCTCTGATACCAGTTGTTAGAAAATTATATATTATGGAGCAATGCAACACATAAACTATGTGAAAAATACAAGTACACAAAACACATAAAACCAAAGAGACACAGATATACGTGGTTCACCCAGTTTGGGCTACGTCCACCCCGAACAGCCAGTGCTTCCTTTTTATTATCCAGCAAAAATGACGAGACAAAACCTACAGCAGATCCGCTGTAATATCCTCTGTTCTTTCTCACAGTATCCCTCTCTGTTTCTCCCTGGACCCCCCATGGCAGCGATTAATTACGGGCGGCGTTGCCGCCCCTTTGAAGGTATAGGGGTCTAATGCTGTGATACAAAGTAAACAAGATAATCAGGCTCCACACCCAACAAATGCAACATCCGTCGAAGTGGGCTTAGGAATATTGCTATCGATGAACTCCTTCAATCCATTATCTTCAAGCACCACCTCCATCATGTCCTTTCGAGCTATGTAGTTCAAGCTGCCCTCGAGTGCATACTCCAACCACAACCCATTGAAAGCCATTTCATTGTTTACTCAACTGTCGCACCAATAAATTCTTGCAGCAAATTTGAATTGTTCCACCAACACAACTCAACATTGCTTCAATATTGCAATATTCAGTTATTAACACTGCTCCGATACCATGCAGAAATGATATACAATATGCATGTATATTACCAGACTCCCCCAATCTAAAAATTAAATCCACTGTTAATACATAATGCTTCTACTCAATTCTTTGCAGAAATTAAATCGCCAATTGCAAACATATGAAGAAAAATCAATTGCACATAACAAGATGTTTTTACCAGGAAAGCTTAAAGCTAAAAACCCCAACTATCATATATTATGTATATCATGGAATCATGAAACAATCTCATACAAATCTTAGCTCATAGAGCTCTTAGTACAATATACAATCGTCTCACACTGTCATACAAAAATTGGTTCACACATGCACCAATTTACTGCCTCCTGACAGCCTGCCTCCATTGCAAAATCCCTACTGAAGAAGATCATCGAATGAATTTGATCTTGGCTTGCTTGTACTATGCAATCCTCATTGGAAACTCCAATGTGTATGTAGATGTATTGAATGCATCACTATAGTCACAACTGATAGTCAAACACACCCTTTCACCTATCTCTCCACTAGGTCTCCACTAGATCTAACATGCAAGTAGTTAACTACTGTATTTCTTCAGTTGCAAGTAAGACACTATTTGTGAATTAATTAAATAATTAATTCACTCATCTTTCACTAATGTATCTTTAGCTACAACTAGCACAACTGAGTTGAACTCACTTAACTGAGTTAAACTAAATAACAACTCCCATAACTACTCTTCCAAATCTGTTACAACTGTGTCACACTAAGTTACAACGAAGTCCATCATGCATGAGTCACCAACCAACCTTGCAACTCGTAATTCCTTCAACTAATTGGTTTGCCACATCAGTTAACTGAAATCAAGTGCTCCAAGAGAATAAGTTATTATTTATTGTCTGATTATCATTAAGGGAATAATAATCGACATACATTCTATTTTTAGATTAGTGATCTATAAATAGACTTCGCCCATGTTCTAAAAATAGAAAATCATCTAAAGATGTAATTTTCTCAACCATCTAGAATCAATATCTTGCTAATTTATAATATGCTTACCATTCTAAAAATAGACATACACCTAAAAATAGCCTGTGGGCCCCACCTAGTGAAGGTGCTTAATTTTCACTAGGATTGTCATCTTGTTGAATCTCAACAACCCCCACATATAAAAAATATTGTCATTTAAACATGAATTATTTGAGTGATGTTCATTATGGTAGAAGCTCAAGAACACTTGGCTAACTAGTAGTGAGAAGTCTACAGGGAAGGGTACTTTGAGATTTCAAGATAAATAGTTGAAATACATCTTTAAATGAACTTATAGTTAATCCACCAAACTCATCTCCACAAATATTTTAGTCCATATCTTTCCATGGGGATAATATGGGAAATACACTTTTTCAAGACAATATCATGCTTGTCCCATATAAATTCCTTTAGAAAGTTGTCAATCCTTTCATTTATGTCTAAATAGAGAAATTTGCAAGCAAACAACATTTTACTCCCATAAAGGAAGAAATGGGGGCCTGTTCAAGAACAAAAAATATATATAACTACTTTTATCAATTACATTGGAAATTCAAGTAGCCTTCATGAAAATTGCATAGTAAAATATTGATCTAGGTGGATATTGGTGGCCACTTGCCTATTATTAGTTCTACGTGGACCCCCACCATTGTTTCTTTTAGTTTCCTTAATTGTAGCACAATTTACTATTTTTGGCAGTTTTTCGGGTCCTAATCTTCCAAATCTATGTTGAGGCGCTAAATGCCACTTTTTTGGAAAATGGGAAAACCATAACATGCGGTAGGGGTTTGCAGTCAAAATTTGTGGTCCTCGGATAGATATTTCTAATGAGGCTTTGTACATGTCAAATGGTGATCGTATGCCAAAGTTACGACGCCAAGAAGTTGATATACTAATTTACCCCAATGGGGCCCAGATATTTCTAGCGCTTCATCCCCTAGGGTTAGGTTTTTGGATGTTTAAGGTTTTCCATTGTTTCCTAATAATAAATAGACCTTATAGCCTCATTATAACACAGTTCAGAAGGAATGTAGCTACCACATCTCTTCTCAGAGATAAACTACCATCGACTGAGTCCATTCTGCATATAAATAGTTTTCCATACTTTGTTATTAATGAATTAAAGTTATTTTTTCACTCTATCTATGTGTTTATATATATATATCTATATTTAATTTCATTCCTTCATAAAATATGGATCAGTGGTATCAGAGCAGTTTTCTCTTTCTCTATTTTTTTGTACATGTCCCCAACAAGGTCAGGGTATAATGATTTGGGACTTGAACTGGTTGAGCCTTTGCAAGACCATCCCCACCGACACTGATGACCTCACATGGTGGAAGAAAAGAAATATGAGGGAGTAGGAGATCCTATAAAACTGTTTCTCAAAGAAGCCATCGAATGGAAAAGGAACGAGATGATGGACAACTTTTCCCAGATCCTTCAGCGATTGACCACTAGCGACACCTCTTGATCCAATAGTCACTTTGAAGGCACCACCCCCTTCTAGGTACAAGTATACTTCTATATCCATATATTCGAAGGTAAAATAGATATAGATGTTGTAGATAAATGGTTGAATATGTTGGAAGATTATTTATTGGTCCATAGTTTCTCCGATAAGGAGAAGATTACTTTTGCACTACTTAAGGCTTCCCCCCATGTCAAGGATTGGTGGGAAACTTACTGTGAGAAAAGAGTTGAGGAACCCTCTTTGTTTATAACCACCCCCTCTTGGAACTCGTTCTGAGACTTTGTCAAGGAATGATATTACCCTGTGGGGAGCTATGAGGACAAGTACATACAGTGGACCACACTATGATAGAAAAGGGACCAATATGTGCATGAGCTCAAATTTTTTTTTCATACTCTATGCATAAATTTTGGTATCAAAGACTCAAAGAAAACTCTGGTGCTCAAGTACCGTGAATGTCTACATAAATAAACTCAAGAAGAAATGGAGTTCCTGGACATCTCCTCACTTGGTGCAACATACTTATATGATGCCAAGATTGAACAAAAATTTAAACAAAAATCACGACTTTGGATCTGTGAATAAGAAGCAGGACAAGAGTTCTCCGAAACCATAGAAAAAAGGAAAGAGCCAAGGTGGAGTGGACTAGGACAACCCATCAAAGCTGAAAGAAAAGAATGACACCATGAATAAAAAGAGGGACACGGGAAAGTGGTATGAGTTCCACAAGAGCCCCACTCACAACACAAATGAGTGTTGCGCTAAGCACTCATTGGTGGTCAAGCTGAAAGCTTCAAAGTCTGATGCATGTTCTGTTTCTAAGCCAGAACCCTACAAGGGTAACGAAAAGGGGAAGCATATTATTGATGCTCAACCTAGTGCCATTTTTTCCACCATCAAAGTCCAAAATATTGAGCCCAAAGATATAGAGGAGGGGGAGCGTCTCTTCCCCTCATAAATGTGGGTGAAGGGTTCTCCATTGCAGTTCATTGTCGATAACGAGAGACAAAAGAACCTCATTTCAAAAAATGTCTTGAAGTGGTTGGGTATATTGACCACACCACACCTACATCCATACACCATCGGGTGGCTTCACTAAGGACGAGATCTCCATGTTAGGCAACAATATCACCTTATATACAACATCAAGCCCTTCACCGATGAGGTATTGTGTGATGTTGCTCCTCCTTAAGTTTGTAATGTGTTATTATGCCAACCATACTTGTGGAAGCATCATGTTGCGTATGAGTCCAAACCTAGCACTTTTATTATTACTTTGGGAAAAAATTTATACATGATACTGGAGGTAGCCTTGCCTACTGCCATATCTTTGATCTCTGCTAAGCAATGCAGTATGATCATCTCCCAAATTGGGAATTTTTTTCTTTCTTTCTGATTCACTCTCAAAGCAAGGGGAATATAATGGCCACATCCATGGGCCATAGGAAGGGATCCCCCATGTGATAGAAGTAGGAGGATAAGGTCATGGAAGAATACAAGGACATATTCTCCTCACGCACAAAGGTAACTTTTCACTATCAAGTCAATCATTCTATCGATTTGACTCCTAGAGAAACTATAACCAATGGGATGATATACTGCCGCTCCATTATGGAAAATGAAGAAATCAAGAAACATATCTAGCAGTTGCTGCAAAAGGACACATATGACCAAGTTCCACACCCTGTGGGAGCCCGATTTACTAGTAAAAAAGAAAGATGGAATCTGGAGACTCTACATTGATTATCGGTCACTAAACAAAATTACTGTCAGGAACAGGTATCCAATCCCACAAATTGATGACATTTTTGACCAACTCAATGTGGCCAAGTATTTTAGCAAAATCAAGTTGAAGTATGGATGTCACTAGGTGCCAACAGATCCCACAAATGTATAGAATTCTGCCTTCAAATCCAAGGAGGGCCTCTTCGAGTGGTTTGTCATGCCTTTCGGGTTAAAAAATTCCCCTGCAAGTTTTATGAGCTTGATGGATTAAGTATTGCGACCCTTCACCGATTTATTCGTGGTTGTATATCTGGATGACATACTCATCTTCAGAAAGAGTTGGGAACAACACCTTCAACACATTCAGGAGATCCTTCAAACCTCGTGACAATACAAAATATGTGCCAAATTGGAGAAATGCACATTTGGCATGGGCTAGGTCCAATATCCGGGTTACATCATTGATGGAAAATGCATACATGTGGATCCAGATAAGATCCAATTCATTCAGGACTGTCTAGCCTCAAACACTAGCTTCACAAATTTTTGGGTCTTGCCAACTTTTATCAGAGGTTCATGTTGGGATTCTATCATATCACTTGGCCTCTGAGTGAGGTTACCACGGGTAGAGAAAAATCAAAGTTTTTCTAGCATGAGTCCCTATAGAAGGCATTCATTGAGTTAAAGCACTACCTCTAATTTGCAACTATACTCACATTGCCAAACTTGCAACAACGATTTGAAAGGGAGAGATACGCCTACGACTATGATATTGGTGTTTTTTCCCCCCAACAAGGGAATCCTGTAGCCTATAACAATGAGACACTTTCCAATACAATTTAGAAATACCCCACTTATGATAAAGAGATGTATTCCATTGTGCAGGTGTGTCGAAAATGGAAACATTCCATTTTGGGTAAGGAGACAGTCATCCACATAGATCACTGATCTCTTCAGTTTATCCATACACAATGGAAGTTGCATAACAATCAACATAAAAAATGGTCTACATATATGCAACAATTCCACTTGAACATTGAATACAAGAAGGTAAACACCAATTATGTTCTATATTTCCTTATTCGACCCCTAGTTGCATCATAGACTATTGTTCTCAACTCTTGTGGCCATGAGACCTCTAGATGGATACAATTGTATAAAAATGATCCAGAGTTTTCCACCACATACCAAATTGTAGTGGATGGAAAGAAAGTTCAAAATTTACTCCTTTAGGATGTATTATTATGCTACTTGGTCCACCTTTGTGTTCCTTCAAGCGAGCGTGCCAAGATGATTTGGGAGTCACACTACAGTTAGGTCGGAGGACACTTTTGTGCGGAAAAAATTGTGGTCATACTACAAAAGTATGTTTATTGGCCAAAATTTCGATGGGAAATTGAAAAATATATATGATCATGCATTGCTTGTGCCATCACCAAGCCAACCATCAAGAAGCAAGGTCTGGACACTCCTCTTCCTACTCCCAACCAACCTTGGGAATCAATATCCATGAATTATCTATCAATTTACTCCCTTATAACAAGCATGGTAATGAATATGTATTTGTGATTGTGGAAATATTTTCTAAGGTGGCTATACTGGCAGATTGCAAGTCACACATGAGTACACTACCAAACTCTTCTATGAATGAGTATGGGTACATTTTGGAATCCTGCAAACCATTATATAAGTTCAGGATAACAAGTTCTTGAGCAAATTTTGGTCAAAACTTTTGAAATGATTGGACACTAAGCTCACAAATTCGAATGCATACCCTCCCTAGACTGATGTCCAGATAGAAGTTGTCAACAAGATGATAGTGCAAATACTATGCATGTACAAATCCAAGCATCCAGGAACCTGTGATGAGAACCTTCCTTATGTGAAACAAAATTATAACAAAACTCTCCATAACTCGACTAGCCATAGTCCTTTTCAAGTGGGCTTGGTTTTCCATGCCTCATGCGACTACATAGATAAAATCCACACATGTAAAATTTGAGGATGATAAAGTAACCCAGTTTATTGAACACATCCAACAAATCCGCTAGCAGGTGCATGACATCTTGGATAAGTCCAATTCCAAGTACAAGAAATAACATGATTAACATCGAGTGCCACACAAGTTTAAGGTGTGAGGAGAATTTTTGTTGCATTTGTATAAATAACGCCTTATTGGAGCCCATTATAAGCTCATAACACTCCGATATGGGCCTTACACCATCACCAAGGCTATGGAAGACAATGATTTTAAGCTCAACATTCCCCCATTCCTTGGCCTACACCTAGTGTTCACTGTCGATCACCTTCGACCATACTTTCCACCATTACTAGATGCATCAAACATTGTAGAACAACTAACACCAACAGAGCTAAACTAGAATGCATGGAACAAGAAAATAATTATATGATCATTGTTACACAACATTTTTTCACTGTCCCTGCAATCCCCATCTCGCCCATTGGAGGGTCATTTCCATGATCAAGCAGTGTCATGCCTTGCAAAGACCATCATTGTATCCCTTTACATGAGAGTAAGATTCCTTCTGTTGACAATTCCATGAGCAGAGACTCATAAACCCTTGTTTTTTTCCTTGGCGCGAGTAGTCAGTTATGCCCTCACGCCAAAGAGGAAGATTAACAATGGGCCCCGCACCCGCTGGCACTCTGTCTCAGTTAGTGACCCACGCCGAGCTATTTATGGAATGTTTTTTAAAAATAGAGGTGCAGATTCCACTCCAACAACTTCGAGGATGCGTCATTGGGAGTGGTTGGACTCAATAAACACAGACTCCCTCCTTTAGTTTATAGTTTCCACCTCTTATGGGAACTCCGTAAAGGATAGGCCTCCCTCCCACCTTTGTAGGGATCCTAACCTCCTCCTTTTCCTCTATAAAAAGAAGTTATCTCTCTTTGCATAAGCTAGCTGAACATGGATAATTGAACATACTATAGCTGAACTATTGAAGAGATAGAATAAGAAGGAATTACATTGAGAGAACTTGAGTCCATGCCTTCTGAGAGAGCTTGAGTCCATGCCTTCATCTCGTCCGAATTCCCTGACGAGCATTTGAGATGCACTTCGGCTAAACCCTGCTGGACGAGACTGCAACGTCAAAGCATTGGTTGTAACTCTTCCTTCTATCAATACATATATGTGACTATTGTTTGGTTCCCATTTTTTATTATGTTAGATGTTTAATGCAATATGCTTAGCCCTCTTTGACTTGCTAGTAGTTATGAATGAAATTATTATGTCGTATGCTGTTCTCGCCTATTGTTCTATGTGCAGGTATCCGAGCATGACTGCGGAAGGATTGTGACTTTCCAAAGCAGGAGCGAGAGGCCACCACCACTACTGTCATGACGACAACGTTAGATTCCAGGCAGCTCGATATACCATGTCCGCGTTTCATTCAGTAATTAGGAATCAACACTCTAGCAAGTCTCTTTGTTTCTAGACCCACTCTAGGGCTAGAGGGATCATTTCTGTCCACAGAGAGGGTTTCCCTGCTTAACAAATTGGAAACTCCACTGGGGATCAGTGTAAGTTTGTCATTTCATCTTGTTGGGTCCTTGTCAATCATTGATTTGCTTATCTGTCTTTTTATGGTTTGCTTGCTTAGTTTATATCCTCCGTTCAGATCCAGAGTGTCAAGATTGACCTCTGCTCATTGAATTTTGTTTTTTCCCTTTTTCCCATAGTCATCCGCCTTGGCGGGCTTTTCGTCTGAACAGTCACGCCAAGTGGCGCAGGTTGTTTTTCTTCCAGTCGCACCAACCCTTGTTTGGAGCGGATTACAGCCTTACAGTCGCACCAAATCCTGTAGGATTTGGTTTGACCTCCTTAATGAGTCTTTTGGTCAGTTTTGCTTGCTTCTGGGATATTTTTTATTTGTAATTATGACTTTGGGACTGTTTTGACTATTGTCGACTTGTTTTTCTTCAGTCGTTTGTCCATATTCTTATCGGTGTAAATTGAGGCCTTATGGTTTATAAGTGTCTTGGTGCACTGAGCCTTCTGTTTGGAAATTAATTCGTTTTGATTATTGTCAGTCTCATTCTCGAGTCGATTTCACTTAGTATTCTTGATCCTTTTGAGTGATTTATTTGATTTAAGGATCATTTCATTTTTTTATTGATTCTTCTCCTTGTTACTCCAAGCATAGATTACATTGCTTATTTTGGGTTGTTTTGAAAACTTTCTTTTGGTTTGGAAGATTGCAGCATTAGTTTGAGTGTTTTCTTGTGTTTTTTTTGCATTTTATAGGGTCATTCAATTTAGATTCTTACAAAATACTTAATCTAGTGTTTGTTTGCATTTTTCATATAATTAGTGCATCATGTACTTCTTTTCATTTAAAATTAAAAAAAAAAACATATTGTGCATTCTTTCTTTGCATCGAAAGTGAAATATTCTTTTGCATAACTAGTGTTTGATAGTCTAGGAAAGAGTTTCATTTTCGTTTGATTTTGTCAGATGCATTAGTGGATTTCTTCGCATACTTTCATTGTTTTATATTGTTTGAAAGATATCTATCCTTCTCGTAACTAGCATTGATTAAATTGAAAATGATGTTCATTTGCATATAGTTTTCATTTAGGAAATTTGAGATCCAAATTCGATAAGGCCTTAAAACTGAAACATAATCCAAGATAAACTTTAAAATTCATTCAATTAACCTAAGGAAGCATTGAAACCTAACGAAACATTTTTAGTGGTCTAGGCTAGAGACGTGTTCTGTCATCTTAAAACCTAGTAGCTGTCGTTCACCATCTGGCTTTAGACAACACTAGTACGGACTTGTGCTCCCCGTACCATCGAGTATATAAAGGGAGACCCCTCTTGGTCCTCAACCTCAGTATCAACCGAGTTATCCTGCTTCTAACCCCTATGGTCAGAGTCCTCCAGGATAGAATGCATGGGGATAGAATCGCCCTCGGACTTGGTGGAATGTAAACATGGGTCCTTATCAAAGACCTCCGATGAATTTGAACACTCAATTACCATTTCTTGCTACGTTGGAGTTACCTGATGTGTCAAAGTTAACGAATGATCCTATTCTTCATAACCCGTATTGGCCTCCGGTTCCAACCAAGATTCTTGGTGATTGTTTTAAATTTGAAGGCAAGTCTAGCGAAGACCCCCAATCATATGTTATGACTTACCATTTGTGGTGTTCCTCTAACTCTTGGGTTGACGATTTTATTCGACTCCGTCTTTTCCTGCGAACTGTTACTGGTGTCTGCTCAACTTAGTGTTCCTAAATGGATGTCATAAATTGTCAACCAGGGCTAGTAAACTGTTGAAGTGAAGTGCACTATATGTGCCTAGGTATCTGTTTCTCACTACGTTGTGTTTAGTGTTTTTCAAATGTTTTTGTTTTGTTTATTCTAAGGGAAAATAACTATGTTGGTAAAAAGAAGTTGTTGGTCACACTTAAAACAAGAAAGCAAACCTATTCTAAACTATGCATGGCATTTGAGAAATCGTAAATGCAAAATCCTTTAACAAATAGCACAACTCATAGAAAGAACTAAATATCTCCTAACATGAACTCAATAACTCATACCATGAACTCAGTCCAATTCATTCATTAGAAATATGTTGGAATATCTTGAGAAAAGGATAAGTTTAATGCAATGAGGTTCTTCTAAGTAAACAACAACTTAAAATATCACAAAAATCTCATCCATGGTTAGAAATTTATTGGAACACAATTGGAAAAGATTATTTGTAGCATAGTAAGGAATCCTACTCTAAATTAACTTATGACACTGAATCTAATCCATTCTGCAACTCAAATTGTCACTACTAAGCCTCCTTCGAAAGTTAGAAATATTTGGGAATAGTTTTGGAAAAAGGCTATTTGTAAAATTATAAGAGATTGCAGAGTAGTCAAGGCCTTGAATTGATATCACTAATTCCTGTCCATATGATGATGTGTTGGAAGAGATTAATAACAAGAGTAGTTTGTAAATAATGAAGGCCTTGAAGTCTAATAGAACAGAATTAGCATACAACTAACTAATGAAACTTGAAAGACATTAAACAGAACTGAAAAAGAATGCAATCAATCAAACTTGAAATATAGTGAACAGAATTGAACTAGAGTGCCATTAACCTCCAGAGTTTTACAACTAAACTAAAATGCAACTAATCTCTAAAATACTACAGCTCTATCTCATTCGGTGTTAGTGGTATTTTGGAACAATTCATAGAAGAAGACTGGCTGTAATATGTAATGTGAGTGAGCACAGAAACATGAAGTTCAGAAAAACAAAACTAAGATCTAAAACACCACAGCTATGTATCATTCAGTGTTAGTGATATTTTGGAATAATTCGTAAGAACAAGACTAGCTGTAACAATTGATGTAATTGAGCACAAAAACGTAAAGTTCAGAAGAATGCAACTAATTCCTAAAATACTACAGTTATATCTCATTCAATGTTATTGATATTTTGGAACAATTTGTAAGAATAAGACTGGCTGTAGCATCCAATGCAAGTGAGTATAAAACACAAAGTTCAGAAAGTTGCTTAAGCTAGGAATGCAACAAGACTAAAGTTACTTATCTAAACAATGTGCACAGAGCTTCTCGGGCAGTAGGGGCCCTCTACCACCGGATTAGCATACAAATCTCCTCAATATTGCCTCAGATCTTGCAATAAAGCGATACTTATTTCATTAAAGGAAAAGTATAAAAAAAAAACAGAGTATTACGGTCTTTTGAGATCTAGCAACAAAACATCAATCTAGCTAACTCTCTCTCGGTCTCCTGAGTCATTCTTATAAAATAAATACATAACTACCCTTGAGAAGAAACAGGAACAAGTGTATTTTTCAATCAAAATCAAATTATAACTCTTGTGGAGGCCTCGTACTTAGCTGGAGACATCTGTAGAGTCCCTATCCTAGTAGGAATCTGCTTCTTAGCTTTGATCTTTTCCACGTGCATAACCACCTGTAGATTCTTGCTTAGACTTCGTAGAGAGAAATAAATGATGTGGGAGTGTTGTGGAATTCAACCATATGCGTTTTTCCTTGAAGTGACACCTGTAACCTGTGAGAACATGAAGACAACTGTGGAATAGGCGACTGGCTACAGAATGGCTGCATTCTGTAGCTGAGTCTAGTTAAAAATTACTACAACAACAAAACCATGAACATATAGCAAGTCAGTCATTGTATACATTCCTAAAGTGACTTTAATCAATCCTATTGACCATTTAATCCTGTAATTGATAAGGGACAAAGGAAATGAAGTGAATTTTGGTAAAGGGAAAGGACATCTTTGGGGCTCAACATACCCCCACTGCAAATTTTTTGCATGTCCTCATGCAATCAACTCATATATTCTGAGACTTCTGCTAGGACATCTAGGCTCCTTCTTCTGCTTTTCCTGATAGTCAATGGCCTCCTAGGCTTCTTTATGACCAACTTGAATCTCAAATTTATAAGTGCCCTGCTCAACTTTTTGTTTTTCTTCTTCAATTTCTCACTAGCCTTGTACAATTTTTCCATTTGTAGAGAGAGAGTTGTATTCATATCACTTTGAAGCTTAACCTGCTCCCTTAAAATGTCATTCTCATTCTTGATATGCCTATTGAGTACTTCTAACTCATATTTATTTCTTCTTAGCATATCAATTGCAGATTCTGGTGGGCTAGGAGTTCTGTCTCTACTTTCTGAGGCTCTCTTCTCTAATGTCTCAACATAATTATAAATTTGTTGTTGTGCTGGGTCTATCTTCGGAGCTCCTTCATCAAGATCCTCCTTGTACTGGTACTCAGGTGATCTAGCAGTTGGTGTCTCTTCATCCTCAATGTTTATAATTCCCGTTTGTCTAACCCCTGTTTTCTTCAATATACCTCTAAGCCTGTGGCTTCGTCTTGGTTGAGATGGTCCTTCACCTCTCTCCTTGGCATACCTTCTTATCATTTTCTCCTTTTTAAGCTGTTTCTTAATTTTAGTCAATTTCTCAGAAATTATCTCCTCACTGTCCTCTTGTATGGACTTACCAGTTTTAGTTTCAACAGCTTTGGAAATTTTCCCTCTCCTGCTTCTTCTTGTAAGTTTGCCTTCAGATGGAGATTCCTTGGGTTCTTCAAAGTGATTCCTCACTAGAAACTCATCCCAATTTTCTCCCACCTTTCTCAAATGATGTTCAATCAGGATTTTAACTAGGCCGTGGTAGTACAAAGTGGTTTCCAGGAATTGAACCCTCTTTTGAACATTAGAGGCCATTCTCTTCAGACTATGAATTAGGAAAAAGGGTAAATTGATTTATTCATCTAAGAAATGCATCATTAGCCGAATATGATAAATATATAAGGTAGCAAACCTTCCCTCACAAGTTATAAACTTTTACAAAATGAGCAACATATTCTGCCATTTATTCTTCAGTGCTCAGCTAGGAATTCCCTTCTTAAAAATTGAAACATCCATACCTGGTGTTTTAAGCATTTTCCTCCATGCCTCATTATGAAATTCCCTATTTTTGAACCATCGTTCTCCTTTCCTGGGTAATTCAGCTTCTTCTGCAATGAAAGCTTCTGTAATAGTGAATTTAACATCTCCTATTTCGACTTCTGCTCCATTGAAGGACCGTGCAAATGTTTTAGTTACCTCTTTATTAAAACCATTAAATTTTTCCAAAAATTGTAACCACACAGCCTGTTGTAGCATTTCTCTAATTTGTGGGTAACCCTCGAAGTATTTAGTTCCGACTGGTTCGGATCTTACTATGAGACCCATGGCTTCTCTTCTCAACCTTCAATTTACTGCTCTTCTATCCACGGTGAAAATGACTGTTAAAGAGTTGTTTTTACCCCAAAGGTGCTTTCTCTGTTTATGCAGTAGGAATTAGCTATGGAAGGATGATATGAAGAGGTTATAGAATGAGTGAAATGTAGTGAGGGTGATTTACACGAATTAATGAGTTTGAGAGCCATCATGGGAGAAAAGACCGCGAAAACATTTCGTGAGAAATTCAAAATCATCACTGAATACTTCGGCCTATTGACGTGACTGATTAGGTCACTTCAGTACTTAACCGTTAAGTTTTAAATGATGATTTGATATGGCGGAATGAAGGGGATTTTGTCCAAAGTTTTTATGATAGGTTTAATAGGCATGATCAACATGAATAATTAAAAAAACTTTTTGAATCATACATGACTTAACTATACTATAACTTTCATATTCTGTCATCATAATAATTTTACAACTTTACCTTTGCCTTTCCTTTAATTTTTGTGGTTTTGATATGCTTTGTCCTCCTTTGAAAATCATTGATTCTTCAGTATTCATAATTCCTTTGATTTTTCTTATTGAAATAGGTGTGCAAGGTCAATTTTCTGTTGAACAAGTGGTTGCTGTATGATTGCCTTCAGGATATCTGGCTGCAGAATGTCTAACTGGCTGCAGAATGTCTGACTGGCTGCAGAATGTACCTGTAGGAACTTTGAAACATGAAATGAAATGATTTGAAACATGGATGGGGTGTAGTATGAAATGGATCATGAAATATGGTGGAATGGATTAGGAGTGAAGTGAAATGTAATGGAATGAAATGAATCACAATTGTGAAGTGGAATGAACCATAAAAAGTGGTCTGCAACTGATGATTTGTAATACTCAATCTGCAGAAAGAGATAAAATGGACCATGAAATGGAGTGAATAAAGTATGGATGAATGGAGTGAATGAAATATGAATGAATGGAGACATGATGGAGTGAGACTTATGATTTTGTGATAGCTGATTGCAGAAAAAGAACAAATTTGAAAAGCTAAAGTGTCAAAAGGATTCTGATTTTCACTTTATCTTTTCTGTATAAACATGCTAATCAATGATTAGTTTTCATGTTTATACTTTATTTTATTTTATTATTTTATTATTTTATATATATATATATATATTTTTTTTTTTAAAATTTTTTTTTTTCATTCATTTGAATTCAGAAAATTCAACTAAGTTGATGAAGAAGAAAAATTCTTCTTCATTAACTTCACATTACTGTTTTCCTGGAATCTCTTGACAAATTCTTCTCTTGAAAGTGGCTTATGATACAGCTTCAATCTATGACCATTTACAAGAAAAGTGACCTTCTCTTGATCTATTGTCCTGATTTTTATTGCTCCATTGTCAAAAATTCTCATAATTTCATATGGCCCAAGCCAATGTGTTTGGAATTTACCTTGAAAATCTTTGAACTTTGAATCAAACAAGAGAGCCCAGTCACCTTCTTTGAACTTATTTTCCTTGATGTACTTATCATGCCATCTAGTCCTTTGTTGTTGGACTATACTTGTTTTCTGGACTGCATCTTGTCTGCTCTCATCCAATTCATTAATCTGTTCCAATCTATGCTTTTGTGCCTCTGTTAGATCAAGTCCTAGCTGAACTTCCATTTTAAAAGTTTTAATCTGAAACTCTATGGGAAACAAAACTTTTTTCCATAAACAAGTTCATAGGGAGTATGACCTGCTGTGCTTCTCCATGTAGTTCTATAGGCCCACAAAGCTTCCGGAAGCCTGTCTGCCCAATCTCTTCTATGTAAATGAATAGTCTTTGTTAGGATCCCTTCAATGACTTTATTGGTAGATTCCACTTGACCATTTGCTTGTGGATGATAGGGAGTAGATTTTCTGTGTCTGATTTTGTACCTCTCCATCATTTTTTCCACTAGCCTTGATGTGAATTGAGCTCCTTGATCTATAACAATTTCCCTTGGGACACCAAAACGAGTAAAAATGTCCTCAAAAAGAAAATTAACTACAGATGCTTCAGTAGCAGAAAGTAATGGCTTGGCCTCTACCCATTTGGTAACATAATCAGTGCAAACTAATATATATTTCTTTTGTCTTGATGGAGGACTAATAGGTCCTACAAAATCTAAAGCCCATTTTTCAAAAGGTTCAATATGTACCTGAGGTTGCAATGGCATCTCACCTGAAGGAGAAGGTTTCCCTACCCTCTGGCAACTATCACACCTTTTGACATACTCTTTAGCATCTTTAAAAAGGAATGGCCAATAGTATCCTAAATGAAGGACCTTATAAGCTGTCCTCTTATTAGAAAAGTGTCTGCCACAAGGTTCATCATGACATGCCTTGAGGATCTCAGGCATCTCATCTTCCCGAACACATCTCCTAATGATAAAATCTGGACCTCTACCTCCTTCTCCTTCTGCACCTCTACCTCCTTCTCCTTCTCCTCTACCTCTACCCCCTCCAAATAGTGTGTGTTATCCATTAAAAACTCCTCCTCCCCCTTCTTCTGCCATAGTTGATTCTTCTGTGGAAGTTGAAAAGTTTATGTCCCTATCAGGGGTTCCTGAATCTTCTTCTAAGACAGGTTCAGTGGGTAAAGTGGAAGGTATTTCTAATGGAATATCTGATCTTAAGTCCTCTGGAAGTCTAGGATCAGTAGAGGATGGAATGTGGGTTTGAGTTGGAGGTGTGCTGGCTCTTGGTCTTGGTGAAACAAGTGGTGTTCTAGGAATCAGGCTTCTGATTCTTATGAATCTACCCCTTGAATCTCTTTCTCTACGCATATCATTGTTTTTGGGAGGTAAGAAACAAGGCTACCTAGTTACACTTCCCCGGCAACGGCGCCAAAATTTCTTCTCAAATTAGTGTTCCTAAATTGATGTCATAAATTGTCAACCAGGGCTAGTAAACTGTTGAAGTGAAGTGCACTATATGTGCCTAGGTATCTGTTTCTCACTACGTTGTGTTTAGTGTTTTTCAAATGTTTTTTGTTTTGTATTTTTATTCTAAGGGAAAAAGAACTAAGTGTTGGTAAAAAGAAGTTGTTGGTCACACTAAAACAGAGCAAAACCTATTCTAAACTATGTATGGCATTTGAGAACAGAAAATGCAAAACTTTAACAAGAAAAATAACTCATAGAAAGAACTAAATATCTCCTAACATGAACTCAATAACTAATACCATGAACTCAATCCAATTCATTCATTAGAAATATGTTGGAATATCTTGAGAAAAGGATAAGTTTAATGCAATGAGGTTCTTCTAAGTAAACAACAACTTACAATATCACAAAAATCTCATCCATGGTTAGAAATTTATTGGAACACAATTGGAAAAGTTTATTTGTAGCATAGTAAGGAATCCTACTCTAAATTAACTTATGACACTGAAATTAATCCATTCTGCAACTCAAATTGTCACTACTAAGCCTCCTTCGAAAGTTAGAAATCTTTTGGAATAGTTTTGGAAAAATGCTATTTGTAAAATTATAAGAGATTGCAGAGCAGTCAAGGCCTGGAATTGATATCACTAATTCCTGTCCATATGATGATGTGTTGGAAGAGATTAATAACAAGAGTAGTTTGTAAATAATGAAGGCCTTGAAGTCTAATAGAACAGAATTAGCATACAACTAACTAATGAAACTTGAAAGACATTAAACAGAACTGAACAAGAATGCAATCAATCAAACTTGAAATATAGTGAATAGAATTGAACTAGAGTGCCATTAACCTCTGGAGTTTTACAACTAAACTAAAATGCAACTAATCTCTAAAATACTACAGCTCTATCTCAATCGGTGTTAGTGGTATTTTGGAACAATTCATAGAACAAGACTGACTGTAATATGTAATGTGAGTGAGCACAAAAACATGAAGTTCAGAAAAATGCAACTAAGCTCTAAAACACCACAGCTATGTCTCATTCAGTGTTAGTGATATTTTGGAATAATTCGTAAGAACAAGACTAGCTGTAACAATTGATGTAATTGAGCACAAAAACGTAAAGTTCAGAAGAATGCAACTAATTCCTAAAATAGTAAAGTTATATCTCATTCAATGTTAGTGATATTTTGGAACAATTCGTAAGAATAAGACTGGCTGTAGCATCCAATGCAAGTGAGTATAAAACACAAAGTTCAGAAAATTGCTGAAGCTAGGAATGCAACAAGGCTAAAGTTACTTATCTAAACAATGTGCACAGAGCTTCTCGGGCAGTAGGGGCCCTCTACCACCAGATTAGCATACAAATCTTCTCAAGATTGCCTCAGATCTTGCAATAAAGCGGTACTTCTTTCATTAAAGGAAAAGTATTTAAAAAAAACAGAGTATTACGGTCTTTTGAGATCTAGCAACAAAACATCAATCTAGCTAACTCTCTCTCGGTCTCCCGAGTCATTCTTATAAAAGAAATGCATAACTACCTTTGAGAAGAAACAGGAAAAAGTGTCTTTTTCAATCAAAATAAAATTAGAACTCTTGTGGAGGCCTCGTACTTTGCTGGAGACATCTGTAGAGTCCCTGTCCTAGTAGGAATCTGCTTCTTACCTTTGATCTTTTCCACGTGCATAACCACCGGTAGATTCTTGCTCAGACTTCGTAGAGAGCAATAAATGATGTGGGAGTGTTGTGGAATTCAACCATATGCATTTTTCCTTGAAGTGACACCTGTAACCTGTGAGAACATGAAGATAGCTGCGGAATAGGCGACTGGCTACAGAATGGCTGCATTCTGTAGCTGAGTCTAGTAAAAAATTACTACAACAACAAAACCATGAAAATATAGCAAGTTAGTCATTGTATACATTCCTAAAGTGACTTTAATCAATCCTATTGACCATTTAAGCCTGTAATTGATAAGGGACAAAGGAAATGAAGTGAATTTTGGTAAAGGGAAAGGACATCTTTGGGGCTCAACATCCATAACCTGAGCTTATAAATGAAAGAAACTCCACCTTCACTTATGACTGAAATAGGCTTACCAAAGGATCTTGATAGTCATGAAAAAATTCCTCTTTTGATGAAATCAACAAATCAACAATAGGATCCTTGAAAACACTGAAAAGTATCCTATCTTGATGATCCAAAGGATCATTTTCATTCATAACTACAAGTTTGATCTATTTTATGTCTTCATTTTCAACATCATTCTTGAGACAAGGCTCTGAAAAGTTCATTAAAATCTTCAATGGGAGGAACCATATCATGTGCTACATGGATGTTTAGAAATTAATTTTCATGCATTAGAATTAGAACTTCATGTATATCATCATGCAAAAACAACAATTTTTGATTATTTAAATCTGTAGCAGGATATTTTGGGACAACAACTTGTAGATCAAAAACTTGCTGATTATTTGATCGGAATCTGGATTAGGGGCAAAAATTAGCCCAAAAATTAAAGTGCTTAGAATTGCACTCAATTGGATTCAAAGCGACCGACCCATCGCAAGGAATCCAATGCCACTCGTTTCGTTGAAAACCGAGTTTGTATGAGGAAGTTATTCTCTACTAATCACCATTTAGAACAGGCAACTTTTTATTAAAAAATTGTAGAACAAGTACAGGCTGATAACATGGTTGCCTAATCAACATTCAGGGAATCTTCTTCAGTTTTTAGTCCAATGGGACTGTGACAAGCGTTATCTCTAGATTCGCCAATGTTACTTGGGGAAGTTGAAATTTTCTCGTATTTCCTAAGTTTAGAAGGTGCATACATTTTATATTGCAAGGTTGGTTAGTTGCATATTTATTTAAATAAAGGTTGGGACTAATGGTTGAAACCATAGTCGAATGGGCTACAACATATATTTCAACATATATCTATATTCCAAAGTCTTTTAACTATGATTCGAAGCCTTTGCAATGTTCAACAAAATGGTTTGCGATTGGCGATAAGGTGGGTCCTACCAATCACATCGAGGGTTTAGGAGTGGACGTGAATGCATTATCGGGTGGTGGATCTGCAATTTCACAATAGCGATAAGTGACGTGTCGGTAAGGTTATCGGATGCAGAGCTGAGATGCGATGTAGAGTTGCAATGTAATATATCGCATCGGTGTATCGCAATCGCAAGAAGGAATAGGCAACATAGAATGATTTATAGCGGATCTGCGATCTGCGATAAGTGCTGCGTTGCATTCTACGATCTACGATAAGTACTGCAGTGCGATCTGCGGATTTTTAAATGCATTTAAACCGAGTTTTAATATGTAATACGTGGTTATGTTATGTTAATAGATAAGTGCGAGTTAGCGCTAAACACACTTAAACCCACTTAAACACCACTTATCACCCACTTAATTTAATATTAAACTCGTGATTATCCCTAATTAAGAGCGCTTAAATTGGCGGCGCCTTTGGCAGACCCGCCAAATTCGGAGGCAGCTCCACTTTTAGTAGACTTAACTGGCAGTCTTCTAGTTTTAGTGGAGGTTTTCTAGGCCTGGAGTAAATGAGGCCTATCTTGAGAAATATTCAACTAAATTGGGCTCAGGAAAAGTTATTCTTAGCATTTTGTCATGCTGGGAATTCATTGGAACATTTTTAAGAGGCAAAGGAGCACTTATTGATGGTGTTTTTCCCACTTGAAGATAAAATATGCCCAGGGCCACCAAGAGAGGAGGCCATGTCTAGAGGACTTGTAGATCAAATGAAGAACCAGAAGAGGCTACTTAGGGGTTTATGGATGCTCTAAATTCATTGGTAACTTCTGTTTTCTGTTTAGAGCACATATTCAAGTTCAAATTGCATATTGAACTAGGAGGGTGTATGGATCATTCAGATATTGAGCTAGTTCTTGGAGGATTTTGAGATGGAGATGATCTTGCAGGGATCTTCCAACCTCCATATGTTTGTAACAACAGCCTTTGCAACAATGTTGTAACATTTTTCTCATATTTTCTCTTTATGTGTTTTATAGAAAAAGAATGTTGATGTACTTACAATTATTGAAGTAAAAATTTGATGCTCTTTCATATTTGAGTAAGGGATCTTGGTCAGATGCCCATGAGTTGCTGAAAATAAGTGTATGGTAAAGGGAATTTTCAGGAGTTGTTTTTTTTTAGGAGAAAATTACCATTTTAGTTCAACACATTGATGTACTCATCATTTTGAATTTGGAGCATAATAAAAATGAATCATGCCTTAGAGTTGATTTAAGGAGATGTAGCCCAGGTGGGGCAAACTACTTCATCAAATGGCTTGTGTTTTGTTGTATGATGTATTTTCCTTTCACGTGCTTAATGGTTTTATGTCTATAACCTACTCATGGAATTACATATTTAAAGACAACAAAAAGAAATCCTTGTGATAATATGAAAGCTCAGTAAAAATTCCTATGCACATAAGAAACAAATTTTTAATACTAATGAGGGAGCTTGCATAGCATTAACAAGTTTGCCCACATTCAGATCATTATTATCCATTAGTGCTTCCCCATGACAACCTTTAAGCATAGTCAAGGAATCAACCTCCTCATGATGATAAAAAGAAACATGTTTCACATAAGCTTCTCCTTGCTCCTGCCCATTTTCATGTTGCTCAACATTCAAAGGTTCAGAAAATGAACAAAGTGAAGAGCCTTGTAACTGACCAGCTTTATGTTCCTCTTTATCACCTAAATATTGGAAAATCTGCCGCAAATTTTCACAAATTTCATAGGATATAACTTGGTTGTCAAAGTGCTGATCCATTTCATCTTCAAGCAAAGAAGACACATCTGTTTGTTTGAAACCTTCTTGATTATCGTGACAAATAACATGAGAAGAGAAATAATAAAGTGCCTCTAACATATCATCATCCATGCACTCTCCATTATCACACATAATTTTAAGATATGGAATGAAAACCTCACAAAAATCAAAACAGTCTTGTAACAATGATAAATAAGAATGAGTTTTCTCATAATGTTCTAAGAGAGTCCTATGGAAATATCTTAGAGGGAACAAGCTTCTCGGTTGAAACCCTTCATACCATGTTCTAGCTTCATCCTCTAGGGTGAACATAAAATTTTCATGAGACAATCCTTAGAAAACTCAAATCGAAACTTATGTACATGCATATGGAGTCTATCTAAGTGAAGAGCATCATTATCTTTCTTTTCATCTTTAAATATAGGAATATAAGTCAACCAATTAACTCTTGGCATAGGATTTGGAAAACCAGGGATGTGAGACCGACTCATAGGGGCATACTTGGCATTCTTTCTTGCAATAGAACTCATCTTGGAACTTCATCAAGCTAATGATCTTCAAGCAGTGGAGTCACCATGAAGCCATGAATTTCTGAATTCTTCAAGGATGGAGTCACCAAGGTAGAAGTACAACCTTCAAATGCTTCTGAGCTCCTGCTATCTTCAAGAGTTCAATATTTTTGTTTGATCACAAAATTTTGGGAAAATGTGTCTTCAGACTCCCGACAGACGCACCAAAATGTTATCACCAAATTGAGGTTGATGGGCTGCTTCAACAATCAACCTAGAGTAACTATTTTAAACCTACTTTTGGCTGGAACTTAGCCTTTCCAACCTGAGAGGGCTCTCTCAAGGATACGAATTATATTCAATAGATAAAGATAAAAAATATGGCTAACTCTTAAATATGTTTTGGATTTTTTTTTTATGTAGGTGAAGGATGCAAATAAATGGCTACCATTGGAGTCAGTTAGGAAACTCAATCACATGGAAGCTTTGGCATGTGGATTCTCATCAAAACATAACATAAGCAGTAGACTAGATGCATAAAGGAAGTTGGAGCATGTTTAACCATGAATTCCAAGTAATTACACACCAATTAAATTGAAAGAAGATTAAAAGATCCTGTAGGACAAACAACTACAAGAATACATGATGAATCTAAGGTGAGAAAGAAGTTTGCTGCAACTGTATATTACTGATAATTTTTTTTTTTACAAAAGTAGCTTCTAGCATTATAACATCCATCAACCCTTTATAACTCTAAAAATTTCTCATTTATAGAGTGAAAAATCATACAAATGATTTTCCACCTTTATAGCTTCGAATTCCCACCTTAGAGACCTATTTCAAATAGGATTACACTTGGAGACTTCCTAGGGATATTTCATTAAATAACTCAACAAATCCATTTAATAACCTTTATCAACTGCAACCAAATAATTTTTTGAGTGTACTGGAGTGTTGATGTGGCATTATGCCACGTGGATGTTGAGTTGGACCTCCTCCAAGTTGAATTTTACAAATTTTTCTTACATCTAGTTAGTGAAAATTTTGAAAAATAGGCCTCAAAGCCTCAGTGCATATTTTCCAAACCCTGATGGCTTTGTAGAAAATGAGAGAGGTTTTATTAGATGGGATTGTGTAGAAGAAAAATCTCCTACATATTTCCAAAAATATTTTTCATTTGGTCAGAAATTGAAGTTGAAGTTGAATGCTAAAAAAATCACGTACACGAAATTTCAAGAGAGTTCGTAGTGTTTTCATTTCACCAACTTTTTCATAACCTTTGACATTTATGACTATTGGAGGGTATTCCTTGGGTCTAATAAGCTAAATCCATGCCTATAACACCCTATTCCATGTATTTTTTGAAGGAGTTTTAGCTTAAGTAAACCTACAGTGAGTTCGTAGCGAAAACTCGGCCTCAAGCCTGGAGCACGCTATGAACTCACCTAGTTTGTCAAATTTTTTGTAATTTCTTGTTATTTTCACCTCAAAAACACTAGTAAAGCTTGTAAATGCATGGTATGATAGTATTAGACATAATATTGTCCAAATATGTGTTGCCTTACCATATTTCAACATCATCATCTTGCATAATCAATTTAATACCCTTTTCTTCAATTCTTCTTGTGCCATCTCCATCAAACAAAACTAATCATGCTGAGGTGTTAGCCAAATGATACAATGGAGTTAAGACCTTGTAAACCTAAATTTAGATTGTGAGCTACCTAATGGTGAGGTGGAAAAAGTGATGTGCTATTATGCTTGATGATGTGTCTACCATGATGAGCTGGCAGCCTAGTCTTCCTCTATGATGAGTGTTCTCACTAACCAAAGACTCCATTGATACTCTTTGACCATCCCAGCTGACTGATGTGCTTCAAGAAGACATTTAATGCTTGAAAAAATTTAAAATTCTCTCTCGCTGTAGAAACAAAGTTTTTAGGAAGTTCGTAGCGAATTCTGACTGTTTTACACTAATTTCTCTATGAAATTTGGTATTCTTGTCAAATTCAATGTAATGACCAGATTTACTCATGCATGAGATATTTTGGATTTTTCTTATGAAAATACTTTAATGACATGGCATAGGAACACTTTGAACCTTTAGGACTATAGAAAAATTCATGAAATTTTATCTATTCTCATGAATATATTTGATAAACACATTAGACCAAATGCAAAATGACCTCCCTAACCAACCTAATTGTTATTGATGATAACATGCATAATTACTTAAGGGTCTCATCACACACTACTAGAGAAATGAATGCAAAACCTTCTCAAAAGTGCTTCATCAAATACTCACTACTCGAGGAATGAGGGATCCATTAAGACACTCAATTCAGCCCTAAAGCAAGCACAATCCACCATCTAAGAAGCATTGAACATATGTAGTTAGACCTTGTTGTCATAATCAAATTTCAGACTATTTATTTAGAGTAGCAAAGCCATACTAGAGAAAATGACAACATATTTGCAACTGAGCATTTCCTGTGATTCTCGTTCGCCTGCAAATTCATTAAAACATATAAAGGTAAATTCATCCATAACTATGAATTTCATTAAATTATAGTTCACCTACAAATTCATTCAAACATATAAAGATAAATTCAACTACATTTAAGCATTTCTTCAATTTTTCTCACATACAAATTTGTTTAATCATATGAAGGTTAATTTCAACTTGATCAGGAACTTCAATGACTTGAAAATTATATAATTTTCATTTCAATGAATAGCCCTTGCTAGGATAGTTGTAGTTTTTTTGGAAGGAATCTTATCTTTATCTATATATATGATGCGCTCCACGGTTAGCCACCTTTAATTCGTTCATACCATCAGTAGTAGTAGGAGAAATGTGTTATCCACTCTTGATGCAAGGCCCCCATTGCATTGCATTGCATTGTTTTAGTGTTGTTTACCCGTTGCATTGTTTTGTAGTGTTTTTTATTTGGAATGAGGTGGACAATAGTTACTTTGTACTTAGGCACCTTGTGTATGAAAATAAAATCGCACATTCTTTTATGATATATATATATATAATTTTTTTTTTTTCTAAAATTTTTAGCACATACATAACCATGTCTACATCTTCATTAATGCAACTTGGGTCAAAGGATGTAGAAATTTATTAATTTTGGAAGTGCACCATTTATAAAATAATTTGGTAATTGAGTCATAAAAGATGATGAAAATTTGTAAAAACTAGAGGGAATTTTGTTCACATCACATATATGTTTAATATTGAACTTGAAATATAGATCTCATTGTTGAAATATATTAATTAATTTTAGTTACTCCTAATTAGTTTGTAGTTTTTAGTAGAATTTTGTTGAATTTAGATAACCATGGTGTTCTATGTTTGATGCACTTTTACTTCAATCTTTCTTATGCCCGATATAAAATAGCAATCACATGAAAGTAAAATGCTGATAGAACGCAATAATAGATCAATAGAAGACAACCCAAATATAGATCAGATTTACAATTCCTTTTGTCCAACAAAGATATGAGATATTGTTGCGTTACGACAGTCAACAGGATGCTTCAGCCAGCAAAGTCTTTCTTGGTAAGCCAATCCTTCATATGTCACACCCACATCCCTCAAATATAGTTCATCATAAGTCAACTCTAGTCAACCCAAAATCAACGTTGAAAAGTCAACACAGACAACAATAGAAAAGTCAATGCAACAGATTAGGTCTTCGATCAAACAACCCAGAATTCCTCAATTTTAGTGCCCAGCAGTACGACCTCCTAAAATCAGATTTTTGGAAGAAGTTTTAGGTCAAACGACCAAGGGTTGACCACAGTCAACGCTGTAACAAAAGGCCCTAAACAGATCTGCAGAAAAAAACAGCTATGCTCCACACGTGTGAGGGGAAAAAGGCCTCCAAAGGCTATCGAACCAATCAGATCACAGTGAGAGAATGTGTGATGAGATGATGAGAAAATGACCTCCAAGTCTCTCCAATTTATATCCATCAGTGAGGGTGTGTGACACATCTATTAGGCATGTGAGCCTACATTACAAATCTGGCCGACCTTGCACATGTGGAAAATAAATTCAAAATAAATGTTCTACTCATCCAGACAAGATGATATTTAGATCAATATTGTGCCTCTCTGAAAAAGGAATCCAACAAAAATATGACCATCATCATATGAGCAGTGCAACATGGATTTTGGACCTAGTTGCCCAAAATTAACACTCCCTCTCTACTAAGGAGAACTCCATCTGTCCACAAGTGCCATCCATCAGTACCATCATGTACTTTTACCAAACATCGTGCGTCATTCTGTCGTAACTTGCTTTGTTGGCTCTCGTTCTCAGATAGAACAAAAAGGTGAGTCACAAAGACATCACACTTAGCTAACCCAAAGTCATCTTAGAGGTAAAAACCTCTCTTGGACTCAAAAAGAGTCTCATACTAACCCGAAGTCAGTTTTAGAGGTAAGAACCTCATCATATTTGATCCTAGATGAAGGTGTTGGACACGTGCCATCCTAGACATAGAGAGTATGACAATATCCAATGCGTCCATCGGTCTTGCTATTGGTCTCTATCCACATTTCCCACCTCATTGGCCAAATGAGAGGTACTTCCCATGAGTCTGAAACTCCATGGGTAGGATGCGTGCGGGGCACAGATCAAAGAGAGGTGAACCAACTCAATATGATAACGGTGGGGCAGAAGCACAACAAGGTTCGGCAAGCCTAGCCCCATATGTGCTTATAGCTCCAAGAGGTTATCCCCAAGCCCCTTGGAGCTCCCAGAGCTCATAGTCCAACTCAAGCAACAACCTCAGAATAGGGTATTTCCACGATTCCAAGCTTCTCATGGAAGGTTAGGAACTTGACCTTCCCCAAGGGCTTCATGAGAATATTCGCAACCTGCTCATCAATTCCTATATGATCGAGCCTTACGACGCCTCGCTGTACCATATACCAGATAAAGTGGTACTTGATATCAATATGCTTGGATCGATAGTGGAACACGAGATTCTTAGAAAGACGAACCCCACTCTGGTTATCACAAAGGATAATGGTGGTATCTAGCACATGCCCAAACAACTCACTAAAGAGCTTTCGCAACCAAACAACCTCACAACAGGCCATACTCACTGCAATGTATTCAGACTCACTGGTGCTCAAAGCCACCAAATTCTGCTTCCTACTTATCCAAGATATTGAAGCAGAACCCAAGGTGAAGCAACATCTAGATGCGCTCTTGCGATCCACCACACTGCCAGCCCAATTGGCATCAGTATATCCATGGATTCTTAAACTCTCGGAAATGTATCTCAGCCCATGGTTGATTGTGCCCCAAGGATATCTCAACAGATTCTTGGCACCAATCCAGTGAATGTGATGAGGATCAACCATAGGTTGAATCAAAGTGTTCACTGCAAAACATACGTTTGGACAAGAGTTAACTAGGAACACCAGGGCCCCCACGAGTTGTCGATACTCGATGGGATTTGCTAGAATGGGTCCAATAGAGATTCCACACAACTTCTTGAAGCTGAGTTCCATCGATGTCGACACAAACTTACAGTCCACCATACCAAATATCTCCAGCAGCTTCACGGAATATTTTCCTTGAGAAAGAAAATCTCGCCTGGCCTCTGCTAGACCTCCAAGCCTAGGAAGCAGTGAATCAGTCCTAGGTCTTTCATCTCAAACTTGGAAGCTAGCTCCCTCTTACACTAATGAATGAGAGGATCAACACTTTTCAGGAAGAGATCGTCCACATAAAGAACCAAAATGAGAGGCCTTTCTCTATCAACCTTAAAATAAAGGTTCAGATCAACATTTATTCGAGTGAAGCCTAGATTCATCATGTAGCTATCTATCCTCTCGTACCAAGCCCTGGGGGCTTGCTTCAACCCATAGAGATATTTATTCAACCTGCATACATGGGTGTCACTATCTCAGACTTCGAACCCCAGAGGTTGCTCCACATACACCCATTCCTTTATAGAACCATGCAGAAAAGTTGTCTTCACATCCATCTGATGTAGACTCCATCCTTGCGTTGCAACAAGGGAAATAACAGATCAGATGGTGGTATAGCAGGACACAGGTGAAAATATATCATCATAATCTATGCCTTCCTTTTGAGAGAAGCCTCGGGAAACAAATATTGCCTTGTAATTTTCAACACTTCCATCAAATCCATGCTTGATCTTATAGAGCTATTTCGAGGTGACAATAGATTTGTCCTCCGGTCTCGGGACCACTTCCTAAACATCATTCTTCATAATGGACTCATATTCTTCGTGCATAGAATCATTCCAAACTTGATGCTTTACAGCTTCTTTAAATGATCCAGGCTCAGATTGTACAATTATACTCATGGCTGCTAGATACCCTTGGTATCTCTTCGGCTTCTTGCTTTCACGGAATGTCCCCCTTGGGGCATTATGTCTCTCGGAATCTGTGAGAGTGTCCCTGAGCCATGAGGGTCTTCTCTTATTTGAAGGAGGTGAATCAATAGGATCCATAGGTCCTTCAACATTAGGCATCGGGTCATCCTTCGACTCTTCCTGCTTCTGTGTTTCTTCATCTTCTTTGAATTCCTTGGAGCTAGGAAGATTTATCACTTTCTTGAGGGCAACATCTTCATCGAAGGTGACATCATGGCATATCTCCACTTATCTTTGACCATGCACATAGATTCTATATGCCTTCAAAGTTTCACTATAGCCCAGAAACATTCCCTTCTTTCTAGAAGCATCCAACTTGCTTCTCTTTTCTTTCAGCACATGAAAGTAAACAGGACAACCAAAAAATCTAAAATGAGAAACATCAGGTTTCTTACCAGAGAAGACTTCTTCGAGAGTCTTGGAGTCTAGAGCGGAATGCGGGCATCTATTTTTGCATACACAACAATATTCGCAACTTCTCCCAATAGAAACTTCAGAAGACCTTGGTCACATAGCATGGCGCGGGCAACTTCCACAATGGTCTCGGTCTTTCTTTCAGCAACACCATTTTTCTCAGGAGTGTACGCAGTTGTGGTCTCCCTCTTAATGCCAACTTCTCTACAAAATTCATTAAACTCATTTGAATCATACTCGGTCCCATTGTCGGTCCTTGAAGGCATGGAACCATTTGAACACATCTTATAATCAAAGGACTTGACTTTGAGATAGATGGAGGGTCACAATCCTTGTCCCTTTCACGAGATAGGTGGCATTATCTCCAAGGATAATTTCCATATTTGTATCCTTCTCAATCAAATCAGAGAGGGCTTATTTATAACCAGTGAGGTGCCTTGAAGCACCACTATTAATGAACTAGACATCAGGGGTGTCAGGAGGAGATGCAGCAGAGAGGGCAGATATAAGAATAGATTCATTTATTTTATTATCAACAACATTAGACTCATCGTACCTATAATTTCTTGACCTCTTGAAAGATTGCCCATTTCCACTACGATTAGAGGGAGCCTTCCTTTTTCCTTTGAACATGTTGTTCTTACCATTTACTCTCGAGTTGTTGTTTTCATCATCCCTGGGAGAGTACCTTCTATTAGGGCACTCTCTTTCATAGTGACCAGTCTTGTTACAAGTGTAACATCTTCCCTTCCTTCATTTGGGCCCCGCTCTACCATGGTTTTGATTTCTTGGGCCACCATGGTTCTTCTTCTTTGCATGAGCGGTGAAGGCGGTGGTGTCACTTCCATTACCATTAGAGGCATAATCCACCATTCTTGTTTCCTCTTGAGTGCATCTCGTCAATATTTCATCAAAGTCAGGAATCACATTATTATTAATTATAGTGGTATTGAATACATACCAATCATGGGGGAGACCTCCAAGTGAAATAAGAACCATCTCTCGATCAGATATTGCTTCCCTAATAGCTAGGAGGTTATTCCCGATTCCAGAGAGCCTCATAAAATAGGGTTGAATAGATTCATCCTTGCCCTTCTTGATATTCTTTAATTGATTCTTGAAGAAAAGGATTTGATTAACATTGTTAGCCCTGAACATGCTAACCAACTTATCATACATCTCTTTAGATGTGTTCAACTCAGAAATGTAAGCAACCAAGTTCTTATGAATAGAATCTCGGATAATTATATTTTCTTTGATTTCTCCCTTTCTATACTTTGACTTAGTGGCAATAGCTGCATTTGATGGAGGCTCTTGAATCTTCCCCTGCACATAGTCCATGACATCTTGATCTTCTAGTACCAAATCCAAGGACATCTTCCATGCATTATAATCAGACTTACCAGTCAATTTACCATCAGCCTTGAAACCCTTGTAGGTTGAGGAGGCCATTTGTCCGTGATAAGATTTCTTCCTTCAGTGGTTGCTTCTAACACCAGCTTGGACTTTGTCTTCACCTTAGCTCTTATACCATGTTAAATTTAGATAACCATGGTGTTCTATTCTTGATGCACTTTTACTTCAATATTTCTTAGGTCCGATACAAAATAACAATCACATGAAAGTAAAATGCTGATAGAACACAATAATAGATCAATAGAAGACAAGCCAAATATAGATCAAATTTACAATTCCTTTGGTCCAACAAAGATATGAGATATTGTTGCGTTACGATAGTCAATAGGATGCTTCAGCCATCAAAGTCTTTCTCGGTCAGCCAATCCTTCATGTGTCACACCCACAATCCTCAAATACAGCTCATCACAAGTCAACGCTAGTCAACCCAAATTCAACACAAAATTCAACGCATGCAACAACATAAAAGTCAACACAGCAGATTAGGGCTTCGGTCAAACAACCCGAAATTCCTCGATTTTAGTGCCCAGCAGTACGACCTCATAAAATCAGATTTTTGGCAGAATTTTGAGGTCAAATGACCAAGGGTTGACCACGGTCAACACTGGTCAATGCTGCAGCAAAAAGCCCTAAACAGATCCACATAAAATAGTAGCTACGCTCCACATGTGTGAGGGGAAAAAGGCATCCAAAGGCTATCGAACCAATCAGATCACAATGAGAGAATGTGTGATGAGATGATGAGCAAATGACCTCCAAGTATCTCCAATTTATATCCATCTGTGAGGGTGTGTGACACATCTATTAGGCATGTGAGCCTACATTACAAATCTGGCCGACCTTGCACATGTGGAAAATAAATTCAAAATCAATGTTCTACTCATTCATACAAGATGATCTTTAGACCAATCTTGTACCTCTCCGAAAGAGGAATCCAAAAAAAATATGACCATCATCATATGAGCAGTGCAACATGGAGTTTGGACCTATTTGCCCAAAATTAAAAAAATTGAATTGAGGAATTACTTATGCACATGTGTATAGGTAAACTAAAATTAGTATAATTATCATTCTAAATATATTTCTAAAAAATTCTCCATGATATTTCTAAAGATTCTCCCTAATATTTCTAGAAAATTCCCAATTATTTTTTTTGGTAAATTTAATCTTGTATTCTCAAACAATTTATTGAAATTCAAATTAGAGAATCACAACTCTATTATTTACTACTGTGAACTATTTGTAAGTGTGTGAGCGTTTAACTGCATAACACTCCATTTTTCATTCTGTGTCCATATGTCCATCATAGTAGTATTAGTCATTTTAAAGAGAGCCACAATCATCTCTTTGTTTGCACGAAGGTCTCTTCGGCGAGTTACCATGAGCCCTAGCCATTGTAGTGACCCACCATTCGAAAAAAATTGGGAGTGCGTTCCATGGAGAAGTTAGGGTGACGTGGGAAAGTACCAATTGTTATGCACAATTTTTTCATGAAAATTATTTTTGGAGTGATTCGCTTGGTTAACGTCAACATACTTAATTATTCAAGAGTTTTTCTTTGTAAATAATGTTGAAATTATGTGGACATCTGGTATAAAAAAATCGAAGTTAGGTTAAGAACCAGATAAGGTGGTGAATATGAAACTCTTATTAGACACAAGTTTTAATTTAGTTTAAGGTTAAGTTTTAGTAAACCAAAAAAAAATCAATTGGAGGTTAAAAAGAAGTTAAAGAGAGGAGTATATATGAAATATAAGAAAATATAAAAGAAAGGGAAAATATAAATAAGAAAATGAGAAATTTTTAATATGTGAAGTAGCACATTTACATAAATTTTTATTTTCTACAAGCAAAGGAATTATTAGCATGGATTTTTGAGTGATTTTTATCTTCCACTACCTCTTTTTCCTATAAAAATTATGAGTTTTGGGCCATTAAGATGACAACTAGATTGTGTACTTAAGAGTTATGTGATATTGTTTTAAATGAGTTTGAAAAATCTCCCAATCAAGTACGGTATGAGGCATGGCCCAAGATTAAAGGGATCAACTTGTAGCCAATAAGAAGGATGATGTAGTAGCATTGTTTCTTATTCAACAAGGTTTGGATGAGAACATTCTTCTCGAGATTACAACTTCCCTAAAAACTATAAGAAAAATTGTTGAAGAAATTGCAAAGAGAAAAGTGATATATTGAAGTCCACTATACATATACACATGTTGAGGATGAAATTGAAACTAAATTTGTAGCAACAACAATAGGTGAGAAGAACTTAGTAGTGAAAGTTGAATTTGATTATGAGGTTGAATTAACATTTCTTGAAGAGTGGCTTACAAATCCTAAGCATGATAAAGATAAAAGTGAGTATGGAAAATTTGTCATAGCTTTACTTGAAGAAGAAATAAGTAAAATAAAGACAACCATTAGAGTTGTTGAAGACTTTGTAAAAGTAGAAGAGGAGATGAAATAAATCAAATATATTATTTTTGATATTTTAGTAGTTGATAGAAAAGTTCAATTAGTAGTAGGTACAAGTAGATAAAGAAGAAAAACTAGATGAAGATGACACTAAAGATGGCAAGACTAGAGTAAAGCTAAAGAACAAGAAACAATACACATAATATAAAGTTTGGAGCAAAAGAAATGAATAAAAAAAAGACACGTATACTACATAGAGCTTAAAACAACCTACACTAGCATGTAGAAGTAAAAGTAGTTTTTGAATTGATCTCAAGCGTTGAAGACTTAGAACAACATCATGGTTAGTGTTGGAATATCTTAATTACTCCTAGTTAGCTAATAGTTTCTAGTAGAGTGTAAATTTAGGAATAATGAGTTATGCACATGTGTAAGCTGAAATTAGCATAATTATCATTCTAAAGTTCCTTTAAGAGAATTCTCCATGATAAGTTTTTGGTCAATTTAATTGTATATTCTCAAGCAATTCAATGAAATTACAAAAGAAATTCAATGAAATTTGAGTTAGAGAGCCTCAACTCTATTATATGCTATTGTGTACTATTGTAAATTATTTGTGATTGTTTAGTCAGTATAACAGTATGTATTTTTTCCTCTGTCCATCACTCATAAACATGCCTTTAAAAAATGAAAATTCTGCTGAAAGAATGAAATTGAACTAGTAAATTATCACTAAGTTAAAGAGCATTGTAATGTTCTAAAACATTGCAACCAAGGTAGGTGCTTATATTGAAAGCTTATCACAAGAAATGTAACAATAAAAAAAACAAAATATTCATCTATTGTCACGTGCACTCTATAAAGCTATAGCAATTTAAAAACATAATTAATTAATAAAATATATAAATATAAAAACTTAATGACTAGTAGTAGTTGAACCTACTTAATATATGGGTTTCTCTCTATTACAGTCAGCTAATGAACTACCATGTAACCTTTCTAAGTTTTTAACTACTGCACAATGTGAACTATATTATTTTTACATTGAAAGACACTATCTAGCCTATTAATATCATTTCATTAATATTACAGTAAGGTAAATGTGAAATATATTTCAACAAGACTAATGGTGTTGGAGTAATCACCACACTTCTATGGAATTAGTAATTGCCACTCTGGGGATCCTAGTTATCTGTTTGGAAATTTACCAACACTTGCCAGTTTTGGTGTAACTGTAAACCTCTACATGGTATCAGAACCTGTACTCATGTTTGATTACCCCAAGCTGCATTTGAGTGGGAGTGTTGGAGCTGCGTTTGAGGGGATGTTGGAGTAATCACCACACCTCTATGGAATCCGTAATTCTCACCCTAGAGGTCCTAGTTACCAATTTAAAAATTTATGAACACCTACCAGTTTTAATGTAACAACAAACCTTAAATTAAATGTTTAATATATTTAATATAATTATCAATTTACTACTTTTAATATATAATGGGAAAGTGAGAACAAGTTTAAACCCAATCAACTCCACCATTTTTAATTGCTTATATGTTCCCTCGATCTTAATACAAAACCTTGAAAAGAATACACTATAAGTTTTAACTGTCATGAAATTCATGAGAACTGAGTAATAACTATTGTGAAACGGTTTAATGTTCACATGTTTCCAAATATTTCTTTACGTTATAAATCTTCTTCTTTAAAGTTCAAATGAAAATCAACTTGGATGCACATGGGTTTGGTCCGTGAGCTCCAACAAGTGGATTCGATGTGAAAATCATGTGGTTGGATTTTGTATTTTTTAAAGGGTTGATGTGTAGAATTGACCATACTCATCACCACCACCGAAACCGAAATAGACAACCCTTCCTTTTCAATGGAATCTTCAGTGGTTTTATGAACTTGAGGAATTATAGAAACCTCTAAGATCTTAAATTGAATCGAAACCAAGACAAGCACTCTCAACATGAAGGCAAAGCTTCCAGGTGCGGTGCCAGGAGCGAGTCTGAAAATGAGACTGAGCATGTTTTCATCCCGCCCTATCGTAGGGCCAGATGGGGCCAACCCCTGGCCTGGATGGCACAGTCTCCTCTAGGCCTTCGTGGTCCCCTTCACGACATGTCCCGAAACCCTGAGAAGCACCTCCCTAAGTTCGATCCTGAGAAGGGAATGCTGGCTGAAGACCACATTAGTAATTTCTACCTAGCCTTCCAAATGATGAGGGTACAGTTCAATGACGTATCATGCCGAATCTTCCCGCACACCTTAGAAAACAAAGCTGCTACTTGGTATTATTAATTTCCTATCACTTCCATTTCGACTTGCGAGAAATTCTGTCGAACCTTCCTTGAAAGGTTCTTCGAGGACAAGACCCCTTCTATGCTTCTCACAGAGTTGAGCACCTGTAAGTGCCAAAAGAAGGAGAAGGTCAAGGATTTCAACCAACGTTTTGCAACCATATTGAACAAGTTTCCCCCTAACATGGCCCTTGACGATTCTATCACTATAGGCTACTACACAAGAGCCCTGCCTCAGGATATCGCTGTGTTTGTTAAACACGAGGCCAGGGCCACCCTAGCAGAAAATTTCACCACTACCCTTGCCATTGATAAAGACATGCTTTCAATAGGAGTCATAGACCATGATAACCTGGATGACCAAAATTTTTCCGGGAAAAGGGCACAACTCTCAGCCAATAAAGTGGGGACAAGGATAAGGATCGTTTCGATTTTGAAAACATTGTGAAATCCCTAAAACTATTAACGAATGAAGTATCCGATTTGAAAATAAAGAACAATGACTCTACCTTAGGTAGCAAAGCTCAAAAGACTTTCTTTAGGAAGAACAAAATCACGCCTAATCGCCCCCCACCGAACCCCAATGCGAATTTCAACATAGAAGAGATTGGAAAATATAACTTCTGCTCATTTTATCAAGCTTCCCACTCTGAAAGGACCTGCCCCTAATGGATTAATAATATGAATGATGTGGTGAATCAGCTATTAGAAGACCAGATGGTAGGAGAGTTCGAAGAGGAAGCCGACTCAAGCGACGAAGAAGTCTCTCCCTCAGATGAAGATTTGGGATCAACAATCCTCGCCTTTGAAGTAATTTGTGAGGAAGGGCCTATTCCTCTAACATATATAAATCTGGCCCATGATCCCCAATCCGAACCTCCCATAAAATATAGCCTATGGAGCAAAGGCCCGGTTTCCGATCACTCTTTCGAGGAAAAGAGGAAATATTTCATGAGAAATATCCTGCAGCCAAACAGAGAAAACTAGACTGCGACCCCGACCACTGAAAAGCCTAGCCCCGCCACTGCCTAAGGTACCCCCAAGGCCAGATCGTCGTCAAGTTCACCCAACACATCTATAGAGGCACTCTCGCACCCAGAATCTGGGTACAATATCATCAAAGACATGAATAAAATGCGAGCCAACATGTCCCTTTACGAACCTTCCCGAATAGCCAACAAACGTGACCTGATTCTCAAAGCCTTCTCCAGCCTATCCTCAATAGGTAGGCCTACGTCGACGACAAAGGCCATAAGATCCACACCCTCCCAAGCCTTAGTGAACCTCTAGTTTATTGTCAATGTCGTCAATGCCAACTCGTGAGGGTCCACACCCCCATTTTTCTTGTCTTTTGAGATCTTCAATTTAAACGTCCACTATTGCCTCATCGATTCCGATGCATATACAAATGTCATGCCCCTACCTGTATGCAAAAATTGAATATCCTCCATGATAAAACCGATGCCAAGATCATTCATATTGATAGGTCCCAGGTCCCCGCTGTGGGCGAATTGAATAACGTCCTGATACGTCTCTCCTCAGACTCCCGAGTCCATCATTGCATCGACCTAGTTGTGGTGGATATCCTGGGAGCCTACGACCTGCTATTAAGACAGGATTGGTAAATAAAAATATAGGGATACTTCGCCACCTACTGGTCCCATTTGTGGCTCCCATACAAGGGTAGGAATAATTAGATCTGGGTCGAGAGCGAACCTTATATGAAACATACGGTGACCGACCTTGAAGCAACCAATGAACCCATCAAATTTGCACAATAAGATCTGAGCATGTGTTTCTTAGAGGTTGCTTTCAGGTGCTACCAAGCCACTCAATCCCTAGTCTCCTCGAACATCTAGTTAGAATTAATCCTGTGTGCTGCATTCCACCCTGCCGCATCAGGAGGTCCACCCAATGTCTCTGCCTTGAATATCCCGTCTATACACACATGCGATTTAAAAACACTTGATAACAAAATCTGGACCCTATACTGCGATGGTTGCAAGACCCATGACAAGGCCGGTGCCGACTGTTGATCAGCGGTTGTCATTGATGTCAACCCAAGCAGCACCAGGGGCTACCCCAATATTGCATGGGAATTTTTACCTACCAAATTTCTATATTTTTGGTCAAGAAATCTTTCAATGGTTTCTACTTGTCGATATGTTTCCGTTGATATATGGCACGGCACGTAATTCTTCACGGTTTGAGAGATATTCATGTTTGAAGTTTGTAACCCTAGTTAGTGGGCTAAATGCCCATGGGGTTCTGGCATGGGTCATTGAAAAGTAATAATTAATATTTTCTAATCTCCTAAAAGCCCTCCCATGTTCACTTTTTGAAGCCCCTCTCAACCTAAGCATTTATATAAATTGTGATCCTCATATCCTCCTCATGTAGGGATTTCGCCATATGAAACAGGTCATCGTGGAATTTTTTCTCTAATTTTTTTTCTACGAAGGTTCAGAAGCTAAAATTTTGATGAGGTGAAGCTGAAATCCTGAGGAAGATCCTGTAAAAATTTCAGATCAAGGTGCGGAATATTTTCAGAGATATGATTAGTGGAAGTCAGTGTTTTTGCAGGCTCCTGAAATTCATCCCAAAGAAGTGACCTTGGGAAAATCATCATAACTCTCTCTTTGAGTATCAGATTGGAATTCTATAATATGTGGCATATATTGCATGGAATATAGTTTTCAATCTATCAATTTCAGAGCCGAATGAAGAAACAATGACACGTGGCACACTGTACAAGTTCGCTCTACTGAAATAGTCCATAATTAGGGCATTGTGAGAGATTGGGAATAACTCTCTATTGAAGAATTAAAATTAGGTCAGACCTGTGGCATTGGAAAGAAGACTTATAGGAATACTATAGGACTTAAAATCACATATTGGAGATCTGAAGTAACAAAGATACACCAGATTCAATATCGAGCTCCTAGAAGGCAAGAAAAAGCTAGATCATGTGTTGTCAAGGGCTGCAAAGGACCAGAATTTCTAGGGCAACAAGAAAAGCAAGGTGCATTAGAGGGTAGCATGAAAAGAGTAGCAACCAAGGTGCAGTAGAGGGTAGCATGAAAAGAGCAGCAACCAAGGTGCAGAACAACAACAAGAAGTTTATCACATGAAGTCTTCAAGTGGGCAGCACTGCATGTAGTCACTGTAAAGGTATCATTGTACTTAGTCATTGTAAATACATTATTGTAAAAAATTTTCTAGTGTCTATCTACCAAGAGTTGAAGAGGCAGTGTTGGGAGGTCTAGGATCATCATTAGGTGGTTGTGTCATAATTGGGGTTATGGTCTAATGTGTCTTCTTCTTCTACATCATTCTATATCATTGTAAAGTGGACCATTTTCCCTGGTACAGGAGTCCATTATTATTTTATTCTTCTACAAGGTGGTAGGGTGGTGCTAGGGTGAGTTGTAGCTCATTGTGTTTTGGGGCATCCATTCAGTTGACTACTGAAGAATCTCGGGCGTTGGAGCGTACATCCAGTGGGAGTTGGAGAATAATTCTTTTCTAGTTTCTAGGAAGTTGGATCTTTATTTTCAATTGGAGTTGAATACTAAAGAATTATTAGAAAAGAATTAGGTGGTTTTTTGTCCCGGAGTGGGTTTCCACCTTAAAAATGTGTGCATTTGTGTTCCTTTTGTTTACTGCTATCATTGTACAAACACTGATAATATTTGAAGATTAACTAATGATCTAATTGAAAGAAATACTGATTCACCCCCCCTCTCAGTATTTCCAAAAATTGGTTTCAAAACTTGGTTCCTTCAATATTAGTTTAATAGCTAGAAGGAGGTCATGGAGCATACCAAGAATGGTGTACCTCTGTTCAATGAAAATAATTATGCACTCTGGAAAGGAAGAATGGAGGTCTATCTCTTGGTGCAAGGTTACGAAGTATGGGACACTGTTCAAAATGGATTTGCATCAACCACAGATGAACAAGGTAAGAAGAATTTGGTAAATGATGCAAAAGAAAAGAATATTATTATCAGTGGACTTATTGAATCTACTTATCATAAGGTGTTGGGTTTTAAAACCACCAAAAATGTATGGGACAAGCTTGAGAATATATATGCAGGTGACTCAAATGTCAAAGAAGCAAAGCTTCAAATCTATAGAGAAAAATTTGAGCAACTCAGAATGAAAGAAGATTGCAACATTGCTGCATACTTCCAATACGTTGATGAAATAACCAATACTCTGCAAGGATTGGGAGAGCCAGTTGACGAGAAGACTACTATATGAAATATTCTTAGAACTTTACCAAGGAGATTCAACTCAAAGGTATCGGTCTTAGAATACAGTGTAAATCTGGACAAACTCAGCAAAGAGGAATTACATGGATTTCTCATAGCATATAAAATGAGACTTGATGAAGAAGAGGGTACTTCAAATATAGAAACTGCGTTCGTTGCATCTAAGAAAACCAATAAGGACAAACAACCTTCAATTGAAAAGACATGCACCTACAAGTATGAAGAAAAGGGAGATGATGGAGAAGGTCTTTCAGATGAATAATATGCTTAATTTATGAGAAAACTAAAAATTGGTAAGGGAAAATTAAAAAATAAACTTCCATTGATATGTTTCGGTTGTGGTGAGGTTGGGAATTTCGCAGCAAAATGTCCGAACATAAGTGATGACAACTCAAAAGGAAATAAAGGCTTTAATAAATTCAATAAGCAAGGATCCAAAAGGAACTTTCTCTCTAAAGAAGATAGCTCATCATCCGATAAAGACAATGACAGCAAAGAAGAAGCCAATGAGAGAGTATTGTTTATGGCCAAGCATAATAAACAAGAGGTATCAAACAACAAAGAAGAGGGATTGACCATAGAAGAATTTTCTAAGGAAGCAATCAAGCTTATAAAAGAGCTCAAGGCAGAGAAGATCTGTTCCAATACTCTTGAAGAAAAATTTCAAGGTCTCAAAATTGAAGTTGAAGAACACAAATGCATTGAAGAGTCACTTCAAAAGAAGTTGGAAGAAAGAAACCAAGAAGGGGAAGAATTAGAAGTCGAGGTAGTCTCGCTGTATAAGGAAGTGAAGAAAGGAAAAACTATCCAAAAATATGCCTACAACTCAAGGGAATTAGAAGAACTCATCAACAATCAACGATCTTACAACGACAGAACTGGCATCGATTACAAAGAAGAAGAAGCAGGACCTTCTACAAAAAAATACAATGAACCTATGAGATCTAACATGCATGTATACTTCATTGGACAAGATTCACAAGAACAGCCTTGGAAGACAATTTCTCGACGAAAATTTCCATCCACGTACCAACATATTTTTTATGGCTACTATTATTCATGTGGAAAATTTGGTCATAAAGCTGTAGAATGTCGCACGTACCCTAGGAACGAATACAATTCTAGGAGATCTGTTAAATATGAACCTCCTAGGGCTCAGCGAAACATTAATATATTTGAACATTTAAGAAATAATATTGAATGTTACAAATGTTGAAACTTTGGTCACATAGCCAGAGACTACAGACTTGAAAATCCTCCAGAAGAATCTTCGAAGCCACAAAACGAACGAACATGGAAGAAGAAGAAGACTGATAATTGTGCTCTCGCTCCCAAGGCTCAAAACAACAAAGATGTGTGGTATGTTGATAGCGGTTGCTCAACGCATATGACTGGAGATATAAAGAAATTTTTATCTCTGAAAGAGAATAAGGATGGAACTGTGTCCTTTGGAAATGATGGATTTTCAAATGTTATAGGATCAGGTACCGTCACTCTCGGAAGCAAAGATGCTCTAGCCAAGAATGTTCTATTGGTTGAAAACTTGAATCACAATCTGCTTAGTGTTGGACAAATGTGTGATCAAGGACACACAATACTATTCAAATCCACAAAATGTGAAATAAAAAAAGGCAGGTATGGTGAAGTTGTGGCTACAACAAGTTGAGCTCCAAACGACATATATGTTATGTATGAAGCAACTAAAGCACTTCTAATAGCTAAAGAGGATGATATAATATTTGATAGAAATGATGATTGACTAAGTAAGAATTTTTCTACAAAGATGCAAAGTGATTTAGAGATGTCTTTACTTGGTGACTTGACATACTTCTTAGGGCTTCAAATATCTCGGCAAGAGAAAGGAATATTTATATGTCAAGCCGAGTACATCAAGGAAATGCTCAAGAAATTCAAAATGGAAGATTGCAAACCCATCCTTACTCCATTGGTAACATGTTTCAAATTGAGCATAGACAACTCATCTAAGAATGTGGATCAAAGGATGTACAGATCTATGATTGGTAGTCTTCTATATGTAACAACCTCCCAACCAGATGTTATGTGAGCAGTTGGACAAGTAGAAAGATTTTAAGCAGCACCAAAAGAATCACATATTATTTACATCAAAATAATTCTTCGATATCTAAAGGGAGCAACAGAATATGGCTTGTGGTATCCCAAGGGTAACAATTTCATTATTCATGCCTTTATAGATGCAGATTGGGCAGGAAGTGTTGATTATCGTGAGAATACTCGTGAAGCATTGGAATATCTTCGCCAGAAGCTTGGGATTCTCCCAAGTTCTCATTATATTTTCCTTATTATGAATATAAAGGGGGAGTGTAAGTGTGTATAGGTTCGCAGGATGGTTGTGTGTCAGGGGGAGTGGAAGTGTGTACAGGTTCGCAATATGGTTGTGTGTCAGGGGGAGTTACCCTTTGCCATTGATGTCAAAGGGGGAGAGAATGTTGTAGGGAGATGTGTCATGATTGCAGGGGGAGTACTTGTGTTGCCATCAATGCCAAAGGGGGAGATTGTTGATCAACAGTTGTCATTGATGTCAACCCAAGCAACACCAGGGCTTACCCCAATATTGCATGGGAATTTTGACCTACCAAAATACTATATTCTAGGTCAAGAATTCTTTTGAAATTTTCTACTTTTCAAGATGTTTCTGTTAATATATGGCACAACATGTAATTCTTCACGGTTTGAGAGATATTCATGTTTGAAGTTTGTAACCCTAGTTAGTTAGCTAAAACCCCATGAGGTTGTGGCATGGGTCATTGAGAAGATATAATTAATATTTTTTAAGCTCCTAAAATCCCTCCCACATTCACTTGTTGAAGCCCCTCTTAACCTAAGAATTTATATAAATTGTGATCCTCATATCCTCCTCATGTAGGGATTTCGCCATATGAAACAGGTCATCGTGGAATTTTCACTATAAATTTTTTTCTAGGAAGGTTCTGTTGAAGCCCCGAAAATCGGGTCTACAACAAGGGGGATACCCACCCGGTCCGGACCTTGGTTAGCAGCTCCTTTTCCGTTTAGTATAGTGGGTCCGACTGGGGATAATGGGACCAGTTTCCCAATATGTGTGTGTGTTGAGAATAGATATTTCCTTTCTAAAAAGGTTCCTAAGTGAAATGATTTTATTCTATTTCTAATCTAATCATATGCAAATTGTATTCTAATTTAAACAGAAATATCTAATTCTAAACTAAAACCGAGATATAATCTTGTTTATGCGATCTAAAATGATTTCGAATAACAATAGATAATAAAGATCATTCAACTGTTATAAGAAAAGAATTCAATAAAAATAAACCACTTCATATAAAAATTTAGATGAAACAGTTGTGAAAAACATATCGCATAATAATCTATTCATACATTAAGCATAAATAAATAGCTATCACCGTACAAAAGTGCCAAATAATAACTGAGGCATTCAAGCATCAATATATAAATAACTGAACATAAATATCACTTTAACACAGAAGCAGAAATAGTTAAGAGATAAAAGTACCATTTATAACTAGTTCTACTCATAAGCTAGAAGCAATAATGACTTATATCTTCTTAATCCAACATCTACTAAGAGTACATAAATGCAACATCAGTAGTAGATATTGGACACATATATCAATAAATCTCGTTCCATTCATTCATCAAAACCTCCTCTGAGGGTGCAGAAGTGCATGTTCTGAGGACAAGTTTTTGACAAATTTTAGGACCCTTCTCTAAATGCATGAGAAGGGTTTAAATACTACTAACTAAATTTAAAAATAGTTTATTACAAAAATTTAGGATTCGGTTTAAATGACCGTCCTTTTTCAAGGCAAAAAATAAAGTAAAACTAAAACTAAATCTAAAATTAAAAACTATCAACTAACTACTTATGAATCTGATCTTTGAATTTGCAAGCATCCAACATTGATTTGAGAAGAGGAGGCTAGCCGACTTCGGATTTTAATTGTCCCAAAAAAACGGAATCGGCAAGTGTTGGCGCGATCTTCTCAGCAGAATTAATGATGCAATTAACAAAAATGCATTGACTCTATGTTTTTACCAGACATGTCCAGTGAGAATCCCAATTTAATTTTGTCAATCCTTGAATTGATTTTGATTTTTCTTCAGCTTTCTGTTTCCACTCTGTTTGCAATCGCTGTGCTTGTGGTAGGTATCCTGGAATAGTTTCTGAAATCAAATTAACCTTGTGCAAATTTTCATTTACACAATCAGTAATGTTGCTCGTTGCTGTAGCTACTTCCTCTGTTGCTTTTTCTACTTCTTTGATCTGTGCATCCCAATTATTGAAGAGCATTTCTTCTTCAAGCAAATTAAACATACTCTCCCAAGTGGTGATGCCAGCGTCTTTGTTGCAAGCAGTGTCTGCGTACAAGGATGCCATCTCTTTACTTTCAGAACTCAGAGGTTTCTCTTTCTTTCCCATAATACTCTGAATATTGCTTTGTATAGTCTCCTGTTCTTCGCGTTTGCGGTTTTACGAATTAAGTGAGAATAATGATATGAGAAAGGTGACGGGACAGTTTTAAATGCTGAAGGCGTATGAAATATATTATTTTAACGTGAAATAATATTTCAATCAAAACAAAATCCTTTTCATTAATAATTGACAATCCATTCATTAATTTGACATCAAAGCGCATAACGGATATCGATTTATGGAAAGATTTTCTTTGTACAATGAGATTTAAGAATCTACGATAATGCGATCTGCAATTTGCTTTGCAATATCGCAAAATCGCAATATCGCAAATCACAACTTTCGTATCATCGCAATATCACAAATCGCAACTTTGGAAAATTGCAATCTCGTAACATCGCGGAATTGCAATATCACGAAATCGCAATATCATATGAAAAATATCCGTTAATATATTTTCTGCGATATGTGATTTGCAATAAATATTTTAATGCATAGTTTTTGGATCGCGCTATCGCAATTTAGAAGATTCTGCTTTCCAAAAGATATCTTTTACTTTTTTGCGATGGATGCGATATTTTCTTCAAAGAAAGGTTTTATTCTAATCTATCATAAACTTAAGTTTATTTAAATATTTTCCAAAGAATTTTCTTAAGTTAATGATAGTAAGTTTTATTGAAAATGAAAACAAACACCAATAATTTTTTTTGGATTTTTAAACTAAGGATCCCTACTTATTTAGTATTATTACTAATACCAAATAAGAAGGGGGGTTTTTGCTGGCCACAACAATTGGCAATTCACTTGGAAGAACCAGTTATCTCTGCTTTTCTTTTGAATTTTCTAAAATTTTCAAAACAGAAAATTTTCCAGAAAATCAAACTTTATTTAAAAAAGACAAAGTACATTATGCTTTAATCTATGAATGGTATTTCATTTCTTCTATGATCAACTTTGACTATTCACTTCCTCAAGCTATTCCTTGTATCTACATCAGTCATTACTTGGTTTAAAAAACAAAAGGCTTCTCTGTAAATCAATTTTAAATATGCTCATTTGTCATAGGTAGAGCCACTGCTGCCAGCAAGCGTCTATAGCCTCGACAGGGTTACCTGTTACCCAGCAATGATCTTGTGTCCTACTTAGAGAAATATAGAATTTTCAAAGAGAAATCCATATTCACACTTATTGCTTTTATTTTATTTTTTACCCTTAAAGAACAATGTCTTGGTTTGGTAGCCAATTTATGACAGTGCCATTCACTTGATTTATAACTTTGCTGAACAAGCTGGCTCGTGATGAGACCCCTTGCCTTTTGATTGCAATAATCTTGAGTCGTTGCCCTGTTGTGGTATGCAGTATTGGAAAAGTCAGCAAGCTATAATATCTATGATCATGATAAGTCGGCTCGTGATGAGACCTCTTACTCTTTAAGATAAAGTGTATCATTGGATTATTCGCTGAACATTGTAATTTTCTAGGTGGGGAGGAAGTCATTGTTTCCTTAAGATAGTTCTAGACGACAATGATAGAGTTTTTTGGAAAGAAATTTTCTACAGAGAACCTTCGTTTTGTTATTGATACCTTTCATTGGACTGATATAAAACAATATTTCACTAAAAGTTTCTTTTCATCAAAATTTTCAAAGTTGAAACTAATATCATTTCTAGATTTAAAGCTTTTAAATGTATCTTTGAATAATAATGATCAATATTCTAAAAATAATTCTATTTATATAAGTGAAGAAACAAAATTTAAAAGAGAATTTGTATATTTTTCGTGAATTCCAAATATAACCATTAACAACTGGTTTTATTATGAAAAATAAAGAAAACTAATCTACAAAAAGAAGAATGATCTCCTATGGAAAATATTTTTTAAGGATCTGTCCATTAACAGGTAAAGACTCTCTTTTCCCTGTTAAATCCTGTAGCATAAAGTAGATGGACCTATGATCTCTGCAATTTGGAAAGGACCAAGCCACATTCGTTGAAATTTCGTATGTTTTCCTTTTTCCTCATGAGCCTTGTCCCATTTTAAAACTAGATCTCCTATCTGAAAGTCCTTTCTGGTTATCATGTTTGAATCAAAAGAAGCTTTTACTAATGCTTGGTGATGAGCATGAGTTACTTTGGCCTTTTCTCATTGTTCTTCTAGCTTAATTATTTCCATTTGCCTTAGTTGTAAGGAAGAAGTTGGTTCTTCATCAATATATTCGACTAAGGCTAAAGAAGGGATTGTTAGATGAGTTGGAAGAACCACTTCTCTCCCATAAACTAAATTAAAGGGAGAAGTGCCAATAGAAGCCTTCTGAGTTATTTGATCTGCCCATAAAGCATATATTAAATATTTATGCCAATTTTTATGATTTTGATCAATGGTTCGCTTAATGATTCTGATTAAGTTTTTATTTGTGGATTCAGCTAACCCATTTCCCTGTGGATAATAATTGGCAGAATATTTAAGTTTAAAACCTCTCTTGAGGGAAAATTCAATCATAGCATTACCAGAAAAATACGATGCATTATCAAACATTAAAGTAGAAGGTAAACCAAACCTGGTGATTATGAACTGATCTATAAACTCGATGATATGCTCAGCATTAGCAGTCTTGAGAGGGACTGCTTCTACCCATTTCGTAAAATAATCAGTTGCTGTAATGATATACCTATGTTGTTTAGAAGAGTGAGGAACGATCTCACCTATTATGTCCAATCCCCATTGATCAAAAGGCTTCTCAATGTTGACTGGTTGTAATGGCAATGATGGTTTCTTTTGTCTTCCAGCCGTAGTTTGACAAATTTGACATTTCCTTGCGTAGTTATGTGAATATTTAAATAGTGTGGGCCAGTAATAGCCTGCACGGAGGATCTTATGTGCAGTAGCATCTCCAGCATAATGTCCACCTGCTGGCCCATCATGAAGTTCCTGCAAGACTTTTTCAGCTTCAGATTTCTCCAGACATCTAAGAAGAACATAATCATAATTTATTCTAAAAAGAACATCATTCACAAGCTGATATTGTTTAGCCTTCAACCTTAGAGCTCTTTTCTTAGTGTAATCGAGATTTGGAGGAGCATATCCATTCTTCAGATAAAATATGATATCAGCATATAATGATTCAACATCGTTTAGGCTTACCTCATATGTTTGTATCTCTTCAGATGGTTTTTCAGAAATAAGCGATGCTCCAGCTAGTATTTTGCAAAAGCCTTGACCTCTTACAATACTTGTCGGTTTGATTTCTACATCATACTCTTGTAAGGCAGTAACCCAATTGGATCTTTTCTCACCCACATCTTTTTGAACTAAAAGATTTCTTACCGCTGGAAATGGTACTATGATTTTTTTATGGGTTTTAAGTAAAAAGGGTTTGAAATATTTAATTGATTTGAAAACAACATAAGCTTGTTTCTCCACATCTGAATAATTCAATTCAACTCCCTGTAAATTTGAACTAAAAAAAGCAATTGGAGCTTCTGCTTTGTTTTGATTTGCTTGAGTGAGTATTACAGCATAAGATTTATCAGAGGCAAATGTGTACAAAATAAAAGGATTGGAAAAATTTGGAGTTGCTAAAGATGGAGCATTAATAATTGCTTGTTTGATCAGATTGAATGCCTCATATTTGTCTTTGCCCCATTTGAAGTTTTAATTCTTTTTAATCATTGCTTGCAAGGGTGATACAATTCTTGAAAAATATGGCACAAATCTCTTTACAAAATTAATCTGGCCAAGAAAAGATTGTATAGCTTTTTTGTTGTGAGGTAAAGATATTTTAGAAATTTCCTTGATTCTATCAGGATCAATATGAATTCCAGATTTTGATACTATGAATCCAAGAAGTTTTCCTTCATTTAATGCAAAAAAATATTTTTTTGGATTAAGTGAAATTCCATACCTTTGACAACGTTGGAAGATCTGCTTCAAATCTCTAAGATGATTGCTTCATTTTTTGGAATATACAGTTATATCATCCAAGTAAATTACCACTGATTTGTTAACTAATCTCTTGAAAGCAATGTCCATGGCTCTCTGAAATGTAGCACCAGCGTTGATCAAAACAAAAGGCATCTTTTGATATGCATAAGTGCCCCATTTGGTTCTAAATGTAGTTTTCAATTGATCATCAGGATGACCCAATACTTGGTTGTAGCCAGAGAAACCATCTAAGAAAGACATTAATTCTGATCCTGCAACTACCTGTAATATTTGCTCCATAGGAGGCAAAGGAAAATTATCTTTTTGGCAGGCTTTATTAAGATTTCGAAAGTCAATACAAATTCTAATGTCTCCGTTCTTCTTTCTAACAGGAACCATATTGGAAACCCATTTAGAATGTTGGACGGGAAAAATAATTTTGGATTTCAATAACTTATTGAGTTCAGATTTGATTTGATTTTCTAGATTGGGATGGATCTTTCTCAACTTTTGTTGGACAGGTTTTTCATCATTTATCATTGGGATAGTATGTTGGATGATAGAAGTGTCATGAGTTTTAAGTTCATCGTAGTTCCAAGCAAAGACAGTTTTATATTGTTTCAAAAGATGAACATACGCTAATTTTTCTTCAGGAGCTAGGTCAAGGCCTAGGTTGATATTCTGTGGTTTGGCATCAGTTCCAAGATTTAATAATTCATAATTCAAATTCGAACTTTGCAATTTTGAATTGGTAGATCTTTTAAATCGATCTTTCAAATCATAAAGGTCTTATAACTTGACTACTGACTTTGGCATTGCATTATTGGTGCTATCTTGATGCAATTGTCTGTCATGTTGGTCTTCATCAATTATCAGATTGGTGTAAGATCCTTCAGATGTGAGAAATTTTACAATATCAGGATCATCATTGAAAATCCTCCAATTGGTAACGTTATCAGGAATCGAGGGTCTAAATATTAATTCGATTGAAAATTGATTAGGACTAAAGTCTTCTGCAGGAATGAGATTGGAAGCTACATTAGCTAGGAGGTCTGAACTAGCATTCTGAATTTTGGGAATTGATTAAATATTAAATGCTATAAAATGTTCAGTCAGATCTTGAACTAAAGATTGATAATGCTTTAAATGACCTGATAAACAATGTATAGTATTGCGTACCTGTTTGATTACAATTTCCGAATCTTCGAAAACTTGTAGATATTTGATGTCTAATCCGATTGCTTTGTATAATCCTTGGAATAAAGCCTCGTATTTTGCGGTGTTATTAGTGCAATCAAACTCAAGTCTGCAAGTTAGCATAATTTTGTTTCCCTCTAGACTAACCAAAACGCATCCTGCTCCTGCTCCTTCATTAGACTTAGAACCATCAAAAAATAATTTCCAAAATAAAGATTTATTTACAGGAGTATCTACAAAATTAATACATTTAGAACTATCTGTTTGAGAATAATTTTCTATTTGAGATAAAACAAAATGTTCTAAATAAGGTGAAGTATGAGCATTGAAATTTCCTAAGAAAGAATCAACTGAATAATTTCCAATGATATTACTGCTGTATGCAACTGGTTCATTCTCTCCTTCCAGTTCTGTTACTATGTATTTCTGATGTTTTTCTCGTTCAACCTTTATCTGATTTGGTTTACTATTGTAAGGAAGCCACATATGCGACCAATCAGTTGCAAAATATCCATGAAGTTTTTCTTACCAATCTCTGCTAAGAATTAAGCCATAAAATTCTGGAATATCTGCAACTAAAATATCAATAACTTGGCATACCTTTGGATTAGATGACAGTCTTATGGTAACCTGATTTAATTCGCCAATCACTTCAACTTGCGATCGATCTAACTGGACTATGCGCACAGCAGATTTTTGTGGTTGAATGTTCAACTTTGCACATATTGATTTTGGTAGAATATTAGATGAAGCTCCAGAATCTACTAAACAATTATGCAATTTTTTATTGAAAACTTCATAAGTAAGAAGAAATGGAGGAGTATGAGATCTTGACCTTCCTCCAATTAAAGCGATATTTTCTAGATCAACTTTACTGATCGCATTAGCTGAAGGTCTTCCCATTTCGTTGGAAGCTTGAGAAATCACAGGATCTGGAAAAGGTTTTTCTGGTACAGCATGTAATTCTTTCAAAAGTACCTTTTTTTGGTGTTTTAACTTGCTCAATTCATAAAAAGTGATGTTAGCCCTAGTCTTCTTCATGTCTTCTATGATATTATACTCCATTTCATCTGGAACAATGAGTGTTCTTGCTGGAGTTGATGAATCTGTCTGGACTGGGCTGGTTTGAATTGATTTAGATGTCGTTTTCTTGGGTGCAACTTTATCCTTAGTCAATGAGCTTGCGCTCTTTGACTTAGGAGTAGGTTGGGGAGGATCAAGTTGATTTCTACTTCGAGTGCTAACCGGGGATGTTTCTTGATCTTCCTCATCTAGGAGGATGAAATTCCACATACCTTGTACTTCTACAACTTCTTCTTCATCAGTAGTTTCCTCTGTAGCAGTTTCTTCTTCTTCTTCTTTTGATTCAGCATTAGTAATAACATTTGGTGGCTTTGGATCAGTTGAAGGATTTCTTCTAAAAGGCTTGAAAGACTTTTTAGAAGATGTTTCTGCCACTTGTTTCTTAATGTCAATCATTTCGTTAGACATGGTTTTCAAAACTTTTTGCAATCCTTCTAAATCAAATGGATCTTTTGATTGTTTTTTCTTGGGGTTTTCCTTAAAAGTGACTTTCTTGGATTTTCGTTCTTCTATCACATTTTTCTTATCTAAAGAAATGATACGTTTCTCTACCACTATTGCCTCCTTCATATTTTCTGCTAAAGTTGTTTTATTAGCCCTATCAACGAAGATTTCTATGTTTGATGGTAAAGCATAAATGTACCATTCACTTCGCACTTCTTCACTAGGCTTGGAAGCAGTAGGGATTTTATTTAACAATTTATTGAAACATGAATTGAAATCCTTGATAAGTTCTTTTGAATTAGCTCTAAGATTAGACAGATCATTGATCAATGTCGCTGTAGACCTGTCATCACCAAATTTAGTCAAAAATTGATATTGAAAGATATCCCAACTAGTGATGGATCCAGATGGTAATGAGAAATACCATGATACAGCTGCTCCTTGTAGGGTATAGGGAAAAAGTCGGACAACAGCATCTTCATTAATAACTCCATTGAGATTTATGGATATCATAAATTTTTTTATATGTTCTTCTACTAGCATGCCTGATTCAGGATTAAACTTAGGCAGCCATTTTTCAGGATGGGCTGGTAATTGACTCAAGGGCTCATGCATTAAGATTGCCCCTGGATTATTCCATGGAATTTGGGCCATCGCTGAACTAATAATAGAGGAAAGTGCAGAAGATGATGTCTGTGATTGGGAAGATGAGGATATTATAATTATAGATGATTGAGAAGGTGATGTGGAAGTTCTAGTGGAGTGAGGGACAATAGTCTGAAGTGGAGGGGTGGACGGTTGAATTTGTGATGAAGAGGTTGAGATGGATGATGATGATGAAAGAGTCTCGCTATCAGACTCTTTAGGTGATTTCCTTGCTCTTTTCCTTGTAGGTAGAGGTAACTCAGTTGGCTGAATGCCAAGCTTTTCACTCTGTAATCTGGTGAGGGGATGAGCAGGATTATATTGCGAAGTTACACTGCCTTGAGATTTATCAGATCTTTGAGGTGATATTGAAAATCGCTGAAGTTTATGAATCAAAGATTCAACTTCAGGAGGTTCAATAACAGATTCTTCTGAAAAGTCAGGGTTTGTAGCAGTGTCTGTTCTTCTTTCGACTTCTGGCTCTAGATTTAAAATTTCTGAGTGTGATGGAGAAGTCGGGGGAGATGGTGAGGGTGATTTACTCTCAGAATGGTATTTAGATTTATATTTACTTGCCATTCATAGTTCGTGGCCCTCCTTCTAGCACCAAATATGTTGAAGCCCCGAAAATCGGGTCTACAACAAGGGGGATACCCACCCGGTCCGGACCTTGGTTAGCAGCTCCTTTTCCGTTTGGTGTAGTGGGTCCGACTGGGGATAATGGGACCAGTTTCCCAATATGTGTGTGTGTGTTGAAAATAGATATTTCCTCTCTAAAAAGGTTCCTAAGTGAAATGCTTTTATTCTATTTCTAATCTAATTATATGCAAATTGTATTCTAATTTAAACAGAAATATCTAATTCTAAACTAAACCCGGGATAAAATCTTGTTTATGCGATCTAAAATGATTTCAAATAACAACTGATAATAAAGATTATTCAACTGCTATAAGAAAAGAATTCAATAAAGATGAACCACTTCATATAAAAAGTTACATGAAACAGTTGTGAAAAACATATCGCATAATAAGCTATTCATACATTAGCATAAACAAATAGTCATCACCATACAAAAGTGCCAAATGATAACTGAAGCATTCAAGCATCAATATATAAATAACTGAACATAAATATCACTTTTAACACAGAAGCAGAAAAGGTTAAGAGATAAAAGTACCATTTATAACTGGTTCTACTCATGAGCTAGAAGCAATAATGACTTATATCTTCTAAATCCAACATCTACTAAGAGTACAAAAATGCAACATCAGTAGCAGATACTAGACACAGATATCAATAAATCTTGTTCCATTCATTCATCAAAACCTCCTCTGAGGGTGCAGAAGTGCATGTTCTGAGGACAAGTTTTTGACAAATTTCAGGACCCTTCTCTAAATGCATGAGAAGGGTTTAAATACTACTAAATAAATCTAAAAATAGTTTATTACAAAAATTTAGGATTCGGTTTAAATGACCGTACTTTTTCTAGGCAAAAAATAAAGTAAAACTAAAACTAAATCTAAAATTAAAAACTATCAACTAACTACTTATGAATCTGATCTTTGAATTTGCAAGCATCCAGCATTGATTTGAGAAGAGGAGGCTGGCCGACTTTAGATTTTAATTGTCCCGAAAAAACAGAATCGGCAAGTGTTGGCGTGATCTTCTCAGCAGAATTAATGATGCAATTAAGAGCACTGCATTGACTGTGTGGTTTTACCAGACATGTCCAGTAAGAGTCCCAATTTAATTTTGTCAATCCTTGAATTGATTTTGCCTTTTCTTCAGCTTTCTGTTTCCACTCTGTTTGCAATTGCTGTGCTTGTGGTAGGTATCCTGGAATAGTTTCTGAAATCAAATTAACCTTGTGCAAATTTTCATTTACACAATCAGTAATGTTGCTCGCTGCTGTAGCTGCTTCCTCTGCTGCTTTTTCTGCCTCTCTGATCTGTGCATCCCAATTATTGAAGAGCATTTATTCTTCAAGAAAATTAAACATACTCTCCCAAGTGGTGATGCCAGTGTCTTTGTTGCAAGCAGTGTCTGCGTACAAGGATGCCATCTCTTTACTTTCAGAACTCAGAGCTTTCTCTTTCTTTGCCATAATACTCTGAATATTTCTTATTATAGTCTCCTGTTCTTCGTGCCTGCGGTTTTAAGAATTAAGTGAGAATAATGATATGAGAAAGGTGACGGGATAGTTTTAAATGCTGAAGGCGTATGAAATATATTATTTTAACATGAAATAATCTTTCAATCAAAACAAAATCCTTTTAATTAATAATTGACAATCCATTTATTAATTTGACATCAAAGCGCATAACGGATATCGATTTATGGAAATATTTTCTTTGTACAACGAGCTTTAAGAATCTGCGATAATGCGATCTGCGATTTGCTTTGCAATATCGCAAAATCGCAATATCGCAAATTGCAACTTTCGTATCATCGTAATATCACAAATTGCAACTTTCACAAATTGCAATCTCGTAACATCGCGAAATCGCAATATCATATGAAAAATATCCGTTAATATATTTTCTGCGATATGCGATTTGCGATAAATATTTTAATGCATAGTTTTTGGATTGCACTATCACAATTTAGAAGATTCTGCTTTCCAAAATATATCTTTTACTTTTTTGCGATGGATGCGATATTTTCTTCAAAGAAAGGTTTTATTCTAATCTATCATAAACTTAAGTTTATTTAAATATTTTCCAAATAATTTTCTTAAGTTAATGATAGTAAGTTTTATTGAAAATGAAAAAAAACACCAATAATTTTTTTTGGATTTTTAAACTAAGGGTCCCCACTTATTCAGTATTATTACTAATACCAAATAAGAAGGGGGGTTGTTGTTGGCCACAACAGGTTCATAAGATGAAATTTGTATGAGGCAAAGCTGAAATCATGAGGAAGATCCTGTAAAAATTTTAGATCAAGGTGCGCAACAGTTTTGGAGATATGATCCGTGGAATTCAGTGTTTTTGTAGGCTCCTGAAATTCATCTCAAAGAAGTGACCTTGGGAAAATTGTCATAACTCTCTCTCTGAGTATCGGATTGAAATTCTGTAAAAAGTGGCAGATATTGTACGAACTGTATTTTTTTCTCTATCAATTTCAAAGACAAATGAATAAAAAGTGACACGTGGCATGCAGTATAAGTTCGCTCTACTAAAACAATCCATAATTAGGGCATTGTGAGAGTCTGGGCATAACTCTATATTGAAGAATAAAAATTAGTTCAAACCTGTGGCATTGGAAAGAAGAATCATAGGACTACTACAGGACCGAAAATCACATATTGGGGATGTGAAATAACAGAGATACACCAGATTCAATATCAAGCTCCTAGAAGGCAAGAAAAAGCTAGATCATGTGTTGTGAAGGGCTGCAAAGGACCAGACTTTCTAGGGCAAAAAAGCAAAGAAAGGTGCAACAGAGGGTAGCATGAAAAGAGAAACAACCAAGGTGTAGAAAAATAGCAAGAATTTCATCACATGAATTCTTCAAGTGGGCAGTGCTGCATATAGTCACTGTAAAGGTATCATTGTACTAAGTAATTGTAAATACATTATTGGAAAAATTGTTCTAGTGTCTATCTGCCAAGAGTTGAAGAGGCAGTGTCGGGAGGTCTAAGATCATCATTAGGTGATTGTGTCATATTTGGGGTTATGGTCTAGTGTGTATTCTTCTTCTACATCATTCTACATCATTTTAAAGTGGACCATTTTCCCTGGTACGAGATTCCATTATTCTTTTATTATTCTACAGGGTGGTAGGGTGGTGCTAGGATGAGCTGTAGCTCATTGAGTGTTGGGGAATCCGTTCAGTTGACTACTAAAGAATCTCGGGCATTGGAGCATCCATCCAGTGGGAGCTAGAGAATAACGCTTTTCTAGTTTCTAGGAAGTTGGAGCTTTATTTTCAATTGGAGTTGAATATTAAAGAATTATTAGAAAAGCATTAGGTGGTTTTTGTCCCGGAGTGGGTTTCCACCTTAAAACTATGTGCATTTATTCCTTTTGTTTACTGCTATCATTGTACAAACACTAATAATAATTGAAGATTAACTAATGCTCTAATTTAAAGAAACACTGATTCACCCCCCCTCTTAGTATTTCCAACGCCGACTGTATCTTGATAGATCCCCAAAAGAACAAGTTCATCATCTATTGTAGGTTATAATTCTAGTGCACCAATAATATGACCGAATACGAAGCACTGATCCTAGGCCTCAAGAAAGTGGTTTACCTCAAAATCGGTTGCTTGAAGGTAATCAACGACTCATAAATCATCACCCGGTAGGTACGCATCACTATTAACTGCCTATCCCCCCATTTGAAAGGATATCGGCAGGAGGTATGGCATTTTATTTCCGTTTTCGATGCTTTTGATATTAAGTCAGTACTTAGAATGCATAATGCGACAACCAATACATTAGCAAACACTACTGCTAAGTTTACCCCATTAAGGGATGGTTTTTCTATTGAAATTGTCTATAAACCTGTAATGCCGGATAATGTAACTAATTTCCGCATTTTTAATGATGATCAACAGGTGTTAGATATCATGTTAAACACAAATGTATTCAAAGATGCAGTGATTGAGGAAGAGGAGCATGATTTGGCTTTACAAAAGGAAAGGGAATAACACTAGGGAAACCCCATACCCAAAGGGGTCGTATCCCTTGAGAAGTTATTTGACCTACAGAATCGATTTCAGGGGCCTCCCAATACAAAGGTGCAAAGTTCCACCCTATTGCACCAACAAGTGAACCTCGAGATGAAAGCAGACCCGGAATATATTAATCACGGTACCAAGTGCACCCCCTAAGAGCGGTAGTCCTTTATTGAATTATTTAAGAAGTACCGAGATTTTTTCGCTTGGACATACAATGAATTACGAACTTATGACACACGAATGATCCAACATGTGATACCGATGAAGGAAGGCATCAAACCTTTCCAACATAAGCTAAGGAAAGTACATACGACTTTGGAACCAATGATCCAAAAGGAACTTAAGAAACTCCTGGATGCCTGCATCATTTTGAAAGTCTGACATTCAATGTGGGTGTCGAATTTGGTCCCAATCTGCAAGAAATTCGATGAAATTCGCTTATGTGTGGACTTCTGAAATTTAAACCGATCGTCTGACAAGGATAACTACCGAGTGCCCCCCATGGAGGATATTCTTCAAACAGTCTCTGGGTCGGAAATGTTCTCATTGTTGGATGGTTTCTCAGGATACAACCATGTATAGGTAGTGGAACCAGATCGTTTGAAGACAACGTTCGGCCTAATCAATGCTGGGGTAACCTTCCAAAGGGCCATGGACATCACATTCCAGGGGTTAAGGGGAAAAATTGTGGTGGTCTACCTTGATGAAGTCACCGTGTTCTCCAAACGTATGTGTGATCACCTGCACCACCTCAAGCAGATCTTTGAGAGGTGCCAAAAATACAGAATCTCTTTGAACCCCAAGAAAAGCATCTTTGTAGTCTCAGAAGGAAATTTGTCGGGCCACATCATAACCTTGGATGATATAGTGGTAGATCTAGACCTTGTAAAATCCATCACCCAAATCTCTCCCCTAAGCAGTAAAAAATCCATGCAGCCATTTCTCGGGAAAATCAACTTCCTCCAAAAGTTCATATAAAACTTCACACAAATCGTGAAACCTCTACAAATCATGATTAAGAAGAATGTGAATTTTAAATGGAATCCTCCTGATAAAGAAGCATTCAATAATATCAAGAATGCCATCGCAGAAGCACCTGCCCTACATAGCCCGAATTTCAACAAAGGCTTTATCTTTTATAATTTCTCCTCGGATTCATCACTTGCAACCATCCTCACCTAGAAAGAAGGCAGTAACGATGAACAACCCATATCTTCATGAGCATAGGGTTGCAGGGTGCCGAGTTGAAATATCCAGACATTGATAAGCAAGTCTATGGAGTATATAAGGCAGTTAAACATTTTAGGCCATACATTTTGAAGAACCACGTCACAGTGTTTATACGTCACCCAATAGTTCGCTCACTGTTTATACAGCAGGAGCTGGGTGAGAGGCGAGGAAACTGGATGGCATGTCTTCAAGAGTATGACTTAGAATTCAAGCTTGCATACATGGTCAAGGGGTAGGGGTTATGTCATATGATTTTTGGAGCCAACGACCCAAGGAGAAACGATGAGGAGTGTTGGGAACATGAGATAGAGATGTACCAAGCTGAAAACACACCTCAAAAAAATTCCCCGTCATGGTACATAGATCTCCTATAGTATCTTGGTGGCAGTGTCATGGATCCCACCTTGACGACCCAACAGAAACAAGAAATAAGGCTGAAGGAAGCATCCTATCAAATTTTGTAAGGCAAACTATTCATCAAGTATCACAATGGTGTCTTGCTACGATGCTTAGAACACACTGAGGCCCAAAGAGTCCTAAAGGAACTACATGATGGCCCGGCCAGTGGGAAATACACGGGAGATGCCACAACTCACAAGGTTATGCGAGTAGGTTTTTATTGGCCCACTCTGTTTAAGGATGCACTCGCCTATGTTAAGAAGTACCCCTCGTGTCAGAATTTTTCCAACAGAGAAGCTCAAAATTCTTCCCTGTTACAGTCTTTTGCGGTGGAGGAACCATTCCAGCAGTGGGGACTGGACGTGATCGGGGAGATACTGCCACACTCCTCCAAGTAGCACCGATATATCCTCACGACCACAGACTATTTCACAAGGTGGGTTGAAGCAATATCGTTACGCCAGATCAATGACCAAGAGGTAATAACTTTCATCACTTAGTGCATCATGACTAGGTTTGGCATTCCAACCTCTCTCATTTTTTATAATGCTACTTATTTTTCATCATATAAAATCTATGAATTCTCTTTATAAAATGGTATCGTTCTCAAACATTCCGCCAACTACTACCCCAAAGGGAATGGGTTAGCCGAGTCAACCAACAAGAACCTCATTTGGATCATCAAGAAGACCCTGCTATCCCAACACTAGAACTGACACAACGCCCTCAATAATGACCTCTGGGCTGATCGGGTCACACCTAAACCTTCCATAGGAACCTCCCCATTTTTTCTGGTCTATGGTAAAGAAGCCATCCTTCCCCCTAACCTCTCTCTCCCTACCCTTTAGTTATCCCTAGAAACACATGGTACCCAATGCCCTTCCTTGCAAGCCCACATAGACACCCTACTGAAACTAGAGGAGGAAAGGCTAAAAGACATGGATAAATTTTCCATCCACAAAAGTCGAATAAAACGATGGTTTGAGAAGAAATTCGCTGGGAACAAGGTATTTGAAGTTGGAAACCTCATCCTCAAATGAGACAAGGCTCACGAATACAAAGGAAAACACACCAAATTTCAAGCCCTGTGGATAGGCCTATTCCAAATCAAAGAGAAGGTAGGTCTGTACATGTTTAGACTGCAAACCTTAGAAGGGAGGATTGAGATCCTCTTGATAAATGGGCACAACCTCAAACTTTATTTCACCTGACGGCCCTTGGCCTATCCTCGCAATCTGTACCATATTTTTGTTTCCTTTGCTTTACTAATCTCACCTTTTTTTTTCTCTTTTTTATTTTTTTGTTTCAATAAATGGCTGGCCTTGAGAAAGTCCCTAGAATTTCATTCCCAGTGCCTCGAGTTGAAGGATCAACGCATCAATTACTCAATAGGAAAGTTGTACCAGAATCTATGCCTGTGAAGAACCCGCCCTAAAACATAAAGTGGCCCAAGTTTGTGTGTGATAGCCACCTCGTGGGGGAACACGACCAAGTCACATGACCCAAGTGCAAGTAGCTCACCCAGTGCACCAACTTAGAAATTGCTGTTAAAGAAAAATTAATGGTGAAATAGGTCATTGGATGAAAGGGGAAAAGGGCCAACATCAGACAGCAAAAGGATATTTAAGAAAACCCAAAGGTCCCCAAATAAAAGACCAAGAACAACCTCTCTTGCAAGTAACATATGTCGATATCCCTCATCCACCTAGGAAGTACTCACCACATACAAATAAGTTCCTTGAGAACATACAAATAGTGCTATTAACACATGAAATAAAGGGTAAAGGATTGAGAAAGGCTTCCTACACAGAGAGGTAATTCGACGACTCCACTGGGGTACTAACTAGGATCGCTGGCAGCGGAGCAATGTTTGTGACTCTTAGGCAGTGACTCCACTGGGGCCCATCAAGCTCGCTAGCTTCAGAGAAATCCTCCTCACTGTCACTCCAGCTAGGGTTTCCATTTTCCTATCTGATCCATCAGGCTTGAAACAACTTTAATCCCTCCATTCTCCTCCTGCCACTGTGGGCACCCCTCCTTGGACTTCCTATAAGCCTTTCAACCCTAATTCATTCTCTTCCCTTAGATTTTTTCTCCCCTTTTTCCTTTTTTCCCCACAAGTCGCGACTGCCTATTTTTCTTCATAAAAACCCTAACGCAACCTCGCGATCTTGCGACCTCGTGACCTGGTCTTTGAGTTGCAAAGTCGCAAAGTTCTGACCTGGTATCAAGTCTACCAAGAATTCCCAGAGGACCTTGCAGACCGATAGGTATACATTCATGTCAAGAGGTATAAGCTTCACTATGTGAGCGCCCACCCGCCAATATTCTCATGCACAAAAGTAGTCGAGTGGATCCTCTAGAAGGTGGATTCAAAGTTTTGGGTCATCCGTGATCACACAGGAAAATCATTTGCCAACCTGATTGGGAAGGATGCAGATGTGTACTACTCACTCCCAGATAGGGAAGAGTCTTTCAACACTCAGTGGATCACCATGCATGACGTGCCAATACCAGACACCTTGAAGGGTTGGTGGGAGGACCCTGAAAAGTTCAAGGGAAAAAAGGATCAGGAGTACAAGACTGAGGGCCTAAGAAAAGTATACAGGCTCGTCCCAGCTATGTTGTGCAGGATCTAATATAGGAAGGACGCCAATACTTTTAGTGGAGCATGGGTTACGCTCATGTACATGATCACCTCCTATAGCACTTGTTTCAACTGGGCACATATTTTAATGTCAACTCTGAGGGTGAACACATTAGTAGCCGAGGTACTAGAGGAGGGATGTGCCTCAAAATTTTACATGGCTTCCTACCTCTTAGATGCAGTGTGCGCACGGTGCAATTTTGATGGTTGGACACACAACTGGGACGTGAAACATGGTGGGCCTATCCACAAAGATCTGAACATGTTCTGGGCTACCAGGTACAAACAGGACATTGAACCCATCTCATACAATTTCATTACTGCGCTCTACCGACACCTCTTTAATGAGGATCCTCCTTGAATGTCCAAAGGCGCCATGGAGATGGTGGTTAAGGTAGCCCATTGGTTCCCCATCGCAGAAGGTACCTTCATCAGAGTCTTCGGATCATTTAAGGCTCCTCTCGCATTGCCCAAGTTCGTCATAGTCAAACTACTATTACAAGATGTTTGCTACCAAATAACAAGCGGGTCTCTAAGATGCTAAGCAAGGGCAAGAAGAAACCATGGCCTACCCTCCCGCTTACTATTGGTGCCTATACCGTCAAGGAATTCAAAGAGGTGTAGGTAGAAGCAGAAGGCATCAAGGGCTTCCACTTTGTGGATTTAGCTCACATATCTTATGAACTTGATAGGATCATCCCCGCACACTGCAAGCGGGCCAAATTTAACTGGACTTACCAGCACACAGAATGCCCTGTATAAGAGCAGGTGAAAAAAATGTATAATACCAACATGGAAGCAACCCCCGAAGGACAAGCCAACTTGGATGGAGATCAAGAGGATCAGCACCTAGACAATCAACCTCTACAAGAAAGAGCAGACACTTTGAAACAAAAGGACCCCTCAAGAGGAGAATCAACTTCTCAATCCAAAAATCCCAAGAATAGTACAAGTAGTGATCCTCCCAAGGATCAACAGGAAGGAGGGGACAATGGAGTTGAGGCACAACTAGAGGCTGAGAAGAAGCAGAGAGCTCAAGAAAGTCTAAGATGCCTTGGATAAAAAACAACAAGAAGATAAACAAAAGAAATAGGCCGAAGAAAAATAGAAGAAACGACAGAAAGAAGAATGGTAAAAGAAGAAAGTAGAAGAGGCTCACAAGAAGAGGGAAGAAGAGGAACGATAGAAAAGGGAGGCCGAGCACAGGATGAAAAAAGAGTAGGACAAGGAAGAAGTGGAGAAGAAGAGGAAGGAAGTGGAAGCTCAGAAGCTACAAGAAGATATTTCCAAAAAGGCAGAGGGAAATGGATCACAATCCTCGAAAACTGGGAAGCAAACTGACCTGCCACACATTGACGTGCCCCCGACAACTCTCATGACAGGGGGACACCTCCCACTCTCAGAAATCGACATACCGGAGGAACATGAGGATGATGTACTGGATCTGACAAGACTATCTTATGATCAGTACACTCATTAAATCAGGCAGGAAAGGAGAAAATGCCTTGCATGGAATCCAACCGAGCCTCTCGCAGTGACCATAGAGAAATATATAGTCCTGGACACCAGGACTAACCCCATAATGATAGCATCAGCCAGAACTGACTTTGCAGTTGCCACAAAAGAGAATGTCAGCAGGATGAGCAGATAAATCTTATTTATGCAGAGCAGACTCCAGGCGTCTGAGCAAAGGGAAACTTAAGTGGAGGCAGAAAATAAAGCCATAGAAACTGAAAATCAAAGGATCCCACTCACACTCACTCAGGCTAGTGGACTACATACCACCATTCAGGGGGAGATGGATACCTTAGGGATCACCATGAGGCAGGTATATGAGGAGAAGTTAACTATACAACAAACAATCGCTCATTTTCTAGGAGCCCAGGCAGAAACTAGGAAAAGGGTTGCGCAACTAAAGGAAGCCTCCATAGCACTAGACAAAATACTTGAATGGTCCGAACGGTACCCATATGCTACTGACACCTTGCCAAATAAGGACTAGATCCACACTCAGAACGATAAGGTACAAATATATATGAAGCTGCAATCTAGGGACAAGCTCATAAAGGATGCAAAGAGAGTGATGTCTTCCTATGAGCACCTTATTAGTGGTATAGATTCAATGGAAGAAGTGCACCACATCCCTTCCTTAGGGACACTGGCCAAGTAGAAGACGAGGGAAGAGGTGATGTAAGACATCCAAGAATTCTTAGAACCCATCAAACAAGCATCCACTTCACAGGACCTCCCAGCCTATAAGGAGAACATCGACTAGTAAATCGTTGCACCAGTCCAGATCTACACTAAGATGGCCTCTCTGTCCAACCAGATCAATGCAAAGAGGCACACTTTAGTTTCATATTCTCTAGAATGATTTCATAGGCTGGGAGAGGACATGCCTTAAATTACTCCAGTAGCCGCCGACTACCTGACCTGGCAGACCTATCTCAAAGAACAACAATAAGTAGAGACCCCAGACCTCTCCATCACACAGTTCATTCCCGGAAAAGACTGATTTTACAAGTAGCAGGCACAGGAAGGTCGCAAGTCCCTCAAGTCCCTCAAGTCCTCTCACTGAGAACACTACGTAACTGTTGCTTTGCTAGAGACCCTATTGCACTGCCACTGCTAGAAATGGGAAATGTAACTACTCGCAGAAAAGGGGTGCGTAGATAAGTTTTTTCCGGAGCTCAGAAAATGACGGGATTTGGAATCCAGACTCTATGATGAAAACCTAGAATAGCCTAGAAAGGATTTCCGGATTGGATCACCTTGGAAAATCACCCTCCTAGGGCTTGCAATACATAACTACCGAGTATGCAGATCTATGGAATGAACTAAAAGATAAAATAGCTAAAATAACACTCAATCGACTCAATTCTTGAAGGGATGGCCCCTTCTCCTGATTCCCAAGCTGGAAGCTTGAGATCTAGCTCCTCCTCTCAAGTTGCAGCTGCTGAATTGCACAAATGATGGAAGTGACTGCACTGTCAAGAGGGTTGAAGTTGTAGTCTACTGCTAGATGATGAAATACTCCTCATAGCTGATGGAAATGGTCTCACCAAAGTGAGGGGATAATCCCTCACAGGATTACAAGCTGAAATACTTGGAACTTCCTTCCTCCTCTGAAACTACACTGCTGGGATGCGTAATTCTTGCAGAAAATACTGTTGCATAGAGGAGTAAAATGATGGCCTAATGCTAGATGTAGCAATGTTGATCTCAGAAGACTGAAGCAGATGCACAAGGTGAAGGTTTTATCCCTCCACAAGTTTCCCAGCTGAAATACTAAGAACTACCTTCCTCCTCTCAAACCCTAAGGCAAGAATGAGTAATTATTGAAGCTGTAAGTGTTGAAGAGAGGGGCTAAGTGTGGCACAATTGACGGATGATGAATGGCTACTCAAAGAAACCTTTCTAGAGTAGGCACTTGAAGTACCCTGTGGAAAAGGGTGGGATCTCCGCTCGGAGACACTCATGTGCTAAACAACACATCAGACTTAGCGTGCAAAGAAATGTCGAAACGACAATACAATATCAAAATATAGAATCCCCTCTAATGGCTGCCCTCACCTTCCTTTTATGCTTGTGAGTCTTCCCTAGCCTTGGCCCACCTCATTACTGCGCTGCACATGTGGCCACTAGCCTCCATGAATACTGCGTTGTCCTCCATGATATCCGTCATCTCTGCATTTACTCTACACTCCCTCCATCATGGGTGCATTTAATGTACCACTTCCTCCATCACGTCATCATTATTTCTCCATGATCTTACTTTTATTCCTCCATTATCTCCATCATCTTCCTCATTATTTCTCTATGATATCCACTCTTCCTTCATCAGTAAGCTGCTCCACTACTCCATAATTCTGATCTACTACCTAACTAACCCACATTCACACAACAGAAGTGGAATTTATTCATCTATTAGGTTTATGGGTCCCTCCACCCTTTTATTTACTTAACTAATTAAGAAAAGTAGGAACTCTAATATTCCAATTAACTGATGGAAAATTTGGAATATTACAGACAAAGACCATGGGTCACATCTATTATTATCCAAGCTACGTGGATTTATTGAGTATTCATGATTTTACACACGATCCTTTCTATATGGATGGCAACGACCATACCATGGATCCATTTCTATGATCTCTTTAAGATGTATGGTTGCATCTATTCCATGTTTTCATGTGTTATTTGATGCCTATTCAGAGATATTTTATTAGGAATATTTATATCAGATATGTCATATATTTTATTGTGCTTGATTGGAAGTTCTCTTGACGGTGGTTTTCCAAAGTCCTTTCCATAGATGATAAAGTGATTCAACCATCACTTCTGGTTCTGCTTTCATGATTTAAGGGGCATATGTTACACTTTATTTTGTCACCTTCGTCAGTTCTTATCACAAGTCTCGTCTTTTGTATCTCTCTTATCACAAATTTCGCAAAGAAACAAGAGTTGTGTAAAATTATTCATCTTGGATAACATGCTTACAGTATCCCTGAAGACCTAAAAGAGATATGCCTTGGATCCTTTCTGTAAAGTTTGTAAACAACCTTATTTTACAAGCCTAACATGGTTCTTCCCTTAATAGACTCATGCTTTTCACCCTGTCCTTAACCTATGAACAATGCTACTAGCGTGGGAATTCAATAATAAAGTCATGCTAGTCCTCTTTAGGCAGGTTCTCCAAAAATGGAGCAGAAGCTCCAACCTCTAGAATTCTCGAGAATTGAGTTCTGGTACTTGTTGGTTGAGGATATGATCAAATACTCCCATTTTTTACCCTTGATCATATCTCCAAATATTTTCCCCTTTGAGATAAGACCTTTCCCCCTCATTAGTGGATCCATAACCTCTCCAGCTCTGCTATAAAAGAGTGCCATGCTAGTGAGTTTTGGTTGTTCATTGCTAGTTGCTTTACTTCTTCTTGATTGCGCCTATAATATGCTACCAATTTGACAAAGAAGGAGAAGATATTGAAGAGCGTGGCTTAGACTTGGATTACCACACCGAAGGAGGCCTTCAACATTAAGGCACCGATTGTAAGCTTTCATGTGTTCATTTGATAATATAAAGTATGCTTTGCTTCCCATAAATCTGTTGATATTAATTCGTTTAGCATGATACTCCTTGATCTGTCATGTGGTTTTCTTTGAAATATATATACTATGTATCTTTCATCTTTTGTCATGTGATCTTCTTTACAGGTATTTGGATGCAGAAGGCATAGTGAGGAACGAGCCTGAACGCGAAAGGATCAACATTGACATCGAGGAAATGACTGCATGAGGAGCAAGGTAGGCCATCTCCCTCTCTCATTTTACTTTCAATGTTAAACTAGGAAAGCTTTTATCCTTTGTCACGGTTGTTACTAGGCCGACTCATTAGGCTAGAGGGATCACTTATTTCCACAAAAGGGATTTTCCTACATAACGAAAATATTAAATTTTACATGAAATAAGAGAAAACAAGGTTCATTCCTTGTACAATGATGTAGTTATATACATCAAATAAAGTAATTACATAGACAAAAACCAAAAGTTTACGAGAAATTGAATTCCATCCATGACATTCACCATCAAAACACAACATTAAACATCAAAAGCATACTTCTGAGACTAAAACTCTTGATTTGATCATATTTATATTAAGAATTAGTAGAAAAATATACAACTAGTTTTAGTCTCCGACAAAAAAATCTCATCAAGAAGATATTCAGATTATACTTCTAACAAATGCCATACAAGAAAAATTAACAAAATATCTACAAAAATACACCATGTTGGAGCTCCACCATACTTAACTCCATATAATTTCTCATTAGACTAAAATATTTATCCAATAATACATATAATATAACATAGCACTCGAATAAACAAATATCGAAACACTTTAACATCCAACAATGGAACAATAAATCTCTTAGAAAAGTACCCTCAATCAACAATAGTCATCCTTTATATAGCAAAGGTCGTCCATATCCGGCTTAGGGAATATTTTATTAGCTCATCTTGCTAAGTCACCTAGATGAGTTGTCATCATAAGTGCCAACTTCAACTGTTCTTCGCACCATCCCTTGCCAAATCTACCACCTTATCCCATATATAACTAACATGCATATCTAGAAAATACCATATTGGTTTAGGAATAAAATAGTGGTTGCACAATCTCTATCACACTTCTGTGTCAAGCATCTACATGTCCTTCCAAGGATTTATTTGTTGAGCCTTTGCATGATCTGTTATTCACAGTACCCATCCCTTCCTACGTAGTACTTCCACACTTAGTAAAAAATTCAAAAATTTCCTCCTCATTCCTTATTTATCCCAACAAATTCCTTAGAAGTCACGCACAAGCCTCAAGTAAGGAAAGGTAGTTCCATAAATATGGGCACATATAGAAGTAGAATTATACACACACCTGCAAGCACATGCATATTATTGAACTGCATATTCTAGATATTCATAAATATATTATTTTTAGCTATGTTTCTTTCTTTATATCACACTTCTAGTTAAACACTAATCGCTTGAAAATATCTCTTTAACCAATAGCTAAAATGTACAAATTAAAATAGAAATAATTTTATTAAATATCCAATAAATGACCAATAGATAAGTCAATAGGAGAAAGTAAAATTAATGGTACCAATTCTATGATTTTCCTGAGCTACCCAAAAAACATATATATGTAGGTATGTATTTAATTTTATTTCTTAGTTCCATGTTTATAATTGCACACCAAACACCCCCTATAAAAAAAAAAGAAAAAAAAAGTAGAGCCCTTATATATTCATGCCAATAGGCATTCTTATTTTGGAAATAGGAGGGAGGGTGCAAGAATGGAGAATGGGGATACATCCAACAGTGAAGTCTTCTTTTAGTCTCCAATCATCCAATAATTAAGTTTTTCAAATATTAATGATGGGATTAGATATGTCTATATGGTTGGAAAATGAGGGTTGCACATTGAAATTCCCCCAGAAATAAAAATAAAGAAAAGTGAAACACTCATATATTTATGCCAATAGACATACCTATTATGGAAATAGGAGGGATTATGCAATATTAGATGGTGGGAATACATGCAATAGCCATGCCTTGTCATGCAATAGTTTTCAAGTTTTAATTATGGGATTGGAGATTTCTGTATGGTTGGTGAATGAAATATGTCTAGTTGTCGAATGAGAGATTTTTGTAAGTTTGATAGATGGTGATCCTTGTAAGTGTTCACCATCGATTATTGATGTATATGTGTTAGTTTACTTTGAATTTTAATTTACTTGTAGAATGGAAACAACAATCAACCAATAGATATCTTTGCCACACACCAAAATTTTAAAACATGAACACTAAGAATAAATTAATATCTATTTTATAAATAATTTTTCTTGTACCAAACATTAATAAATAGGATACCTTGTGATATTTTCATACACTTGTAAATATACACATATGATGTCACATGCTCACAGTAAAACAATTGCCACAATAACACCAAAAATAACTTGATTTCCACTTCATGATGCCATAAGCTAGCGGTATACCGAGCTTAATTTTGCATAGAATGTATGCAAGCAAGAAGACACAACAATCAAATAGGATTGTATAAATATATCATTTAGAAGTCATGCAATAGTTTTCAAGTTTTAATTATGGGATTGGATATTTCTGTATGGTTGGTGAATGAGATATGTCTAGTTGTTGAATGAGAGATTTTTGTAAGTTTGATAGATGGTGATCCTTGTAAGTGTTCACCATCGATTATTGATGTATATGTGTTAGTTTACTTTGAATTTTAATTTACTTGTAGAATGGAAACAACAATCAACAAATAGATATCTTTGCCACACACCAAAATTTTAAAACATGAACACTAAGAATAAATTAATATCTATTTTATAAATAATTTTTCGTGTACCAAACATTATGAAATAGGATACCTTGTGATATTTTCATACACTTGTATACATACACATGATGTCACATGCTCATAGTAAAACAATTGCCACAATAACACCAAAAATAACTTGATTTCCACTTCATGATGCCATAAGCTAGTGGTATACCGAGCTTAATTTTGCATAGAATGTATGCAAGCAAGAGGACACAACAATCAAATAGGATTGTATAAATATATCATTTAGAGGAAATAATACACACAAATATGTGATTAGGTGACCATCATAACATTTTTTATGAGCTAAATATGAGTAAATTTGAGAAATTTTAAGTGATGTAGCTATAAATAATCAAACTAAACTACTAATATAGATTGGGGATAAGAATATATGACTAGATAATGACTCTGTGAATATATACTAGTAGTACTTCATATGTCTTTTATGTAATTGATGTACTTTATTATTGTAGTCATTTTAATGTGCTTCATCATGTTCATAATTAGGATTTTTCATATTGAATTCATTTACGTATAATTCATGGATGTGTTGACTATTTTTTGTGACACCACACCTAATTATAGCATGCACAATAATTATTTACACCATATTGAATGTTAACTTGATCTAAGCCCACATTTAGCCATCTAGATTAATTTCAATGTCATAACCACACACAAACATACACATAAGTAGTTATATTAATAATTCGAAAGCTTATACTAGGTAAAACATATAAATAAATAATAATATAGAAAATAAAATTAAAACAAATGAAAATAACATTTAATTAAAAACAACAAAAAAATACAAATTAAGATTCATTTGCCATTTTCTTGTGAATCGGCCATGGCCATGAAACCTTGAACTAGTGGTGGATGTTAAATAGTGTGGTGGATTGGTTTTTACTTAAAGTTGAGAGGCTTTGGTGGGAATTTCTGAGAGGGGGTTAATATAAGAGGTAATTATGGTAGTTGAGAGTTTCCATTAGCCACAAAAATTTGAATTGGTGGGAAAGAGAGTGATGATATGATTTTTTCGTGAAATTAAGAGTCTTTGGTGGAAATGGTTTACCATAAGATGCAATTGAGATAATTTATGGTTTAAAATAGGGATTAGGGGTTCTAATTTTGCAACATAAAGGGTTTTGGCCTTGATACCATAAATCAATGGCTGTGAAATTGTGTGGTGTTTCATGTTTTGTTCAAAAATTGGAGGTTTTGACAGGAATAGGTCAACCTAGGAGGAAATTGAGGTAACTGAGAGTTTTAATTGCTGATTAATATGTATAATTTGGTAGAAGAGGGGTTTTGGGAAAAATTTGAGGGATTTTAGTGGGTAGTTAGCTCTTGCCATAATATAGTTTTAAGGGAGGGTAATATTGTATATATATTTTCGTGGTAACTATGGACATGACATAGAGACTTCTTAAAAGGAGGAATAAGAATTCAACATTGGAGTTTTAATTGGAGAAGGAATTTGTGGACAATTTAAGGAATCCCCTTTCAATAGTTTCCTTATATGTAGGTATGCCCAATTTAATTCCCAGCATGTATTTTGTTATATAAATGAAAGGTTTTTTAATGTTTTGATGGGATTATTGAACATTATCATCTTTATTCAGTGTGGATAGGAGGAAATTTTCCTTGTGGGTTTGAATCTCTCTCTCTCTCTCTCACACACACACACACCTACCAATATGTTTTTTGTTAGATGAATGCAAATCATTTTTTTTTTTGTGGGGGGGGGGGGGGGTGTATTGAGGGTTGGTGGGGAAGAAATGACACCACCCAAATGGAAAGATGATGCATCATCCATAATCCTTTGTAAATATTGGAAACAAGTGTTGTTGATTATGATGATTTGGTTCCAAATGGATGGTCACATTAGGACTTGTTGCTTGAGGTGGTGGCATATACAAGTGAACCAGGGGGTGTGTGGAATTTACATAGAATAGAATAAGGGGCCACTACTATACGTGATGAATCAATAATTAGTTGCATGCATAGCTAATTGAGAATTCTAGATATCACGGGATTGTGATGGGAATCTACATGTAAGTGCAATGGAAGTAGTGCAACATAATGGATGGGTTAAACCTTAGGCCATGGATAATGTGGACATAGGTGGGTGAGGGTGAACTATGGTGGGTGAAGTTTTATGAAATGAATCCATGCAAATAAGGGAGTAGGATTAATCTATGTGAAGGGGTTGAGGGGTATGGGAGAAGATCGAAAATAAAATAGAGAGTTGAGTATAGTAGTATAAGGTTGTATGAGAAAAGAGGAAAAGGAGGAGGAGGAGGTCATGTTTTAAAACACCCCTCCTAATAATCTAAAAAATGCTTAAAAGACACCATCGCACCAATAACTGAACAATAATAGACCAAGAACTATCATGTTATTCAATTCAAACCCAACCTATTTCACACCATTACACATCGCAAGAAAGACTCAATATAAGCATGAAATTATGATAGGGAATATTGCTATCTAATTCTAGGTGATTTTCCCGCTTTACAAACCCTATTAATACATTGATTCAATGAAGAAGGAATTGTATTGTCCAATAAGAAAATGAGAGAAAATGGGGCTTTTGGAGGAGAATAAAATCTCTTGTTTTTCTTGATTTTTGTTTTTTTTTCTTATATTTTCCTCTTTATGTGTGTTAGAAATGTGTGGTTGGTTCACAATTTTACACTTCATTATTATCTCTTTATTTTTAAATTGGTTTATTTTTTCTCAAAATGTATGCCACACAATACATTCCCCTTTAAGATTTTTCATTGAAAATTCATTAGAGAAGCTTCAAGTTAAACCATGATTATAAAAGAAAAATGAAAAATGGATCAAACCGTTAGAAAGGTATAAAAAATTACTTCTCAACCCCACAATTCAAAATCTGATATGTCACTGATAAATACTTCAATTTTAACTCAGAATACTAAATGATAAACATTGGTTAGTGAGAGAGGCTCGTAAGTGACTTGATTTTATGAAGGTTCCATTAAAGCATATGATATTAGAACCAAAAAAACTAGGTATCATTAAAAAGGAATAAATGAGTACTTTGACATCAAAAAATTGGAAATATAATTTTACATTATCAACCATCAAAGCCATTTCCTAGAATCTTTTCTAAGAAAGCTACCTAGACCACACCCTCAAAACTAGTTTAGAGACCTGTAAAAGCTCTAAATGAGTCATTTAAGGTCAAACTGGGGTAAATGATATATCGTTGGAAATTTATAAAGTTAACATATAATGTATATATTGTCTATTTCATTGTGCAACAATAGTACTATTTAAACTATGAACATGTGCCACCAAACTATTTCCTTAAAACTAGTCTTAATTTTCTAAATGTTGTTCCCAACAACTGAAGGTTGAAACTAGACATATGATATAGCATTGGAAGGTCTCAAATAACCCAACATAATCACTAGAACTAATTTTCCCTTTATTTTTGGATTTATATAATTTGATTGGTAAAGTGATGGCTAAAAAATTTGTCCCTTGAGGAGATGCACTACTCACACCTTTCACACCTTTCATAGATTAAGCATAATAACTCATTTAGGGACAATGAGGGCTTCTTGGAAAGATTGTTATGAGAATTATTGCTTAAAATATTTTGATTTTCTATTATCACATTACTACTTATTTTCTATTTTGTGTAATACATCAACTCTTGTGGGGAAGAGTTGAGGGAGCGAGGTCAGGGCGACTAAACCCTAGTTGCTTCGACCTTGGTTCGTGCCTCCCTTTCTCATTTTCTCCATGGTTCTCTTTCCTTGCAAGTGCTGATACTAGTTCATGGTGCCATTTATGTGTAGTTTTGGGTTTCTCGTGTTGTTTCCTGGCCCACTATGGGAAGAGTTGAGGGGGCGAAGGACTGGGTGGCCTCTCTATTGCTCGACTCTCTTCTTCATGCCTTTTCCTTCCAAGGTTTGTCATTGTCATTTGGATTGGACTTTTATATGGCGGGTTTTGGTTCTATGGGCGGTTGTATTCATATTTGTAGTGGCTTTATGATTTTGATGGTGTCAGTGATCTGAATGGAGGATGTTACTAATGCTCAGCTAATTCCCCTTTCATATTTTATAAACAAATGTCTTATGTGTGCTTAAGGGTTCATGTCTTCTTGCAAATTATCAAGTCTCATGAGTGTTTCTCATGTCAATTTAGTGAGCAATTTAACATAAAAACAAGAGCTGAAAAAAAAAAAAAAAGTATAGAACATCAGCATACATAACATTAACACATATATTTGATGAAGGAGTTCACCCCTCATGGGCTTCATCTACGAATAGCTATTATATTACTTAATACTTTTTGATAAAATATATTTTTTTAATGAAATTAGCCCATAATGGATGATTTCACAAAATTTTGTTCATACAAAATATAAAAACCAGCATTTGCTAAAGCCACTTTAAAAAAGTAACACACACACACACACACATATATATATAGAAAACAAATAAGTAGTTAAATAAAGTGAAAGGTTTAGACCATAGATGACTAATTCATAGACGTGGGGAGATAAATAATGATATGATTTTAATTAATATATAAATTTAACATAGTATAATTTGTATGAAGTTGAAGTTAATAGAATGAAATAATAATAATAATTTGAATTTGAAGTTAAGAGAATGAAATAATAATGATAATAATAAAAATTAGAGAATTTTGTTATTCAAATGGGGTGTTATTATGAATACCACATGAGTTGTCATTGGTTTTCGGCATCCACTCTCAGAACCGATTACATCCACTCTAAGGTTTAGATAGGTGGTGTCATACTGCACCACTTTTAGGATGTAGTACACTCATGTTTTAATAAGGACAATATAGTGTTTAGTTCCTTTGCATATGTTATTTTCTCTTAAGTTTTTTCATCATTGCAAGTTTCTTTGTTTAATAATAATGGTACTTAAGGTGATAGTTTCATAGAAACATAAATTCTGTTTCTTTGTATAAGGTTCACATTTTATCATTATTTTAGAACTACAATTCTTTTCGCAAGCCACATCTCCAAACTGGTTACAATGAAAGTTGTCCCGCACCACCACACTTCTTCCAATGAAAGCTTTTTCACACCACACTCTGATGTTATAGCAGTTGCCCCAAACCACTAAAGATATATACAATTAAGAAGTTGGATTAAATGGAGGTGAGTCAAACACTCATTTAATATTATATATGAAGCAAGTGTATACCCAAAAATTAAAGTGGCTCAAAATTAATATATCAATTTCACTCCGAGGTGCAGAGGAAGCTTTCATTGTGCAGAGTGGGGTTCACATTTTGTTGTTATTTGAGAATCCAAAATATTTCTAGAAGCCACACCTCCACACTAATTACAATGAAATATTTTTCACACCTTCACACCCTAATGCTATAGCAGTTTCCCCAAACAACTAAATATATAGAAAATTAAATAGTTGGATTAAATGGAGGCTAGACAAACACTAAAAAATATTATATATGAAGCAAGTACATATCTAGAACTTCATGTGGCACAAAATTAATATATCGATTTCACTCTGAGGTGCGAAGAAAAATTTCATTTTGTGGAGTATGGAGGTGTGAAGATAGCTTTCACACTGTAGAGTGTGGAAGAAGCACAATGAAAGCTTCCTCTGTACTTCCATACACTGCACAATGACATATCGTTCAAAGGAAGAAAACTCAACAAGATGCTTATGTTTCCAAAATAAGTGAAATATTGTAGTACAACACACTAGCCACTTGAGACTTACATTATTTGAGAACACTCCATTTCTGGAAGTCACACCTTCGCACTACTTATAATGAAAGCATTTACGCACCTTTGCACCCTAATTAAGAAACTTAATTAAATGGAGGTGAGGGAAAAAATTGACAATATTATATATGAAGAAATTACATACCCATAAATTTAAGTGGCACAAAAGTAATATATCAATTTCACTCTGAGGTGCGGAGTGCAGAGTTGCGAGGGAAGATTTTTCTATGCGGAGTACAGAGGAAGCACAATGAAAGATTCCTTTACACTTTTTCACTCTGCACAATGAAATATCACTCAAAGAAAGAAAACACAATAATATTCTTATGTTGCAAAAATAAGTGGCATATGGTCGTACAACACACTAGCAACATAGACTTAGTGATTAATTTTTTACGCGAATTAATAATGTATTGTTTAAATCTAGGAGAGAGTGCAACCTAATAGAATATATAAGATGATGAAATTTATTTCATTTAACCAAAGAATTAGTGTGGGTGTTTATCTGATTAATACATGTCACTGTTACAGGGGATAAATGTAAGCATGTTATCCATATCATTTGTACACGTCAACAACTCAAATGGATAACCATATACCAGTAAAATCAAGGATTACCAAGAAAAGTAATTTTTTTCTTTCCATAACGAACCATTAATGTTAATCATTGAAATAAGATAATTGATTCTACTTTAAATAAATATTGTATCACGAAATATTTTTAATGATAATAGGTGGCATGAAAACTATTGAAAGCAATTAATACCAAAACTTGTGAGAAAGGACAAGTGTGTAGGGAATCCATATATGGGAAAACTGTGTTGAGACAGTAATGTTTGCGAAGGTGTAGGAATATAAAATGACAAATAATGACTACGGTGCAGATGACTTTGCACTCAGTATTAAAAAATTAATTAAGGCTTAGACGTACTATTAACATCTATTCAACAATATGACGTGCAATCATGCCATCGCTTGAGTTCTTAAAAACATTTACTTGACACATTGTGTAATGATTACTAGTTGTAAAAATTTAATAAAATTGTATCTATAAATATTTTAAAATAGTATTTTTTTGGCATTTATTCGATGAATCGACGCGTAATAAACACATCGTTCGAGTTCTTAATAGAATTTACTACTTGTAAACAAGTCAAGAAGTTGCATAGGCATCCACAGCCAGTTTCAGTCCTAACAAATTGAAACAATGTGCAGACCCCCTCCACACACTTCTTTCGCACATTTCTTTGTATGGTGGAAACATTTTGGCCAAATTTTATATAGAGTCAATCAATATTCTGCGAAACATATTAACGAATATAAAAAATAATAATTAAGACTCAATTTTACAATTAACTTTCGTTTTCAGTAAACAAAAAATCGAAACATAATCATGACATTGTTCAAGTGCTTAATAGCATATTAAAATAATAACTAAGGCTTAAACCTACGATTAACAATAACTCCCTTCCCAGTAAATGTAAGCATTTATACGGTGAATCAACGCGCAATCAAGACATCATTCTAATGCTTAATATCATTTGTGTCTAATTCATTATGTAATGATTACTATTTGTTAACAAAACAAGAAGATTGTATCCATCGATATTATAAAATAGTATTTTCGACATTTATTCAATGAATCAATGTGTAATTAGGACATCGTTCAAGTGCTTAATAGTATTTATTGGTTGTAAAAAAATCAATAAGGTCTACATGGATCCACAACTAGTATCCATTGTAGCAGGCTAGAAGGATGTGTGAAAGAGGGATATGTGTGATAGGTTCTTTGGTCCCTCATTTATACACCTTTGCATATGTTACCCCTCCACACATATCAACTTCCCACATCGTGGATTAAAAGATATTAAAAAATTAATTAAGGATTAATCCTATGATTAAAAAATATTTTTAGTTCTTAATGGATAGTACTATTGAAAGTATATGCATTCGTAGCATAGTAATGGTAAAATCATCATATATTTAGGGCTTATGTGAATACAGGGCTATTGAATTTTGGTAGCCATTCTTGTTTATTCATGTTACATAGTTGTCGCATTGTTATGTTGTTTAAGGCAAGAAGAAAGTGTAAAAAGTTCCTTTCATCTAAAGTTTTTCTAGGTTAGAATGAATGAGGGAACACAAGCCAATGAAATATGGAACCTTGTTCAAAATCCATAAGTGAAATGGAAGATGAAGCTTAAGCATTCTTGTTTTAGCATTGCAAAAAGAAACATGGAAGAATATACATCACCGAGTAGATCCATAATATTTGCAACATTAAAGTTAAAATTTTAGTACACAGGAAGGAATGAAGCAAAATTTTCAATTGACATTTTTAAGAAAGTCATAACTTATAGAAGTAGTCTTTACGAAAAGAGAATTTATAGTACTCTTTGTCTTATATGCTCAACTATCTTCTTGTTGTGAACAAGGATGATGAAGAACCTGAGAGATCTCTGTAATGCAATAAAAAAAGAGGAAACTGATTGTGATTGTAGTTTGTTCAATGCTCAAATATAGTAGCCATTAAAGGTAAGAAATTAGAGAATGGTGTGACTACAACTCTAGGATTTATTGGAAAAACTATGTATGTGTAAATGACCCAATATGAGATTTGTGTTTACTTAGGTTATGTATATATGAAGAGAGGTTTCCGAAGCAATGTATTGATGATGATCGCTTCAAGAACACTACCTTATAATCCATATGGGTATATTTCTATTTGCTAAATCAGTTACTTAGACATAATCACTTGTAATGTAAAATCATAAACTGTAATTTGTCCAAATTTCATGAATTATGGCCTTTGTTATGATTGTAGACTATTTCCTAATTTTTCTATATGTATTTATGTTAATATTGGAATTTCCAATGATTATAGAAATATAATAATTATGAATTAGTTGTGCTTTTTTTGTTGCAATTGTTTCAATAACTATGGAAAGAAATGTAAATGGCAGAGCATGTAGATTTCATCATGCATATGTTGAAGAATGTAACTAGTGTCAGTCTTCATAATTGTATTTGATGAAAAGAAAGATAAATAAATAAATTTTATTGTAAAAAAAAAATTATTTTGAAGCATGGGTTTCATGTCTTTTATTTATTTTCTAGGTCAAATCCTCCATTGAAGGCTTCTAGGTTTTTTCATGAGTTAAAAGAGTATTTTTCACATTTATTAAAGCATTTTTAGGATTTTTTATCATGTAAATAAATTTATTTTTGAGTCAAAATAGTAATTTTACTACTCACCAAGCCAACCCTGTTTTGGAGAGTTTGGCCCAGAAAAAGGGAATTCAATCCCGTGGAATAATTATAAATAGAGGAGGCTTGACTCATTTGAAGCACACACTCAATACGTTTGATATATAAGAGAAAGAGGATGAAAAAGGAGATCAAAGTGCAGGAAAATAAGACCTAATACAAGGAAGAAGAAAATCAAAGTTTTTAGCATCTATCTCTCTCACACATGTGAGTTTTTCTAGGGTTTCTGGGATAATTTTAGTGGCTGAAATTTCTGCAGTAACTGCAGGTCCAAAATTTTGAAACTGGAAGGCCAAAATTCTAGATTGAAGCAGTATTTGAGGAGAAGACACTTGGAAGGTTTTTTAAATTTAATCATATTAAAGGAAGGGTTGACTTGGTGATTGGAGGAGGTCTTTTCTAGGATCAAAAGGTCTCGGATTGCCTCAGTTTGATTTGGATATACTAGTGGAAGAGTTGGATTGGTTTTTCCCCTAGAAAAGGTTTTTTCCCTGGCTGAGTGCCTATATATTGTGTTCCTTTTTCTTGTGTTCTTCATACAATTTTAATTTGGTAATTTCTTGATTAAAGATAAAATAACAAAGAAGTAAAAGAAGGCAACATACATGCAAGTAATTATCTACATGCATTGATTTCTCAACATGGTATCAGAGCTAAGATGAAGGAAGGACTATTTGAATATCACCTTTTTGGCTATCATTTAAAGGAAGAAAAAACATCTTTGAAGAAATAATCACTCTCTAAATGGAAATATATTTGGATCTAGGACTCAATCTCTTAAAAAATTGTAGGAAGCTTCATTAGAACGATCATCTACAAACTAGCTAGAAGAGTCAAGAATGAAGGATTCTTGGTTTCACTTACAGGTACATTAAATGATGACAATGCTTGGATTATTGATACTAGAGCCTCACGAAACATGACAAGGGAAAGTGGAAAAATTCATATTAATCTATCAAAGGGATCATCATTGCATGCAGTGGAGCTTGGAGACAACAAAAACTATGCTGTCAAGGGCCTTGGATCTACATCGTTGGAGCTAGAAAATGGAGCAAAGCTACATCTCAACAACATCCTCTATGTCTTAGGTTTGAAAAAGAATCTAATTTCCATTTATTTTTTATATAATAAAGGATATAGAGTCGATTTTGTAGATGGTAAATTTTTTGTTTCGGGAAACGATTCTAGTTTTGAAAGGGTAAGGGTTATTGGGATTCATGAAGGAATATTATATAAAGTTATAGCACCATCTCCTCAAGCAATTTTTCATATGGAAATTAGTCACATCTAACTTTGGAATAGAAGATATGGACACATTCCCTACAAGATAATACCCTCTCTAAGTCAAATGGTAAAGGGAATCCCCAACATCAAGGAGGACCATAAAGGATTATGCAAGGGATGTGGCTTGGGAAATATTACTAGGAAACCCTTTACAAGAAGTGACACAAGGTCTAAGTAGATATTAGACCTCATTCATTCTAATGTATGTGGGCCCATGTATAATAAATATCTTGGAGGGAACCAATACTATGTGACCTTCATTGATGATCACTCTAAAAATACATGGCTCTATCTTCTCAAGAAAAAGGATGAAGTATTTGAGAAGTTCAAGGAGTTTAGATCTGAAGTTGAGACCCTGATCAAAAGAAAGATAAAAACTCTTAGATCCAAAAATGGGGGTGAATATACTTCAAAGAAAATTATAGCTTATTGCAAAGAATAATGCATTAAGAGGGAGCTCATTGTTCCCTTTGCAGAAAAGAATAATAGAACCATTGAATAATGCATAAGGAATACGATATTTGATCAATACCTACCAAAATTTATATGAGGAGAAGCAACCATGATAAAAATAAACATACAAAATATAATTCCTTATAGAATACTTGATAATATAACACCAGAAGAAGCATTTTCAAGGAATAAGCCATGTGTATACCATCTCCTAATATTTGGATGTCCTGGATACATTCATATTCCAAGAGACAAGTGGAAGAAGTTAACATCTACAAGTATAATAGGTATCTTAATTGGTTATAGCCTTTCATCAAATAATTATAGAATATATATAAAATAAGATAGATGAATTGAAGTTAGTAGAGATGTTATATTTGATGAAAATCATGCCTACAAAATATCCAAGGATATACCGATCAAGTCCGATGAAGAAGATGCACCACTATTTGAAGAAGAAGAGAAAAATTACAAATCACCAAAAAACCTAGAGGATGAAGGACCAAGTGAACCTATTCAATCTACAATCATTCCAGAAGAAAATAAGAGGCCAAATTGGTTAAAAGCTAGAATTGAAGATGTCGAAGGACATGGAGCAACAAAAGGAACTTTCTGAGAAAGAAAACGACAAAAAATATACTCATGATATGAAAAATACATGATGAAGTTAATTGAAGCATAACCAAATACCTTTGAAGAAGGCATGGCATCAAGAGGAATGGAAGAAAACAATGCAGGAAGAATATCAATCTATCATGAAGAATGGGGTTTGGGAATTTTTTCCTAGACCTAGTGACAGATCGATTCTCACTTCCAATTGGATTTACAAGATAAAACATGTCGTTTATGGAGGCATAGAATAATACAAAACAATGTTTATTTCATGGGGTCTCGCTAAAAATAAAGGAATAATGATATGAAGAAACCTTTTCTCCTACTACCAAATACACTACTATTAGATATTTGGTTTCGCTAGCTAGAATTATGGGATGGAATATCCATCAAATGGATGTAAAAAAAAAACTTTATAAATGGAACCATTGGTGAATAAGTATATATTTAACAACCGGAAGGCTTTGAGATAAATAGCAGGGAAACTCATGTTTACAAATTAAAGAAAGCTCTATATGGGTTGAATCAAGCTCCTAGGGCTTGGTATGAAAGAATGGATGCCTACCTATTAAGGATTAGCTCTGTAAAAATTTCTACCAATGCAAACATATACATTAAGATAGTGAATAATGAACCAATTATTATACTTTTATATGTGGATGAATTAATATTTGTTACAAGTATGTAGTGCAATCTAGAATGTAAGAAAATGCTAGCAACCAAATTTGAAATGAAATATCTAGGACTCATGCACTATTACTTGGGCTTGGAAATTTGGAAGAAACCTAGTGAGATATATCCTGGTCAAGGAAAATACATAATCAATTTGTTAAAAATTTTTGGTATGATTGATTCCAAGCCTATCACTACTCCCATGATCACAAATCTAAAGAAGTTGAGAAGGTCTGAACTAGTCCAGTTGATCCTACAAGTTATTATAATTTGGTGGCCTCTTTGATGTACTTTGTGAATACTAGACCTGATATATGATTTGCTATAAATATTCTCAGTCAATTTCAGTTGGAGCCTCATCATGACCATTGGATATTTTCCAATCACATTTTAAGATACTTACATGGAAATATTCATCATTACCTAAAGTATGATGGGAAGGAAATTAAATTGATAGGTTTTACTGATTCCGATTGGGGTGGAAGTGAGAGAGATGGAAGAATTACTAATGGTGGTTGTTTCAGTTTTGGATTTCTAATGATTTCATGGATGAGTAGAAAACAAGATCTTGTTGCTTTAAGTAAAATCTAAGTAGACTATGTTGTTGCATGTGAAGTAGGAAAATAAGTTATTTGGTTAAGAAAAATCTTATCATATTTGTTTGGAGGGCCACTGGATCCTACAATTATAAATTGTGATAATCAAAGAAACATTAAGATGTCTGAAGACCACGTATTTCATGCCAGGGAAAATCATATTAAGAAAAAGTACCACTATATTAAGATTTTGGTGTAGGATGGGGTTGTGAAGCTACAATATATTTCAACAGATGAGCAAGTAGCTGATGTGTTGATGAATTATTTTACAAATAAGGAGTTCAAATATTTCAAAAGCATTCTTAGATTGGTTGATATTACAGATTTAGTAGATAGGGAGAGATAAATCATCTTAGGGTGACAAGATGATTGAGAGGGCATCTGGATGACCTGTGATGATGTATGGATCTCAAAGTAGGGAGGGTATCATTGGTCTTATGGAGCTATGACCTTTGATATGATACCAAGATCCCTGGTTTGGTCTTATAGATGAATCCATATGGTACCTAAAATGGCTAAATTTTGGAGCACACCTTAGTCCCACTTGATTAGATACCTTGTTCAAGTATCTAATATATAGCATTGTGCGTGTTGTGACTCTTCATAGAACATATCACTTTGAGATCATACATGTACCTATGTATATATGTAATTATGAATACCTCCCTACTTAAGAGAGAGTGTTGAAGAATGTAACTAGTGTGGGTCTTCATAATTGTATTTTATGAAAATAAAGAAAAAAATATTATTGTAAGAACAAATTTATTTTGAAGCATGGGTTTCATGCTCTTTTATCTATTTTCTAGGTCAAAGCCTCCATTGAAGGCTTCTAGTTTTTTTTATGAGTCAAAATATTCTTTGTTACATTTATTAGATCCTTATTGGGTTTTTATATCATGTAAATAAATTTATTTTTGAGTCGAAACAGTCATTTTACTCCTCCTCACCAATTCGGCCCTGTCTTGGAGAAGTCGACCTAGAAAAAGGGAATTTGACCCTGTGGAATCACTATAAATAGATGCAACTCCATTCATTCGAAGCACACACTAAACATGTTTGATCTACAAGAGAGAGTGGATGAAAAAGGAGAGCGAAGTGCAGGAAAATAAGACCTAATCCAAGGAATACACAAATAAAATTTTATAACATCTTTCTCTCTGACGTGTGCGAGTTTTTCTAGGGTTTCTGGGCTAGATGCAAGGACCGAAATTTCTGCAGTAACTGCAAGTTCGAAATTTTGAAGCTGGGAGGCCAAAATTCTGGATTGAAGCAGTATTTGAAGCACAAACACTTGGAAGGTTTTGTAGAGTTCATATACTTAGAGGAAGGCCTCAATTGGTGATTGGAGGAGGTTTTTATGAGGGTCAAAAGGTCTTGGATTGTCTCAATTTGATTTGAATCTACTAGTGGAAGTGTTGGATTGGGTTTTCCCTTGGATAGGGTTTTTTCTCTGGCTGAGTGCCTATACCTTATGTTCCTTGTTCTTGTGATCTTCATGTAATTTTAATTTAATAATTGATTGATGAAAGATAACATAATAAATAAGTAAAAGAAACCAACATAAATCACAAGTAATTATCAAGAAAAGAGGAATCAAACCCTAATATCTACGTGCATTGATTTATTAACAACATATTCGGTATTGGAAGTAGAAAAATGATAAAAAAGTTCAATTTTGTTATGAAAATTTTCGTTAGATTGAATATATTTGGAAATAATTGATGAAAATTATCGTAGCCATTATCAAAGTCTCTAAAGCTACTAATCACGTAATTCCTATTTTTCCTATTATAAAATTATTTTTCAAGCTCTCAAAAATACAAAAATTAAAGCAGGGAAATATTTTAAAATTAGGGATATTTTTAGTTTATAGAAAGATGTGGAAAATAAGTTGTTACACTTGGAGTAGGGAAATGGATAAATCAATGGCAATCTACATTGGCGTTGGGTATAGCCAATGAATTAAAAAGAAGTATATAGACACTTGTTATCTATGGGAACTACACATTATTTATTCTAAAAGTTTGATAATATGATATTATGTTGTTCATCAGAGGGAATGCCGAGAAATGAAAAACAACCCTATTCCATATTCCCAGCTCGATAACGAGGTAAGGTGGAATAATTCTATGCTTCAATTTCATTTGATCATTGTTGTTGTATTTTTTTTTTTTAATTGGGTCATTTGACTATTTTATGTTATTATTGGGTGATATAACGATTTGCATATTTATGTTTTTGTTTGGATTTTGAAGGCCTGGCCTGAGTAGGTAGTTCCAGGACACTAAATTTATGATTGTGTATCTCTATTGTGATTGGGTTCTTGGGGGTTCTGTAACTTTTATTTTGTAGTGTGTGATATTCATTTAGATAGTTTCTTTTGGGACTGTGTCTTGGTTCATTGTTGTGCAAGACTAGGTGGGTTGTTATTTTTCTCGGTTGGGTTGGTGTTATGTTTAACGTAAAAAAAATATTTTTATTTTATCCCATCCACAATGTTCTTGTATTCAAGTCTTTTTTGTTTTATGGTGAAATACAAGATTCTACATGAGAGAGGAAGAGTAAGGCATGGAGTTGGTGAATGAGGGGATTCAAGCCAACATCACCTAAAGATCATTGTTTAGGGTGAGGCTATAGATCCCAACCTTGTCAATAAAATTGATTTTAACAACCTTGCATCTGATAAAAAAAAATTTGACAACAATCTTGGATATATCAAGATGTTTCTGGAATAACTCATAAGAGACAAACATGATGACCAGAATATGATCATCTAATTCATGAATAATCTCCAATGCAACCAGTGGCAGATGCAAGATAGATCTGGGAATATGTAAAGGGGTTAGGGGCATCTATAGGGAAAACTAGATCACTTTGAAGGTAAATTTAATTACATGTAGAAACATGTACATTGTGTGTTTCATCTTCCATCCTCACCTGGTCCAAATTCAAAAAATATTGTTTGGTAATTACCCCTCATAGTTAATGGCTTTTGGTTGTGTACTACTCCTAAAAGTTTTCTGGATCTATGGTTAATTCATTTTTGGTAGTGAAGCAATTTTCTGCAATTTGTAATGTTTTTTTTCTAATTATATATCGGTCAAAAAATATAGTAATAGTGAGGCTAGTAAGATTTTGTGAAGTTGTTCTCAACAATGTATTCTTTTTTACATAACAAGAAAAATGAGTTTCACAAAAAATCGTAACATTATATATGTTGGGAAAAATTAATGCATATTATGAGCTACATACATGCAACATAGACATAGAGTTTCAATTCACTATAATTATATAATTGAAGACTCTTATTACTTGTATGACAGAAGAATCAAGACATGTGACTATGTGCGGAGATAAAACAACAGCTAAATTTGTTTTCCATATGTAATTCTTTGACCTCCCCATTAGCAAGATCAAGTGGTTTTCCCTTCTATTGAGATATATTATTAGGAATATGAACTTCTGCCAAGGTACATAGACAAGCTAAGATATGAGGATAATAAACTGTATTTTGGTGCGTGAAGAAAATATGTGCAGGGAGTGCAGGAGAAACTGTGTGCAGGGAATACGTGTACAGAGTAAGGGACAAAAACTCCCTCGCACACCCTTTTTTCCACACAACCTTTCTCGGTACACCAAAATATTCAATATTTATGTGTGGAAGGAGGAAGGTTTCTATTAATTTCTTTGCACACCCATCGCACACTAAAAATTTAGCAACTATATTAAAATTAAAGAAATATAAAAACTGAGAATAGTTTTAAAATGCTAGTTTTTAGCCTAACATGAACTGATAGAAACCATATCGATTCAAGTTATGAGATTGGGTTTTAGAGACAGTTAATCATCTACCCTTATTTTGCATCTAATATACACATAAACCAAACTTTTCATGCCCAAACTTTAACACGCCAAATCTGCTAATTAATTGATTAATGTGTAGTATTGCGTGGAGGGGAAGCGTGCAGAAGAAATGCATGGACATAAAATGTGTGAAAAAGTGCAGAAAAATTTTGGAAGAAAGTTTGTGTTGCTTCCTCCGCATACCCATTCTGGGAGAACAACACTTCTTCCTCAAATGAATTAAAAACACACTTAATTTAATATTGGATAATTAGTGTGAAATTCATTGATACCAAGGGTCACTGACTTTATTTTGATAGTAAAACATTGACTTGTAGAGAAACATGTTGAATGTGTACATGTTATTAAGCACTCGAATGAAGTCCTGATTATGCATTTATTCATCAAATTAATGCTAAAAGGGATTATATTTATTGGAAGGGGAGATTTATTTAATAGTATTAAGCCTTATGTTTTTTGATTTTGTAAGAAAAAATTGTTCCATGTTTTTGTATCAATTGCTTGAGATCTGTATCCCAGAGTTAACATAAGGTCAAAAATATTATAGAAAATAACACTACCCTAAACGAGCAGTCACCCAATGCAATGAAATCAATGTTTAAATGGTATTGTATCATTACATAAATCAAAATAGAATCATAATTATTAGGATATTATTAAAATAGTGTGTTGATATTGATTTCTAAATTGTGCCAAACCCAACGAATATGAAAAGAAATCCTATGAATTGGACTATCTCAGGTGGGAATTAAGAAAGACAGATATGGTTTATAATAAATGATATTAGAACAATATTTTTGGATTGCAGATCAGGAAAATCAGTACTAGCCATATTGATGACGATCAATGGTAGATGAATACAATTAAAATCGATAGCAGCCAAATGCCCTTTCAGAACTTCAATGCCAATTTGTGATTTAGATTAATTATGGCCTCTGACACACTATATGTAGGCTTGTTGGCAATGAACTCATTTCTAAAATATTTGGGAAAGCGGTTTGCTTTTTTTGTTCAAAAATTGATTAGAATTGTCAAGGTTTGATTTATCATATGTCTATTGTTTTTGGAATTTCCTAAATCTTGTTGTAGGCCCATTTACATTGAACTTGTTTCTAAAAGATCTAGGAAAGTGATTTGCTTCGTTTCTTATGGAATTGACAAATTTTATTAGGATTTGATTTATCATTTATTTATTTATTTTTGAATTTTCTAAGTCTTGTTGGTATCATCGTTTTTGGAAATATTTTCTAGTGAGGTGCCTTATGAAATTGTTTTTGTTTTAAGCCAAAATTACTTTAAATGGAAACTTTTCTAGGATTTTGAAAGGCAATTTTGATATTCATGGCATTATTTTTTGAGATTGCAACAAGATGATGAGCTTAGTGGAAAGGAGTCGCCTTCACTAAGTGGGCCCGCAGGCTATTTTTGGTGCAAAGTCTATTTTTAGACATATGGATCATGTTCTATGAGTTGCAAGATGCTATTTGTGGATGGTTGGTCAAGTTAGAAAAAAATAGATGGACTTATATTTTTAGACATACTGGACGGAATCTATTTTTAGATTGCCAGTCTAAAAATAGATATGTCAAATATTATTAGCTCTTAATAATATTTAGACTCTAAACATTATCTTATTCTCTTGGAGCTTATGAGTTAGGAGTGCACGAGATAAGGGATTAATGAGGAGATAGCCAGAGAATTATGCTATTCCTGAGGGTTATGTGGAGCTATTGCATGGATACTTCAGTTAGAACTCATGTAACAGAGTTTGGTGGAGTTGATTGAGGAAGTTACTGGAGTTGTATTCATTTTAACTAATCTAAACATAGTTGAGCTATTTGTATTCACTTTAATTGATTGATACAATTAGTGAGAGTGGTTTGAATTAATTATTAATTAATTCACTAATTATAAACTCATTAATCAACTAAAGAATGCATCGTTTAACTTCAGTGCATGGCTAGTTTCAGTGGAGACCAGTGTAAAGATAGGTGAAAGAGCAGGTTAACTATCAGTTGTGACTATACTATTGTTATTTGCAACACACGGATAGGTGGAGAAGCCCATGAGGATTGCGTAGTACAAGCCAGGTGGTTTATCTAATTAATGAATCCATCCCATAGCATTGATAATGCAATAGAGGTTGGCTATCAAGTGGCAAAAGATTGGAGCATGTGTTTTTGCTAGATCTAGCTTGATAGTGTGTAGCAATTGAGGGTGTGCATGAGAGCTTGTGAGGAGCTTTGTACTATGATTGTTACATGATCTCCATAGCCTTATAATATCTGAGATAGTTAGGTTTTATTTAGCTTTCCCATTAAATACGTGTTCATATGTGTGATTTTGCATTGGTTTTAATGTGTGCATGTGATTGTTTTTATTTCCGCAATTAATGATCAATGGTAGAAGAGATTCTGTATTGTGCATGAAGTTAAAATAGTGTGTGATCAGGAGAATCTCGGTGTATAACATATCAGTTTTCAAATTTATACATGGTATCATACGGATATTGATCATTGGAGCAATTGCAAAACATTGAAGCGGTTGAGTTTTTGAGCTGGTGGAATTCGAATTTGCAGCAGTGTTTTCTTGGTGTCGAAGTTGAGATGTCTTTCAACGGATTGCGATTGGAGTATGCCCTTGAGGGCAGCTCGAATTATATTGCATGGAAGGACAGGATGGAGGCGGTGCTGGATGACAATGGGTTGAAGGAGTTCATAGATGTAGAAATTCCAAAGCCTACTTCTAGTGATGTTGCCGTACTTGACGCATGGCAAAAGAAGATAGCAAAGTGTCGAAGGATTCTGTTGGAAGGTGTGAAGGATCACATAGTATCCAGCCTTCATGGTAAGGCTTCTCCATTCTTGATGTGGAAAGCTTTGATAGATTTATTTCAAAGCAAGAGCGACCAGAGGAAGTTGGCGCTCAAGGATAAACTCAGAAACATAAAAAAGGAGAAAGGCGACAATATGACCAAGTACCTCACAAAGTTCATCCAATGCAGGGATGAGCTGGGAAGTGGGGGGGTTACTGTTGATGACGAGGACTTGGTGAGCTTGGTTCTCCTTGGGCTTTCGAAGAGTTGGAATTCCTATCAGGACTCTGTCAATGGTTGGGAGAAATTGCCGGATTGGGAGTGACTTTGGAGTGATTTGGTCGGATCTTGTACGAGAGGAGATAAGGCGGAGTACGGGGGACGAGGTACGGGGATGGATCTTCATCAAAGAACTCTGATGAAGAGAATTGCGCTTTGGCTACCAAAGCAAAGAAAGGGAAGAGAAAGAAATATTCTCAATCCGGTGCGAAAGGCAAGAAGCAGGACATGTCCAAGGTGAAGTTCTTTCACTGTCACCAACACGGACATTACGCCACTAATTGTCCACAGAAGAAGAAAAATAAGCAGGCTGCTGGGACTGCAGCTGGAGAGGCCTTAGCCTCACAGTTTGAGCTAGATTTTTCTTTGATCTCATGCTTTGTCTCAAGTGTGACGGGTTCAGTGTGGTTTCTTGACAGTGGTGCGGTTCAGTGTGGTTTCTTGACAGTGGTGCGTCTTTTCACATGACAGGAGATCGAGATTTGTTTATTGATCTGGATGAGAAAGATCTTGGAGTGCACATCAAGATGGGCGATGATGGTAGATACAGTGTGATCATTATTGGTACCATTTCCTTTGAGAGGGAGTCTGGTAAACCCTTCGTATTGAAGGAAGTGATGCATGTTCTAGGATTGAAGAAGAATCTTATCTCTGTGGCGATGTTAGAAGAAAAGGGATATGATGTTGTCTTTAGCGAGGGAAAGGCTTTCCTGTGTAGTAAGGAAACTGGTGAGACTCGGAGGATAGGGGTTCAAGTTAAGAACCTTTATCAATTGCAGGTAGATGGTTCCGTAGCAATGGCAGGCAAGGCAGAAGGAGTGGTGAGTCGGGATGATGGCGAGTTGTGGCACCGAAGATTGGGCCACCTTCACCATAGAGCTTTGAAGATACTGTAGTAGATTTCTACTCGGATTCCTAAGGGTACTTTTGTGCAGTCAGATCAGTGCAAGGGATGTACCTTGGGAAAATTTGTGAAAGCCACCTTTCACGAGAAGGATAGTCGTGCCATGATGATCCTTGAGAGAATCTACGTAGACGTGTGTGGACCTTTCTCGCAGTCGCGACAGCGCATAGGTATTATGTGATATTTGTTGATGATTTTTCTCGTAAGGGCCGGATCTTCTTCATGTAGAAGAAGAGCGAGACATACTCAAAGTTCTGTGAGTTCAAGGCACTGGTTGAGAAAGAATCGGGGAAGCAGGTGAAGGCTCTTAGGAGCGATAATGGTGGTGAATTCATCTCTGGCGAATTCAAGGACTTTTGCAGCGCAGAAGGAATTTGAAGAGAGCTCATAGCACCTCATAACCCACAACAGAACGGGGTTGCTGAGCGGAAGAACAGAACGATCGTGGATGTTGCATGAGCGATGTTGCATGATCAGGGCCTACCCATACACTTGTGGGCGGAGGCATGCAATACTGCAGTATATGTGCAGAACCATTGTCCTCACAGGATACTTGGCATGAGTACACCCGAGGAGGCGTTTTCTGGTAAGAGGCCTGATATTTCCCATTTGAGGATTTTTGGTTCACTTGTTTACATTCATGTGACGAAGGATGCCAGGAAGAAGCTGGAGCCGACCGCAGAGGTTGGGATATTTGTGGGGTACACTGATACACCCCATAACTATCGTGTGTATTTTCCAGACAGTCGCAAGACTGTTGTGCGACAAGATATCAAATTTCATGAGGAGAAAGCCATGAAGTGTTCGCTTGAGAGGGAGCCACACTTGCATGCAGATGAGGAGCTATTAGTTCCTAAGGATGAGTCTCAGGATGTGGATCGGCCACAAGATGAGGTTCATGGAGTGGAAGAGACCACTCAGGCAGCGCCAACCATCAGAGGGCGGAAGCGCACTACAGAAGCTGAGCGACTGGCTCAAGATGCAGAGAAGGTTGTAGGAGCACCCACATCACAGCGCAGACAGAGACAGTCACCTGACCGGTATACTGGATACATGGCTCTTATGAGCAAGTGTATCGTGATAGAGCCATCCTCTTTCGAGGAAGTTGTGGAGGACCCCGCATGGGTAGATTCCATGGTGGAAGAGTATGATTCGATTGTCAGAAACAGTGCATGGGAGATTGTCCCAAGGCCGGAGGGGAAATCAGTGGTGGGTTCAAGATGGATCTACAAAGTGAAGCAGGCAGCTGACGGGAGTGTGGAGAAGTACAAGGCAATATTTATTGCTCGAGGCTTTTCACAGATTGAGGGGATCGATTATGAGGAGAACTTTGCACCTGTCGCAAGGTATTCTTCCATACGGACGATTCTTGCTCTCTCAGTGCAGATGGGGTGGCACATTCATCAGATGGATGTGAAGACTGTGTTCCTCAACAGAGTCATTGAGGAGGAGGTGTACATAAAGCAGCCCGAAGGTTTCGAGATCTTCAGCAGCGAGTCGCATGTCTGCAGGCTCAAGAGAGCGCTTTATGGGTTGAAACAAGCACCTCGTGCTTGGTACACACGGATAGACAATTATTTCACCGGACTTAGATTCTCCAAGAGTGAGGCGGATCCTAACCTATACCAGATTGTGGTGGAGGGTAAGTTGTTGATCATTGTACTTTATGTAGATGATTTGATTTTGACAGGTGATGAGCTGTTGATACTCTCATGCAAGGAGGATCTTGCAAAAGAGTTTGAGATGAAGGACTTGGGCCTCCTTCATTATTTCCCGGGATTGGAAATTTGGCAGCGTAGTGGTGGACTGTTTGTTTCTCAGGGTAAGTATGCCCGGGAGATACTGGAGAAGTTCAACATGCATGGCTGCAAGCCTGTTGATACTCCTCTTCCTGGAGGTTGGAAGAAGGAGGATGCTACTTCAGCGGAGGTAGTGGATGCCACTGTTTATCGACAGTTGGTGGGGTCGCTTATGTATCTGGTCAATACATGACCCGATATATGCTATGCTGTTAACCAGCTTTCACAAGCTATGGTTAAGCCAACCAAGCTCTTTTGGAAGGCGGGGAAGCATGTATTGACATATCTCAGAGGCACATCGGGATATGGATTATGGTACAGACAGTCGGATGAGGTGAAGTTGTGTGGCTTCACAGATGCAGATTGGGCAGGGAGCCCAACAGACAGAAAGAGCACATCCGGAGGGATTTTCAGTATCGGGTCGACAACAATTTCTTGGTACAACAGGAATCAAAGATTCGTGGCACTCAGTTCAGCAGAGGCCAATTATATGGTAGCGAGTTTGGCTGCATGCGAGGCTATATGGATGAGAAAGATCTTGGTCGGGTTGTTCGGTTCACACTTACAGCCTACTGTGATTTATTGTGATAATAAGAGTTGCATCAAACTCTCGGTTAATCCAGTATTTCATGATATATCTAAACACATTGACATACGGTATCATCATATCATATATTGTGTGCAGCGGAAGGTCATGTTACTTTCATACATTCCTACGGAGGATCAGGATGCTGATATCTTGATGAAGGTGCTCACCCGGATAAAATTCAATACCAATAGGCAGGATAAGGGTTGCGATAATCCTTATCTTCTTTGAGAGGGAGTGTTGAGATTGCAACAAGATGATGAGCTTAGTGGAAAGAAGTCGCCTTCACTAAGTGGGCTCGCAGGCTATTTTTGGCGCAAAGTCTATTTTTAGACATATGGATCATGTTCTATGAGTTGCAGGATGCTATTTGTGGATGGTTGGTCAAGTCGGAAAAAAATAGATGGACTTCTATTTTTAGACATATCGTTAATCTATTTTTAGATTGCCGCCTAAAAATAGATATGTCAAATATTATTAGCTCTTAATAATATTTAGACTCTAAACATTATCTTATTCTCTTGACATTCTGGGGCCATGGCCGCATGTGGCACAAAGAGCCTATTGCATGAATTACGCTATTCCTAAGGGTTATGTGGAGCTATTGCATGGATACTTCAGTTAGAACTCATGTGACAGAGTTTGATGGAGTTGATTGAGGAAGTTAGTGGAGTTGTATTCAGTTTAACTAATCTAAACATAGTTGAGCTATTTGTATTCATTTTAACTGATTGATACAAGTAGTGAGAGAGGTGTGAATTAATTATTAATTAATTCACTAATTATAAACTCATTAATCAACTAAAGAATGTATCAGTTAACTTCAGTGCATGGACTGTTTCAGTAGAGACCAGTGCAGAGATAGGTGAAAGAGCAGGTTAACTATCAGTTGTGACTATACTGTTGCTATTTGCAACACACAGATAGGTGGAGAATCCCATGAGGATTGCGCAGTAAAATCCAGGTGGTTTGTCTATTTAATGAAGCCATCCCGTAGCATTGATAACGCAATAGAGGTTGGCTATCAAGTGGCAAGAGATTGGAGCATGTGTTTTGCTAGATCTAGCTTGATAGTGTGTAGTAATTGAGTGTGTGCATGAGAGCTTGTGAGGAGCTTTGTAATATGATTGTTACATGATCTCCATGACATATAATATACAGATAGTTGGGGGTTTTCAGCTTTAAGCTTTCCCATTAAATATTGTGTTCATATGTGTGATTGTTCGTGGTTTTAATGTATGCATGCAATTGATTTTATTTCCGCATGTGATGATCAATGGTAGAAGAGATTCTGTATTATGCATGAAGCTAAAATAGTGTGTGATCAGGAGAATCTCGGTGAATAATATATCAGTTATTCAAATTTCCACATTATTAATTTTGCGTTACACTAGACTCTACCATCATAGTTCCATAGAACTAGGAAGTCGAACCTGGGAGGAGGGGGGGGGGGTGGGGGGGAATGTTTTTTCACACAAAATACTGCAGTTTAGCTATTACTATTTCAATAGTAATAGTGACACAGATGGCCAAAGGAAGCAATGAAAGAATCATGCAGGAATATTTATATGCAATCGCAAAAGATATCTTCATGCTCAACCAAGATATCTTAATGCTTAGCTAAGATATCTTAACGTTAATGAATAGCATATTAGAACTTCAACAAAGGCTTGGGCGGCTAGAAGATGAACTAGATGCCATAATAACACAATTATAAGAACTCTTGCAAAACATGAATGGAGCAAAAATAACCTCCATTCTCGTAGTACAATCAATAGGAGTGCACCCCACTAGGAATTATCATTGATTAATAAAGAAATTGTTACCAATTTTTTCTACTCGCTCAACCAATTATGAAATCTAGTGTATACTAAAGGATATTTATTACAATTTTATAGATGCTATAAAACAAATACTTTTTGAAACATATAGTATAATAGTCCAATAACATTGCATCACCTATACTCTAATCAGGTTCATGGAACTTAAATTTTGTAAATTATGCCAAATTGGATCATGAGACTAATGTAATATTATTAGTGAAAGAATTTGCTTTCATTTTTTAATCAAATTGTACAATTGCAAAGAGACAGATCTTGTACTCTCCTTTAGGAAAATTTACATGCTATCAATTACAAACAAACATATATCGTTTATTCCTTTAGGAAAAGTTACATGCTATCAATTAGAAACATACATATATTGTTCCCTCCTTTAGGAAAAGTTACTTGCTATAATTAACCTGGCTTATTAATTTGTTTAAGAAGTCATGTGTGATGGAAAAGTCTATGCAAACATAAACTATGTGCAAGGAAAAATGTTTTCTAATATTGTTTTACTAATCATAGGATTTTCCAATTTGATAAATCAATAAAATAATGTAAGAAATAAAATTATAAAAAAGAAGAAATGACATAGGACAATGAACTAGTAACATATTATATACTGTGAATGTTAGAGTATATATAATGTTAGTAAATGTCATAATACAAAATGGAACTTAAACAAACAAATTCATTGAAATACGTCTTTATACAATGTTGATAGCTACATATGAGGTAACCACAAGATGAAATCAGATTCCAACCATCCAACAAACTGGAAAATATCTTCAACAATGGCCAAATTATTCATGCATAAAGCATAAGGTGGTGTTAATATTGGAACTGCAGAGAAGTAGAGATGCGGAAGTGAAGACACCAACCCACCCCTCACGATTAGTCAATGGTAATTCACTCTTACTAGTTAATAGTAATAAATATATCTACACTTTCCATAGAACAGTTTTTGATTTTGATAAATTGACAATAATTCAAGTTCATGAAGTTGACTGCACTATACCATCTCTAGAATATCGTCACTATATTTCTTGCCAATGAAAATAAAGAGAACCATACCATCATTACATTTCTTGACAATGAAATAAAGAGAACCATCATTTTATACACAAAATAATGTTTTTATGGTTTATTGTAGATGTTCCATGGATCTCAAAACTTAACAACAAATCAATAGCAAATGATTTTCTAACACAATATTTTTTATAGGAAAATTTTCATAGATCGAGCAATAATTTCTCCAGATCCATGCCTCTTATAACACAATATGTTGTAGTCCTATCATTTGCATGTATGATAAAATTTAACCAATGGAAATAAACAAAGCAACAATTTTCCCTGCAAATGGTATAATAAACTATAGTTTCATCCATGGTTCTAGCAATTGTAATTAGACTACTACATTTTTCTCATACAATATCAAAGGGATTTGTATATGCACTAGTTATTGTCAGTAGTCCCTGCAAGTGCTAAAAAATTGATATAGAAAATTGTGAGTTAGCAACTTGAAATAAAATCTCTCTCTCTCTCTCTCTCTCTCTCTCTCTCTCTCTCTCTCGATATATATATATATATATATATATATATATATATATATATATAGAGTTTACCATGCATACTCTACTTGCCGAAGAGACCAAATTTCTTATACTTTCCACTTTCTTCTTTGAGTTCAATGAACATATGAATGCCGATCGTGAAGTTCAGAAAAATCTTTCTTGTTTTTTAACTATTTTTTTTAGCAAGATGAGCAGAAAAATGTTTTTTTGCAATTTTATTTGAATTGAAAGATATATTGGAAGATGTTTGTTGTGTACTTGAACCTGTTACATATGAAATATTTGTAAAACAATACATGTAAATCATATAATAGGTAGAAAATAACTTGCTATCATTGAAACATTCAAATAAATCTAAGCTTACTATTGTCCTCTCCTGATCGACATTCCTCTTTTTGATTTCTAATACATATTGCATCCATATTTGTGTTGTTGAAATTGCGATGACACCGATTGTGCCAACTGGAAATAGATATCGACTAGGGGAAAAATTTGCAATCGTCATATTTGGGAAAAATCAATACTCTTCAGAAACAAGAATTTTTTTTTCTACAATGCTAGAGCTATTTAGTAAATTATTTTTATCAGAGTCACCACTGTCATATTTATGCTATGGAATTATTTCAAAATTTATACTAGAAACACCAACATTTGCAATAAGTTTTTCTTCATGTTGTTCGATAAATAATTTTGGCCCAAACAATGTTATTTTCTTTTCTACCTTCTTATCTGTCAAATCTGAACAGAGTATTGGTCTTGCCTTATTTGCTTTCTCTAAAAAATTTCAATATGTAACTAACACAATACCATTGAAAATTCTTCCTGTAATATTGTTGCTGACATCTTCCATTAATAATGGCATAGACTCAATTTTTTTTCCCTAGTAATGAGCATTTAATTGAAATTAATTCAAGAAAATAAAAATAAATCTGATATACAATTAGCTAAACTTGGACAAAAATACCTTTCTATCTCTGTTTCTTACTTTTTTTTCTACTTTTTTTGTGTCTCTTGAAATTTCTACTTCTGTAATTGTGCTCGTTTCCATCTCTATTTCTTCTTCCATGTCTATCGTCACATCATTGTTAATATATTTATATGAAGATCAATTTAGAATCTAATATTTTTTGTCTTTTCACAAATACTGCACTCATATCATTACTTAAAAGGACATTATAATCGATACTAAGTAAGAATTGGGTTATGGAGATAGAAACAGATATCACAAAGTCATTTCTAATCATGTATTTTATAACATCAGGTTCATAGTTACTAGATAGAATCTGATTTCTTTGCATATAGTAAAATACTAATGATCATAAACTGAATTGGAGGCAAAAATTTGCTAAAACTTAGAAGTGCTCAGAATTTCTTCAAACCAGAACGAACAGATAGGTCTCATTTTCAGGAATCTGGTGCACTTTGTTTCACTCAAAATAGAGTCCGTATGTGAAAGTTAGAGCCTGATGTTCGTTTTCCTAAACAACTAAATTTTTGGCAGAAAGAACAGAATGGTGACATGGCAGCCTAGTCAGCAAGAAATAATATTCTAGGAATATTCCTTTAATTTGCCCAATGATATTATTCCAAGTTTCACTTCATGGTTGGTGGCTGAGTTGGGTGATTTGTTACGTTTTTTTTGGATTTGGAACAAACCAATGTTAAGAGGACACGTGGCAAGCCCGAAGGCCGCCACGTGCCCCCCCCACCCTCAAAGGTAGAATTTTGGCTAAGTATGGTTGAATTCCATTTTTCTATAGTGGGGAAATTTTTTTATGTTGCGGCTGGGCGGAGGTCGGGCTTGACCTCGTGACCTTCCCCACACTACGCACACTCGATACCACCACACCATCAATGAAGTTCTTAAAATGTATGGGCGTAAACTTATATTTAAAGTTTAAATTGAAATACAGCGAGGAAAGAATGGGGCCAACCCCTTACCATGGGACCTCGGTGCTGCGACCATGGAGGGAGCTTTGCCTAATGGCGGTAGTTAAGTATTAAAACGTGCTTTACTAAAGCACTAACCACATGTTTATGTGCGTAATCCAAATGTTAATGCATATTTGTATAAGCATTGGATTAACACCTTAACTGCATTTAATTAGAAGCTAACTTCAATTATCCCTAAGTTAAATATGGCAGAGTCAGCCAAGTTCGACATTAGCTCCATTTTTGGCAGAGTTAACTGGAGTTGTTCCAGTTTTAGTGGAGTTTTTCTAGGAAATACTGAAGAAGCTATAAATTTGGCATATTTAGACCAAATTAGGCTCAGAAAGAGTGAATCCTAGATGATTTGGATGCTCTGAGCATGATGGTGCAGGTTGTAGGGGAAGAGGAGCACTTCTGTAAGTGAATTTTCCACTTTGAATATTAAATAAGCCCAGGGCCACCACAAGAGGATGCCATGTCTAGATCACCTGAAGACCATTTGCAGAGCCAAAAGTGTCTATTTTGAGGTTTTTTGGGTCTTCTGAATCCAATGGAGTAGGTTTAAAAGCCATTGGAGCATTGTAGGCCCATGTAATTAGAGAATTTACCATTAATCAAAAGAGAGAATAGCCATTGAAGCAGGTCCAGACTCCATGGAGATGTAGCCCAGGAGGGGTGAAATCCATTATCAAATACTGAGTAATGTATTTGTTATGTAGTATTTATATGCTATTTACTCGTTGTACATGTGTTTTTAACAACTAATTTACTTAATGAATTTCTCATAAAAGAAACAAAAATCTTGACACATAAACCCTCACATAACTGGCTAATTTGAGACGATCCTAAACACATTTATTTAATACTGATGAGGGAGCTAGCACAAAAAAACTAGTTTGCCCATATTTAGATCAACTAAATAGATTTTCGTTTCAGCAATTCTAATTTATAGTTCCTTTTTGTATATATTAAATTGAAAAATGAAAAAATGTACAAATACACAAATGTTTTATAGAAATATTCAAATTAGAGTTTTCCTTGTAGTTGTTCTCTTGGATTTTAATATCTAAGTGTTGCATGTTTCCTTTAAATTGAAAAAACATCGGTTTTAGTTAAAGTATATAAAAGATATAGAAAAAAAAACAGAGAGTTGTATAATCTAATAATCAAATGATGATAAATAGAACATAAACACACCTCTTAGAAAAGTTATCATTGCCTTTAATTGTATCTGTTCTATTTTTATTCATCTTCCATGCTTCGAAGATATGAACTAGATTGAATATATAGAAATAAGAAAAAAAAAGTTCTAAAATCATAATACGAAAACATTTTAGAGCTAACTGTTACATGACAGTAACGTATATTGTCTAAATGTTTTTAGCACTCTCATATTATCCACTTTTTGAGCTGCAAACCTTATTACTACATGAATGTAACATATATTGTATAAATTCTCTAAGCACTCATATATAGAAGGAAGGAAACATCGCTTACTTGACAAAAATGTTACACGTTTTGCACCTGCATTCGAAATGAGCTTCCAGAGAAAATCCCTCACGTCATGCAACTAATATAATGACCACCATATAGCTCGGAGTACAAATACTTTCATAACCAACTCCCTTAAAAATTAATCAAACATATGTTGGCAATGTCTATGCTAAAAATTGCACAATAAACACCTCACCAATGCTCCTATGGACAACATAACTAGAACTAGTGTTTACAGTTGTCACATTACATTTCAAAATTTCAACATATGTTGATCCGGATTTATGCAAGAATGAAATAGAATACACATATAACCATAAATAAAAATATGCAGCGGAAATAACACTTCATTTCATTAATATCAAATAACTGAAATTTGCTTACACACATAATGGAAATAAACTAGCTAGGGCGCTGGTAACTCATCTCTGAGAAGAGATGTGGCAAATACAGCCCTCTAAACTCTGTGTTACAATGAGGCTCGAAGGCCTATATATTATTGAGAAACAATGGAAAACCCTAAACATCCAAAAACAAGACCCTAGGAGATGAAACACAAGAATATGGGCCCCGTCGGGGTAAATTGGTACATCAATTTCCCGGGGTTGTAACTTTGGCATACTATCTCCGTTTGACGCACATGATACATCGTTAGAAAGATATATATGAGGAATACAACTACCGACCGTGAATATATATTCTAGAACGGAATCGTATTCGCCAAATAATATTTTCCGGACAAACGATGCCCAAAAAACATTGTTTAGGGCCTCAAAACAGCCCCAGAAGTTCAGGACCCAAAAAACTGCAAAAAAATAGTAAGTTGTGCCGAAACTGAAAAACTGAAAGAGACAATGGTGGGACCCCAAGTGGAATAGGCGGGTGGCCACCAATATCCACCTGGATAGATACTAGCTACTGTGATATGTTATTCATGATATCTTATTTTGAACATCTTACCAATAAATCTAAGGACATAATAAATAGAATTAGTAATTACAATCGTCACATTAAATTTCAAAATTTAATGATATAATAATAATAATAATAATAATGTTAAATAAATTGTAATTAGAACCTTTATTTCACACCTAATATACACGTAACCCAAAATTTTCATGCCCCCAATTTTAATAAGCCAAAAATACTAACTCATTAATATGTAGTTTGGGAGAATGTAGGTAGGGGTATTGAACATTGCTAAAGAAATTTTCTGGTCCTTGATCCGCACATCTATTTTCCCGCACAACACTTATTCCTCTCACACGTTAATAACCAAAACCGCTAATTAATTGATTAATATGTAGTGTAATGTAGAAGGGCTATGTGCAATATAAGTGTGCAGACAAGGAATGTATGCGTAAGAACGAACATTATGAATGAAAGTTTTTGTTCCTTGTTCTGCCACAAAATACTACTTCCTCATCAACATTAAAAAGATACTTTATTTAATATAACTATTTAATTGACAAATGTGAAATAAAAAATGTACTTAGTATTCAAGAAGCTCAAATAAAATGAGTCCATGTCAACATAGTAGTGGGAATAGTTAATCATTGACCCTTATTTCACACCCAATATATATATAACCCAAACTTTTCATGCCCCTAAATTTAATAAGCTGAAACCACTAACTAATTGATTAATATGTAGTCTGCAGAAATGCATGTAGAGATACAGAACATTGTAGAAGAAATTAATAGATTTTTGGCTTCTATGATCCATCACTAGATTATGAAGAAATCTTTCGGTAATAATCACATTATCATGACTTTGTTCATGATAATGTGATTATTACCGAACGATTTCTTCATAATTGTAGAAGAAAGTTTCTAATCCTTTCTCCACACAACACTTCTTCCTCGAACATAATAATAAGATAAAAACACTAATTAATTGATTAATAGGAAATGTTATGTGAGAGGGAGGTGTGCGGTAGAAGTGTTCGATTGGGGATAAGTTTCTGTTACTTGCTCCGCACACCCGTTCTCTCGCACAACACTTCTTCATCATACACATTACAAAGACACTTCATTTAATGTTGGATAATAACTATTTAATTTATAAATGCAAAATATAAAATGCTTTTAGTATTCAAGAAGCTCAAATGAAACGAGTTGGCATTGATATAGTAGTGGGGACAGTTAATCGCCCACCCTTATTTCACACCTTCTATAAACGTAACTAGAACTTTCATGGCCCAAAATTTAATAAGGAAAAGGTGTCATTTAATTGATTAATATGTGGTGTAAATACAAAACGTTTCGGAAGAAAGTAGTATTCGAGAACCGTGAATACCAATATTCATAGTTTTTCCACAACTCCTTTGCATCTTGATATATGTATTAATAAGCCAAAACTGCTAACTAATTGATTAATATGTAGTTTTTTTTGGGAAGGAGATATGCAAACTAAGTGTGCGAAGGGGGAATGTATGTAGAGTTATGAAACATTCCAGGAGAAAATTTTTGTTCCTTGCTCCACACACCCATTCCACCACATAAAAATTCTTCCTCGCACACAAACTTTAATAAAGAAAAAGCACCGATTACTTGATTAATATGTAGTGTGAATACAGAACATTTCGAAAGAAATTAGTATTCATTAATTTTCCACAACTCTTTTACATTCAAATATGAAATAAAACGTATATGTAAACCAAACTTTTCATTTCCCAAACTTTAATAAGCCAAGACTACTAATTAATTGATTAATATGTAGAGTTGTGTATGAGGGAGATATGCAGAAGTGTGCAGACGGGGAATGCATGTGGATTTAAGGAACATTCCAAGAGAAAATTTGTGTTACTTGCTCTGCACACCCATTTCCTCACACAACACTTCTTCCTCACACACATTAAAAAGACACTTCATTCAATATTAACAAAGTTACCAGTCAAACAAGAACTATTACCTCAAAATGAGAACTCTATAAAAAAACCCTAAAAAACATGCAAAAAACAACAAAAAACGAAAAACGTTGATGCTGCATCTTCAAATTTTTTTTTTGGTAAATTTTTAACATTTTTTTAAAAATGGCAGTAAAAGCCAATAAAAGTCAATTTTTTTGCACAAAAGACACTCTGAAAATGAAAAGTGTTGACATTGGAAAAAAAAATTTCTCAACATTTTTAGCAATGACGTTAAAGATAAAATATCATGACTTCGAAAAACCTTAAAATTCCAACGATTTTCAAAAATGGCATTAAAGATAAAATATCACGTCTCTGAAAAGCCTTAAAACTCCAACAATTTTTAGCCATGGTGTTAAACATAAAATACTTATAACTATTTTCAACCATAACATTAAAGATACAATATCATGATTCATAAAAACCTTAAAATTTTGATAAATTTTTAACCATGGAAGTAAAACCAAAGACCATGACTATGGAAAACCTTAATTTTTCAACATATTTTAACCATGGCATTATGGAAAAATTATATGACTAAAAAAACTTTGAAGATGAACACCTAAATGAAAGAGTCATTATACCAAGAGTATTTTTTTTTAATGCTAAAAGTATAGCTATTTTAAAATCTTAACCTAAGGTAACTTGACACATTGCAACAAAAATTTAAAAACAAATCATCAAATTGACACGCAGTGTAGGCAAACTTGACCCATTACAATGAAACTTAAAAATCAACCATGGAATTGACACATTGTGGGGGAAAACTCAATCATTATAACGAAAATTTAAAGTCAACTATAAGATTGACACATAATGGAGTCGGGTTGCTAGTTTAGGATCGACACAGACCCTGTAGAAAAAAAAAAAAACAAAATAATAAATAAATAAAAGATAAAAAAAAACACATTGAAAAAAAAAGTTAAAAAAATAATAACAAGTAAATAAAAAAAATATTAAAACTTTAAAAAAAATGACAAAAAAAAAAACAAATATAAAAAAGACAAAAAAAGAAAAAAAGAATTAAAAGGACAATAAAAGACATAAAAAGACCATTACAAAATTTAAAAAAAAAAAACTTTACAATAAAAATAAAATAATATTTTTTTTTAAAGAAAAAAAATAAATTAAAACAAATAAACCTAAAAAAACAATTAAAGAAAAACATTAAAAAATAGAATAAAAAAACCAATAGGCCCTTGCCTAGACGCCCAAGGGTCGCAGGCGGGAAGGCTACATGTAGCTCCCCTACTCTCGCCCATGACCCCTAGGGCGACTGGGTCGGGGTTGGGTGATTTCCTCTTCCCCGCCCATGATGCCTCAGGCGGCTGGGTAAGGGCTGGGCCATTCCCTTGCCCTCACTTGCGGCCCCTTGTGTAATTGGGTAGGGGCTGGGAAATTCGCGGAATCGCCCAGTCCCTACCAAGCATCTTGAGGGGCTGCAAACAAGGGCGAGAGAGGCTAGGTGAGGGGTCATATTTGTTTTTATTTAAAAAACAATTTGACATTTTATTTTTTAATATTTTTTTATTTTTATTTTTTGCATTTTATAATTTTGTTTAAAAAATTTTTATTTTATTTTATTTTAACTCCGTGTCTGTTTTTTTTTTAAATTAAATTATATATATATATATATATATAATGTTTCTCATTTTTATTTTTAAATACTTTTTTTTTAATTGTATGTTTTAATTTTTTTTTGTTATTTTTACTTAAAAATTTATCTGAATCATTTAAAAAATAAAAACAAATGTTATCATTTTTGGATATAAATTTCATAAAATTTGCTATTTTCCAACTTTTTTTTATATTCAATTTGTTGATAAAAATATTTTATTTAATATGTCATTTTTAGCGAAAGTGTCTCAAAATATATATTTAAAAAAAAAAATTATTGGTCAATATACTTTCATCAGTTCTTTAAAATAAAATATACATCAATCGCATTCTTGCCTCTCCTCCCCGCACTTTGACTAGATTTGTTAGGGATGAGAGGTCTTATCAAAAGAGTAATAAAATCTCTAATTTTTACATGAAACCTTCAGATCATAGTCTATCGGGCAACAAAAAGGCCAAAAAAACCAACAAATTGTTTCTTCATACAAGAACATGGTATTCTAGATGGTTGATTCTTCCCTCCAGATCATGAAGACGCTCTATGACTCTTCTCTGGCTTCTTTTCACAAACAACAAATGATCCATGAAGTCTTCCTGGTAACTTTTCAATTCATAAATATAGGCCACCAGTTCAACTCTGTCCTCATATCGTTGGTGATCATCTAAAAAGTTAGAACTTTGTTCAGTGCCCGTTTGATTGGTAACTATATTTATTGGATAATAAGTATTTAAATCACAAATGTGAGATCATAAATGCACATAGTATTCAGGAACCATGAACACCAAGATTCATTGTTTGTACTTTGATACAATTTTTAAATGATTAAATCCTTTGGACATAGTTTTGAAAATAAGGAAAATTTACCAATTAATTGATTAATATGTAGTGTGAATATGAGACATTGCGGAAGAAAGTAGTATTCACCATTTTTCCATAACTCTTTTGCATCCAGATATCAAATAAAATGTACATGTAAACCAACCTTCTCATTCCCTAAACTTTAATAAGCCAAAACTTTTAATTAATTGATTAATGTTTAGAGGTGCGCGGGAGGGAGATATGTGGAAGAAGTGTGCAAAGGGTGAATGTATGGGGAGTTATGGAACATTCTGAGAGAAAGTTTCTCTTGCTCCACACACTCGTTCCCCAGCACAACACTTATTCCTTGCACACATTAAAAAGACACTTCATTCAATATTGGATAGTAATTATTTAATTAAAAAATGTGAGATCACAAATTTACATAGTATTTAGGAACCGTGAACACTAAGATTCAATGTTTGTACTTTGATATAGTTTTTTAATGATCAATGCCTTCAAACAAAGTTTTGAAAACCACACATTAGATCATAGACAAAGCAATGTTTCCACAGTTATGTTGCATCCCAATATCAAATAAAACGAGCCCACGTCGTCATAACTCGATATACACGGAAACCAATTTTTTCATGTCCCAAAGGGGAAATGTATGCAAAAATGCAGAGCATTGTGAATCAATTTTTTTTTTCCTTGCTTCGCACAATTGTTCTTCTACACAACACTTCTTTCTCACATGCATTAAAAGAGAACTCCATTTAATATTGTATACTAAGTTTATGCTTAAAGTTAAAATAATTTCATGTCTACAGGAAAAAGTTCCCTATGCACCCCAGTACTCCCGCACATATCCCCTCTTCCTCACATCTTTCATTATGCACACATTAATGACTTCATACCCCACGTTGCATTGCAAACAAAGACTAAACCATACTTTTCGTGCCTCAAAATTTAATAAGCCAAAACCACTATTTAATTAATTAATATGTAGAGGGGGAATGTATGCAAAGTTACAAAACATTTTGAGAGAGTTTTTGTTCCCTACTCTGCACACCTGTTTTCCCGCACAACATTTCTTCCTCACACACATTAAAAATAAACTTCATTTAATATTTCATAATAAGTATTTAATTCCGAAATGTGAGATCACAAATGCACATAGTATTCGAGAACCATGAGTACCAAGATTCATTGTTTCTACTTTGATATAATTTTTAAATGACTAAAGCCCTCGAACATGGTTTTTATGCATATCAGATTATGTCAATGTGGGCTCCTTTGATTTGATATCATGATGCAAATGAGTTGTGAAAACACTACTTTTTTTATGATCCATGTTTCTCCTTCTACACCTTCGCACACATTCCCCTTCTCACAAATATTTTAATCAAATATATTAATTTTTTAACTTTACCATCACTTGCACTTCCAAAATTTGCACAATGAAAGAGGTAGTTGTGCGATAGAAGTGTGTGGGAGGGTGATAGTTTTTTTCCTTGTTCTTGACACCCATTATCTCACACAACACTTCAAGACACTTCATTTAATTCTTGCCTTCTTTTCTAGACTCATATTTGGAATAGGATTTATTTCCTTTCCCCTTATTTTTTTGACCAGCTAAGGCACAATTTTCTTCATCATATGTCTTAGATGAATATCCATCCCTCGTATTCCAATTGAATTATTCTTGAACCAAATTCGACCAAAGTCGTTCCCAATATGGCAACTTATCCCTCCCATTGATAGGGTCCTGTTAACTATGCCAACTTTTGGGAAGGCCTAGAAGTGCTAGGCTCACCAAGTCATCATTTGTGACAGAAATTCTGATGCTTCCAAGCTCATCTCTGTTGGGTATGTGTTATATTATTTCCACGACTAGTCACGCGCGGGGGGGAGGGGGGGCGACATTACCCCCTGTATGTTGTGTCGGGCACAGTAAGGGGGTCACAGGGGGGGCAGTAGTGCCCTGGGAAAAAAAATTTGGACCCTATTTTTCGGTGGGCAGACCCGCCCATGGTTTTGTGCATGGGTTTGCACATGGTTTTGGGGCATGATGGTTTTCGGCCCCTGGTATTTTGTAGATCTGGTCAAGGGAACTATCGCTATGTTCTAATCCAGGGTTAATGGATTGGGGTTTATGTATGCTTTGGCATGTATATATATGTGTTATAACACTAAAAGGAATATAATGAAAAATCAAGCTGGTTGTCCCGATTTGGGATCCAGGGGAAAATGTCTTTGTATATCTGTTTTATGTTTTATGCTCTCGCTATTGTTTATTTTCTGTTTTTAAGATTCGTTTGCAGATAATTTCTGTACAGGGTTAAAACCTACATATGTAATCAGAGCTGTTTCGGCTTCAAGGGGATGCCTTTGCTGCCTAGGGGTTTTTTTCTCGGGCCTGTGGTAGACCCTGTTTAGTGGGAGATCTGCGGGATTGATTCTTGTGGTGAAAGAAGATGGCGAGTAGTGGAAAGATAGAGATTGAGAAATTTAATGGTCAGAGTTTTGAGTTGTGGAAGCTCAAGATGGAGGATTTGCTGGTGGATAAAGACCAGTGGATCGTGGTAGACCTAGGTAATAAACCAATGGCAATGTCAGATGAAGACTGGAAAAATTTGGATTGTAAGGTGAACAACACAATACGGTTGTGTGTCTTAGATTCGGTATTGTTGAATGTATCTGGGGAAGCTATGGTGAAGAATTTGTGGGAAAAACTTGGGACTTTGTACCAATCTAAGTCTCTGGTGAATAAATTGTTCCTACTGAAAAAGCTGTATAACCTGAGGATGAAGGATGGAGACTCGATGACAAAGCATCTGAACGCCTTCAATACTGTGGTAAGTCAACTGTCATATGTTGATATTAAAATCTTAGATGAAGATAAGTGCATCATTTTTTTGTGTTCTCTACCAGACTCGTAGGACAGTCTGGTTATTGCAATAGGTAGCAATACAACTACCTTGAATTTTGATGACATTTTCTCAACCTTGCTGTCGGAGGAAATGAGATGGAGAAATATCGAGGGTTATAATGGAGATGTCTTATATGTACGAGGAAGGTCCCTGAACATAAAAAAGAATAAGGTTTCGAGTGGGAGATCTAAATCTAGAGGGAGATCTAAATCTCCTGGAAAGTTTGTAAAGGTGTGCTGGAAATGTGGAAAGGAAGGGCCCTACAAAAAGGACTGCAGATCTAAAGCTCCTAAGAAAGGAAAGGGATCTGATGATGCTCCTTCTGTAGAGGCAAAAACCACCTCGACATAGGATGTACTTGGCTTCTTCTTCAAACACACATGTAGACTTAAGAGTCATGGTTGATTGACTCGGGTGCATCCTTTCACTTCACTCCCCATAGGGAGTGGTTCTACGAGTATGAGAAATATGATGGCGGTGATGTCTTCTTAGGTGATGATAGGAAGGCCAGAATCGTCGGACGTGGAAAATTCAAGCTGAAGCTGCAAGTTGGAAGGATTAGAACACTTCCTGGTGTTCTTCACATTCCTGCATTGGCCAGAAATATGATTTCTGTAAGTAAGATGGATGATGTAGGTGTAAAAACAATGTTCGAGAAAGATACCTGTAAGCTGGTTATGGGATCACTGGTATTAATGCGGGGAGTTCGGATTGGAACTCTATACAAGATTTAGGGCAACACTATTATTGATGGGTGCAACAGTTCTGTGGTTCCCGAAAGTGGAGCAGAAAGCCTAGCGGTCTCTGGATAAAAGACCATGCTATGGTATGAAAGGCTTGGACATATTGGAGAGAAGGGCATTCAGATACTGCATGAAAATGGTATGTTAGAAGGTATGTCTAATATCTCTCTAGATTTTGATTTATGTGAACATTGTGTATATGGGAAGCAGAATCGGGTGAGTTTTCCTTCTGGTGCTAAGAGGGCAAAAAAGATATTAGAGCTTGTGCAGAGTGATGTGTTTGGATCTGTTTCGATTCCATCACTGGGTAAGTTTGTGTACTATGTTTCATTCATAGATGACTTCTCAAGGAATACATGGATATATTTCTTGAGGAAGAAATCTGAAGCCTTTGACAGATATAAAGAATTTAAGGCTCTGGTGGAAAACCAGACAGAGAAGAAGATAAAGGTGCTGAGGATAGATAATGGTGGGGAGTTCTGCAAGAAGGAATTTGAAGAGTTCTGTAAGAAGTGTGGTATAGCACAGCAAAAGACTACTCCATACACACCTCAGCAAAATGGAGTTGCAGAAAGAATGAACAGAACGCTGATGGAAAAGGCAAGAAGCATGCTCAGTGGTACCGGGTGAGGACAAGAATTCTAGGCAGGGGCAGTGGAGACTGAATGTTACTTGGTTAACAGATCACCTTCATCAACGGTGGAGGATAAGACTCCACATGAGGTATGGATTGGTAAGAAACCCTCTCTTTCACATCTGAGGGTATTTGGATGTGATGCATATGTACATGTTCCAAAGTAGAAAAGGACCAAGTTGGATAATAAATCTGAAAGGTGCATCTTTATTGGGTATAAGGATGGCTTAAAGGCTTACAAGCTTTGGAACCCGAAAACAAGGAAGGTTGTGTACAACCGAGATGTGGTGTTTAGAGAGGTGAAAGGTGTTGTTAAACATGAATTCCTACCAAAGGAACCTGAGAAGATAGAGTTTGAACTAAAGGAGGATGAATCAGAGTCTACAACAGAAGAAGACTCAGAAGAGGAAGAGCCACAAACTCCAGCTGTGAGAAGATCAGTTCAGGAAAGAAGACAACCAGAAAGGTATAGTCCATCTACTTTCCGTTCAAATTTTTCTTTAACTATAATTGATGATGATCCTAGAACCGTCAGGGAGGTAGTAGATTCAGAGGATGGAAAACTCTGGAAGGAGGCCATGGTTGATGAAATGGCATCCTTGCATAAAAATGAGGCATGGGATCTGCTGGAGTTGTCGGATGGAAGGAAGCCCATCGGGAACAAATGGGTGTTTAAGAAGAGGATGAATGTAGAAGGCAAGGTGGAGAAATAAAAAGCTCGGTTGGTAGAAAAAGGTTATTCCCAGGTGTTGGGAATTGATTTTGGTGATATTTTTTCTCCTTTTTCCAAAGTTATTTCTATTATATTACTTTTATCTGTTGCTGCTTCATTTTATTTTGATGTAGAATAGATGGATGTGAAGAAAAATTTTCTTCACGGGGATCTGGAAGAGGAGATATACATGAATCAACATGAAGGCTTTATGGTGAAGGGGAAGAAAGAACTGGTATGCAGGTTAAAGAAGTTTCTGTATGGGTTAAAACAGTCACTAAGGATGTTTATCAGAAATTTGATACCTATATACGGGGACTTGGCTTCACCAGAAGCAAGGAGGATCACTATGTTTATTTTAAATTAATTGGCAACCATGTTATTTATTTGGTCTTGTATGTGGATGATATGTTGTTGATTATAAATGACAAAGAAATTATCTAAGATTTTAAGACCCAAATGTTCTCCAAATTCTACATGAAGGATCTTGGTGCTGCAAACTATATTTTGGGCATGGAAATTAATAGAGATCGGGAAAAGAGGAAGCTCTATTTAAACCAGAGGAAGTATGTCGAGGCTATATTGTAGAGGTTCAATATGCAAGATAGTAAACCGATGAATGTTCCTATTCCTATAGGTGTAAAGTTGTCTGTTGAACAGTGTCCCAAGACACAAGAAGAAGAGGAGGATATGTCCCATGTTCCATATGCAAGTGCAGTGGGTAGCCTAATGTATGCAATGGTATGTACTAGACTGGACATTGCACATGCAGTGGGAGTATTAAGAAGGTTTATGTCAAACCCAGGGAAGGAGCATTGGACAGCAATGAAGTGGGTTTTCAGATATTTGCGTGGCACTAGTGATTATGGCTTGTGCTACCAGGGAAGACCAGGATTGGACATATTTTTGGACATCCATGGTTTTGTTGATGCAGACTGGGCTGGAGATCTGGACCAAAGGAGATCTACAAGTGGGTATGTGTTTAGCCTATTTGGAGGTGTAGTCAGTTGGATGAGTAAAAGATAGTCTGTAGTGGCTCTTTCAACTACAAAGGCAGAATACATGGCAGCCACTCATGCAAGCAAGAAATAAATTTGGTTGCAGAGGTTGTGTTCAAGTATGGGGTTGGTGCAACAAGCTATAAGGATAGATTGTGATAGCCAAAGTGCAATTTTCTTGGCTAAGAACCCTACTTATCATTCAAAGACAAAGCACATTGATGTTCAATATCACTTTGCGAGAGATATGGTTGAGGTTAAAAGGGTGTTGCTGGTACAGGTGGACACTTTAAAGAATGTTGTAGATGCATTTGACGAAGTTTGTGAGCACTCAATGGTTGTTGCAGAGCTGGGTTAGTGACTAAGCTCTCCTATGGCCCCCTGTGGAAATAAAACAAGTGGGAGAATGTTGGGTATGTGTTATATTCTTTCCACGAATAGTCAGACCCGGGGGGCGATAGTCCCCCCTGTACTTGCGCCGAGCGCAGCAGGGGGGTGGCAGCCCCCCTGTTTGGGGTCCAAGGCAGCGCCCCGAGAAAAAAATTTTGGACCCTATTTTTTGGTGGGTGGACCTGCCCATGGTTTTGTGCATGGGTTTGCACATGGTTATGGGGCATGATGGTTTTCGGCCCCTGGTATTTTGTAGATCCGGTCAAGGGAACTACGGTTATGTTCTAATCCAGGGTTAATGGATTGGGGTTTATGTATGCTTCAACATGTATATATATATGTGTTATAATACTAAAAGGAATATAATGAAAAATCAAGCTGGTCATCCCGATTTGGGATCCAGGGGAAAATATCTGTGTATATATGTTTTATGTTTTATGCTTTCACTATTGTTTATTTTTTGTTTTTAAGATTCATTTGCAGATAATTTCTATACAAGGTTAAAACCTAAAATCTCGACATTGTACAAACTTGGTTAAATATTTTGAAATGGTGTCGCCTTTATCCATTTTGATTTTCCTGAGCTTGTCCTTCAGTGCCAATTTTCTATGATCACACTGCTCTGAAACATATCTGTAAAAGCTTTCCACATTGCATATGGTGTCGCTTTTCCATGGAGACTTGAGACAATGTGGTCTTGTACGCCCTCCAGTAGGATCCTCCTCACCTTTGCAACCTTATTTTTCCAAGCACTAAGATTTGCAGCATATGCTACTGCGGGTTTGGGAATGTCATTATAATTGAATTCTTTCAACCCATTGTCCTCTAGTACTGCCTCCATCCTGTCTTTCCACGCAATATCATTCAAACTCCAATCTCAAGCCATTGAAAGCCATTTAGATCTTGATCTGCCTGTTGCACCAAGAATACTTTTGAAAATTCGAATTCTATTCAGTCACAAACTCAATTTCTTCTCCACTATAGTGATTTACTCTACTCTGATACCATGTAGAATTATGCAAACATATTTATATCAATAGATTCAATCTGATCAAGCAATGTACTAAAGCTAGATACTGAATCCTTCTACAAATAAATTGCGAAAAATAAACACGATCACCAATCACAACAAGTAAAGAAAGAAGCAAATCAAACCACAACACAGATATTTTCCTGGGGAAATCTTGTTGCTCAAAACCCTCTATCTTCTATTGTATATTCACCATGGAATCATGAAACAATTACAATGCACTCTTCTCACAAGAGTCTCTTGCACTCTCACAACTGTCTCACTCTGACCGGAAAAAATCGACCAACACTTAGCCAATTTCTTGCCTCTAATCAGCCTGCCTTGCTTGCACAATTCATGTGGAATGAAATCCATATTCTTTAGGAAATTTAGACTTCCAAAACTGCACAATTATCATGGGAAATCCAATGGATGTCTTCCTGCATGCAAGAAGCCTATTAATGATACAATTGATAGTTAACATCCCTTTAACCTTTGTCTCAACTGGGCCTCCACTGGAACTGAAATGCATGCAACTATTAATAGTAAATAATCAGTTACATGGCAGATCACTGCATCTGAATTAAATCTAATTTAATTCACTGGATCTCTCACTAGTGAAACAAACAGTTACAACTAGTTCAACTAACTTTAACTCAATTAATTGGAGCTTGGTTTGCTGATCTTTGTGACGAAAATTTTTGGCGATGGCTCCTAGGGTTTCAGCATCATTCTCCATTGACGCCGTCGATTTTTCTCTAATCTTGTCCGGCTCAGCTGCAAGCAATGCCTCAGCTCCTTCCCTCCAATGGGAGCTCTTTTTGGATATCCGAAGTTGGTTGCTCGGCGGTGGGTTTGACTGCTGCGGCACCGTCCAGTCCTCGGCCCTCCTGGCTGCTATTTCAACTGTTATGCGTGAAGTATTGCTGGTTAGGATCGCGCAGAATACTGTCCCGCTGCCTTTGTTCTGCAGCATGACGACTCGATTTTGCTACCTGGCTGCCTCTCCTTTTGGCTGCCGACTCTGTGCCCTTTGCAAATTTTTTCCAGATGTTGCCCCCTTCCGTTGCGTTCGGAGGCAGAGTCTCGGATCTGCCTACTCACCTCTGGCATAGTGCAGTCTTCAAAGCTATTGGTAATACTCTTGGTTGTTTCCTTGCCACAGACCCTTCAAGGGGCTTGAAGGGTCTCTACACCTACGGTATAATATGTGCCGAAATATATATCAGCAAAGGACTTCCGGACCATATCATTCTCAAAGTTGGGGATTTCTCTTGGCCTCAACCTCTTGACTATGAGAACACATCTTTTCACTGCTGGCACTGTCATCAGACCAGTCATCTTTAGAACTCATGTGCTCAGTTTCTTTCCAGTCAGAAACCTAGCAAGCACAAACCAAAAAATAAAAGCTGGAAACCTTTTGACCCCCCCCCCCTTGGAGGACCCTGATTCCAGCAGCTCAGAAGAGGATGGGAGTGATTCAGATGAAGAGGCTGATACTCAATAGCAACCACCTCCCTCTGATATCCCCAAGAGGCCCCCGATCTCCTCGGTTGTTCAGAAATGCCCACATGTGTCCAGCTCCTCCGATTCAGACAAAGACGCTCCTCCTGGGAGCCGTAGCGATCTGCAAGTGGTCTCCATTCCCCCAGGCCCTGATGGCTAGGTTAAAGTTGTCAACAAGAAAGGGAAGAAATTTCGTATTGCGCACTCAACCCCTTCTAGTTAGAGCCGTGAGTCTTTTCTTCCGTGCTATTCTTGCTCCTCTTTTCTGCTTTGTGTAGATTGTTTTGCTTATGCCGCGAGCACACAGTCTGCTTGCATGTAATCGGTTATCTCTGCTCACTTCCTGCCTTTTGTCCTCAGTGGCTTTTCTCGCACTGTATGGCTCGGCTTTGTTTCGTCAATTCTGTCTAAGATGGTTCCTCGTGTTATGTCTGGGGATCACGGTTCTCCGTTTTTCTGTTACCAGCATAACCCTTTGTAATTGTATGTATATTTGATGTTTTTAATACAACTGATGACTTACACAAAAAAAAAACTTTAACTCAATTAATTGTGTTAACTGATTTCTCATGCACTAATCTAATCCACTAACTGCAATTCGAACTCCATAACTAATAGAATCACTCTGCATGCCTCACCAACCACCCTCAACTCGAAATTCATGAGCTAACTGAGTTTATCACACTGAGTTAACTATTACAAGTGATTATGAGATAAGATTACATTTTATTGTCCAATTTAATTAAGGGAAAATTAAATTAGACACACATTTCTTGTTGACTTTTCAACATTTTGGCCTCCTTGAAGCAGGGGTTCTCCCATACATTAGTATGCATTATTTTTTCAACCAACCAACAAAGTACATTACTAGGGAGGGCACATGGAATTTCAACTGAGGACTCCTGTTCCCCCCTACTATGCTAATGCAACTAGTTGGGATCCATGTTATACTTTATTGTTCAAGGCACCACGACCAATCAAAATTTTCAATCTTAAACAAAAATGCAATGCAACCATCCTAGAGAATAATGACTTGGATTTTTTTAACAATGTCACCACTTGGCTATACCCTAATCACAACTGACATGGATAGTTGGCTATGCCTTGTTGACTCACTTCGCAATTCTCAATATCTACACTTTTTTCTATTTCTTGTTTAACTCATAATTTTTTTTCTAGCTTAAACATAATTGTTGAAGGGGCAGTCATTTCTAATATACAAAACAACTCATTGTGAACATTTTTCTAGAATTAATGTATTTATTTTAAATATAAAAACATTCACATTTTTTTTGTGTGTAATATATATATTATATTACACATGTATAAGTGTATTCTAAAGCGTGTTCTCATAAAATGCATGCATAATTTCTTTTTGATTTTTTTTCTATGTGGTTCATGGATCACAGAGATTAATGACTGCTACATCCATGGAATATTTGTACCAGGAAGACCTGCCCAAAGGGATCGCTTATTTTCGTCTCAACCACGGAGCCTGGCCCTAAGTGTGTCGATAGAATTGAACCCGTGACCTCTCTATAGGAAAGGTGATTTAACGACAAGGACTTGACCAATTGAGCTAACCATTGAGGCTCCTTTTGTTATAACCATTGAAGTATAAAATTAAGCAAGAAAAAGTCACCTTTTTTCCACATGAAAAAATCCAAAATTTTTATTACTAATTAACAAAAATTACATTCTATAAACACACTACTATGTGTATGCAGTTTAGTCAGTCCATCATTTCCATAAAGAAAAAACCAGTTTAGGGACGATAAACAGAAAGTCCCCAATATTTTCCATGCAAATGTTATCATAAGAATCAGTGCATAAATAAAAATATTATAGATCTATTCACATAGTATTGAAAGTTGAAACATTTAGTCATCATAAAATATATACAAAAAGAGAAAAAAAATAAAACTGAAATTCGTCATATCATTGTCAAGTATCCCCAGTAAGTGGGAGAATATGGTTCAGAGATCATTTGAAGTTTTAAGTCTCAGATAAACCATTGTGAACCTCTGTAACCTGCCAAAAATTATTTTGTAGAGAGAGCACCACCTTGGATAAACCATATGCACAATGATTCAATTCCTTGTATATATGTAGACATGTGCACTATGAGAGCAAACTTTTTAAATGTAGTGAATCAGTCAAAATTGGTTGTAAAAAAAGTTCCTGTATGATTTTCTACCATTCAACCAATTTACCACAAGATTTGAATCACCATATATCTACAAATGAGTTACTCCATGGTCAATGATAAGTACAAGAAGGTTCCGACATGTAAGGATTTTATCTTGGTTATTTATACCCGAACCCAGAACAAAGGATATATGAAAGGAATATTCAATGGAAAAATGGAGAGATGTATTTGCACCGCTTTTCATACCAAAAATAGTGTAGGTTTCGTCGAAGAAATCCCAGGGATATGATTATTTGGAGTTACATCCTTAAGCACACAAGATTTACATGATCCTTTTTCTTGTGGGAAATGACTGAGGATCACCATCACTTCGAAAATAACATGACGGGGGATGGAAACATGGTCCTGAAATATCACCTGATTGTGGGATATCCAAACACCCTTGAAAATGATTAAAGGTAGAGCCTTAAACTCTCGGGAAGACGAAAATGAGATTAATTGTTTCCAAGTAGAATCCATTGAAGGGCCCTGCTAAACACCCACTTCAGATTTATATGATCTACAATGGTCCCATATTGATTGAAAAAATAGAAATTCATAAAAATATGATCGATCAATTCACCATCATTATGACAGAGGACACACCATTCAAGACCAATGGAAAATATCTTGTGTAATATATCCCAGGTAGGGACCTTGTCATTCATAATGCACCACATTAACTTAGGAGGGAATTTATCTTTCTACAACAATGGGTGCCACCAATTTGTATCTTGTAACTGATGTGTGAATGAGATATAAATATACCCTGCTTTTGGTGTGTAGATACCACACTTAGCACCAGACCATATTGCAAATTTATGTAGGATTTCCAATGTTGAATATAAATCTTTGGAATACCTAGGGAAACTATGGATTTACACCCTTGATACCATACAATTGTAGTAGTATGATCCACGATGTGCACAAGTTTTGTGATCCCACGGTGTTACACAACATTTTGTCACCGTCCCTGCAATCCCTCATCCCATACATTGGAGGACTATTCCAGTGACCTGTGAACAATAAAATCTCCTAAAACCACCTTCATGAAATCCTCTTGCATAAGGACAAACATTCTCCTAAAGAAAGTTTCCTTTGAAAAACCCTAAAAACAGATGTTTTAGCCTTGGCGCGACTAGCCAGTTCATCCCTCGTGCCAATGGGGGAAGTCCACACTAGAGGGCGCACCAACTGGCGCTCTGTCCCTATGTCTCACTCGCACCAAGCTTAATAAGGGATGTTTTTTAAAAATAAATGGCGGAAGTTTGATTCCAACAAACCCCTGGATGAATCATAAAAGGGAGTTGGGTGGTTTGACTTCGGATCTCCATGTATAGGAAGTGGTTTTCCACCTATCATGGAAGCTTCCTTAGAGATAGGGCCTATCCCATGATTATAGGGATCCCAACTCCCCTTCCTCCATCTATAAAAGCTTTCCTTATCCGTTAGCAAGCTAGCTGAACTTGTAGGAAGGAAACCATAGCCGGGCAACTATTGAGAGCCAAGCCGAAGAGAGAGAGCTTCGTCCAGATTCTCGACAGGATTTTTTGAGACACGCTCCGCTGTCAGCCTCACCGAAGGAAGATCATAGCGTCAGAGCATTTTGTTGTAATATTTCCTTTGTTATTTATAATATAAGCGACTCTGATTATGGTTCCATTCATCTGTTCATTTGCTTATGTAATGCAATGAATTATATCGTCTCTGACTGATATATGGTTACATGCTCTAGAGTTTACATTGTATGTCATTGTTTCCTTGCATGTGTATAGGTGTTCGGACGTGTCGAACGGAAGGCTCATGATCTGTCAAGCAAGGAACGGGAAGCATCATCTTTTCTTCAACGACAACTGCTTGGGATCTGGGGTATTCATTCACCGCAAATATTTTTATTTTTGTAATTAGGAACCAACGTCATTGTGTGACTTGATTGTTGCTGGACCCGATATGGGCTAGTGGGATCGCCTCTGTCCGTAGAGGGGATTTACCGCCTCAACAAACTGGCGACTCCACTGGGGAACTCAGTTGGAGTTAGTCTTTTCTCTTTTGGTTGTTTTTGGATTTTGATTGATTTATTTGCTCTTATGGTTCACCTCCTTTGGTCTTAGACCCCTGTTCATCCCTAGAGGATCAGATCTGACCCCTAATTTTCCGAATTTTCATCTTTTCATGGTTGGCTTGATTGGCGCGGTTTCCACCCTGACAGTCGCACCCATTGGCGCAAGTTTCCAGTTCATCACCCACGCCATCCCCTGTCTGGCGCTGATTACATCCAGATAGTCATGCCATTTCCTGTAGGTGCTAGGGTTTTCCCTTGTTCGGAATTTTTTTTGGTCAGTACTTTTGCTTCTGGGTTATTTTTAGATTTTGCTTGAAGTGGTGAGTCTGGTCTTGGTTGGGAGAAATTCTTTGTATTTTCATTTTTAGGCATTGGCGCTTGTTGTCAGTTAGCAACCCGCACCAATTGGCCATTGGTGCTAGTTTTCAGTGAGCAAGTCGCGCCAGTTGGCGCTAGTTTCACCCACAAAATTCGTGCCAATTTCAGGGTGTGTGAAAATTGAGACTTTTTCCCTAAATCCTTCACCAGTGTGTCTTTCCCTTCCGGTATTTTCTCTGTATGAGCATAGATTACATTTCTCATTGTTCAGTTGAAATGTCTTCTTTCCATGATTGCTTGATGTAAAAGGGAATGAATGCCTTGTTTTGATCTCAAGTTTTGGAAGTCCTCTTTGTGTTTGATCTCATATGTCTTGTCGCCTTTTGAGGAATTTCGTTACAAAGTTTTTGAAACAACGATTGCATTCTTAGTGTTTGTTTGCATCCCTTTTGCATTCATCCTTCATTAAGAAGATTTGTGTTCATTTAGTTTTCGTCTTAGAGTTTCCTTTTCGTTAAAATGTACTAGATCACATTGCATTGAAAAGTATTTTTTGGGATTTATCATTGAACTTAGATCACATTGTTTAATGATTGAAAACTAAAAATTGCATTGAGTGCATCCTCTTTCATTAAAAGCATGCATTAAGTAGATTCTTATTTCATCGAAAAATGCATTAAGTGCATTCTTATCATTTCAAAAGAAAAGGGAAATTGTGCATAGATCACAATTGCATAGTTTTCAAAAAAGAGGATTTTTCATAGATTACATTGCATTATTCGCATCATTGAATGTATGAAATTACTTTTGGATAGTGAAAGTCATCTAGTTTGGAAAAAATTTCGTTTGCAGTGTTGTTGTTTGTTGCATCATTGTTTGAAGCTCTTCCCTTAACTAGATAGCATTCATCGAATTGAAAGATTTCTTTTCTCATATAGCTGCATATAGGATATTGTTAGATGACATACGGTAGGGCCTTGAAACCGAGACATAATTGAAGATCAACCATAAAATTTATTCAATCAACCTAAGGAATCATTGAAACTTAACGCTCACATTTTAGTGGTCTAGGCTAGAGATGTGTTCCGACGTCTTAAAACCTAGTAGCTGTCATTCGCCATCTGGCTCTAGACAGCGCTAGTACAGACTTATGCTCCCCGTACCATCGAGTATATAAAGGGAGACCCCACTAGGTTGCAATACAGTTATCCATAGGAAGCTGAGTCTGCCGCCTTGTAACTATGATACACCGAACACAACATTCGGGGAGACTACTTGCACGTACGGAAAGTCCTTGGTCATTTCTCTTTCATTTGATCACCAAGGTGTAGATTGCAGTTCATGGAAACTCGGTACACCTCTTACCTAGATTACCAGAGCAGTCAGTTTGATCTTTACTGACACCCTAAATTTGAAAGGATCGTCAAGCGCTTGTCCTTTCACGCTTGTTTCCAAACTGAAAGAGATAGAGTCATATTTTACTGGTTTCTTGACTCTTAAAATATGAAACGGTAGAGTTTTGTTTCAATGTTTTAAAAATTAACTACCTAAGAAATATTCCTGGTTAAAGTTAGTTTCCTTAGGGTGTTGTTTTGGGTCATCTCCGATGGCAACTTTTCCGGAGTTCACCAACCAAGGAATCCCCTCCCTAGGGAATCCTGGTCCTTTTCCTGCTTTTGGAAATGTTGGTGCTCCTTATATGGCAACATTGTCCCTCCTTGGGTTAACTGTTGGGTTGCCTGTTTGGTTGTTTTCAACCTCTGTGGTCCCGAATGTCTCAGATATTGTTCAATCAGTTCCTCCACCTGAACAACATCATGTTGATTCCAAGGTGGACCTCTCCCCTTCTTCGCCTATTTCCGCATCCTCCTCTTCTACTTCTCCTGGTGAAAGTTTGGATTCTAGTACCCAAGTGGCTAAGAAGAAGAAGAATAAGACAAAGAAGAAGAAGTCTGATAAGAGAGAGGCTAAGGCTGCAGCTACTGCTTCTAAAACACCTCCTCTTGATAAACCTTCCAACCCTCCGTGGAAAGTTAAGTTCCCTTGCATGTTGTGCCAAGGAAACCATCTTCTTCGAGATTTCCCTGGCATTCCCAAGGTGCTCGAAGTATGGTCCAACGGTCGTCTACCATTGCCTTTGGCTTCTGGGAGTCAGGTTGGGGGCACGTCTTTAGCTAGTGCTGGTAAAGCTCCTAAGAAGTAGGGTAAGCTTGCCAATCCCTGTAGGTTGTGTGAAGGGCACCATGCCATTCACCTTTGTCCGTATATGGATGAAGCCAAGAGAGTTTTGGAAAATTCGACTATTTCTGCACCTTGCCTTCCGGCTGGTTACAAACAGCTTTCTTTGAGCCCTTCACTAGTTGATTCAACGATCGGTCAAGAGTCATCCTTGGTCGATCCCGCTCCCCCGGAGATTCCAATTCAAGAATCTGTTCTGGAACAATCATTGGAAATGGCATTAGTCGACTTGATCCCGTCTATGGTTCATCAGGTATTTTTCGTAGAGAGTGGATCCCACATCCCTCAAGTTATTCTTGTTTCTTCAGATTCTTCAGACTTGGAGAAAGATCCTCCTGTCCTTATACCTCAAGAAGTCGCTCCTCCGCCTCCCATGATGGAGGTCTCGGAGGACACCCCTCCCGACTCCGTGATGGAGGTCATGGAGGAAGCTCCTTCTTCTTCCGTAACACTAGGTGAAGACCATCTCGTTTCAATGGTAGCCCCTCCAAGTATTTTGGTCGCTTCCTTTGATTGGAATCGATTTGCAGGATACCGCCTTTCGTCGTATGTGAATTTCGAGATCACTGTACAGACCTTTGATCTGGTCATACCTAGCACTATTATAGACAAAGGTGCGTCTGTTAGTATTTTATCCTCAACTACTTGGCAAGCTTTCGGTTCGTCACCGCTTGTGCCTGTTGCGCAGAATCTGTTGGCATTTAACAGAGGAACTAGTCAACCGTTAGGGATCCTTCCAAAGTTGCCTATTACTTTGGGAGGGAAAACTATCCATATGGACGTGATGGTTGTTCCTGGCCCCTTGGACTTTAATCTAATCTCGGGCCACGATTATACTTATGCCATGGGAGCGCTTGTCTCCTCCCTCTTTCGTGTGATGTGTTTTCCGCACCAAGGTCTAATCATGACCATCGATCAGCTTTCATTATTTGGTCCTAACATGACATATGGACCACCATCATCCCTTCCGGGTCTTTATCCGCCGGTTGTGTCATCCCCGCTGCATGTCAATTATGTGGCTACCTGTCTTGTGCCCGTATTCAGTGATAGTGTTGTTGTACATCATGTGCTGGGGGCATTGGGTCCAGACTTCCAAGATGTTTTCCTTCCATCGGATGTGGAACTCTTGGAAGCTTTGACTTATTATTTATTATGATGAGGTCTATCGGAGCATGGTTCATCTGCTTGTGTCAAGCTCCTTAAACCATGAAACAAGGTCGTCGGAGCATGCTTCATCTGCTTGTGTCAAGCTCCTTAAACCATGAAACAAGGTCGTTAGAGCAGAGTTCATTTTCTTGTGTCAAGATCCTTAAAAAATGAAAAAAGGTCATCTGAGGATAGTTCTTTTAATGTGTCAACCTCGTTAAAACAATGAAACACATTCCTGTTTAATTCGAGTCTTTGATAAGATCTCGTAAAATCCCAGTCAAGTCTTTCTCGGATCTCGTAATTTGAACCTTCACTCCATCTGACTATGGACTGAAGCTTGGGGGGAATGTACCTCGAATTGAGTCACCATGCTAGGGGCATGCTTACTTTTTCAAGCATAGTTTTTTTCAGTTTCAAGCTTATGTAAAAATGAAACCGGTATCAAGCATAGTTTATCTTTGTTTCAAGCTTGTGTAAAAATGAAACCAAATTCAAGCAGAGTTTTCTGATTTCAAGCTTGTGTAAAAATGAAACCATTCCCATTTTACCTCTTGTGATTTCCATTTTATTAGCCTGTTTTTCCAGATGAGCCTTGGTTCTCTCATTCCACCGTCACTATCTGCTTGGCCGATCATGTGCCTTCACTTGGTTGTTTTACCCATTCCTGAGGAACCGCTACGATGAGTGGTCTTGTTAGCTAGCATCTTAACCTTTACTTGTTCTGAGTAGTTCCATCATCACTGGAACTAGTTGCTGCCCTTTATACCACTTGTTCCTCCAAGAGGAATCACCTTTCAGCTTTTCAGCTCTTAACCTGTTCAACTAGCACATCAATGGAAGACGGCTATATTTATAGAGGAGAGGAGGAGGTTGGGATCCCTACAATAGTGGAAGGGAGGCCTTATCCCTTGGGAGGTTTCCCCATAAGGTGGAAACAAGAGGCCAAAGGAGGAAGTCCGTGGTTATTCAGTCAAACCACTCCCTATGACTCATCCACGAAGTTGTTGTGATCGAAACTTCGTCTCTTTTTTTAAAAAAACTTTCCATAAACAGATTGGCACGGGTGCTTAATTGGGATAGAGCGCCAACTGGCGCGGGCTCAGTGTTAATTTTCCTCATTGGCACAAGGGAATAACGGGCTACCAACGCTAAGGCAAAAACAAGTGTTTTTAGTGGTCTGCTCAGGAAATGGTCAACAGAGGGACCAAGTCGCTTATCGTTTTGAGCTCGTTAAATTGGCTACGAAACGATATCTACCCAGTATATGTTTACCCCTTTTTCGGGCTGGGATAGATTATTTACGAAAAAGGAATACCCTAGCCTATCGCGACTAGGAGGTTATCTCAGATATAGTTTTCTACCTTTTCGGATCTGTGGGACTACCTAGGAAAAGGGACTGCTGGAGTTTTATTTTCCGCTGTCTTTTTAAACTCTCTAAACATGAAAATATGTCGAGTTCTTCCATTCTCAGACTCGTTAAAAACCTGATGACATCAGACTTCCATCGTGATGATGTTACTCGAGTTCCTCCTTCCAAGGGTTCGTAAAATGTACTAGGTTGGATTTGTCTGAAGGACAAACTTATATGACAAGCATGTGGTATCCTCTTCAAGCTTGTGTAAAAATAAGGAGGTACTCGCAAAAAATGGTGGGGGAAAATGGAACCAGTATCACTGTCATGTCGATAGTATGTCACTCTTGAACATGGCACTTGTCTGCATTCGTGTCGGGTTGGGGACATCTCATCTCGTTCTCTGCTTGCCTGCATGGGTTTAGGTAATCTCTTTTGACCACTAATCTTCTCTTTGACACGTCATCATGACCTCAGATCCTTTGATGTCAAATACTGCCAAATCCAGTGTCGTGTTGCCGATATGTTCAAGATAAGTTGACCTCTACAGTTTTCAACCTCCCTTTGATTCTCTACTGATCCTGATTCAAAAACATCATGTTCCTTTGTCTCGCATCGATGATGTGGGAAACATTATGGCCCACCTTTGATCAAGGTCACTTCCTGTCGACTTCAGCTCATTATCCAAGAAGTGGTCTAGAGACTCCCTTCAGGTAACTTGGAGCCTGCATGCCTCAATGGCAGGTTCTTCGTATTCGATGCAAGGTTTTAATTATTGGCCTTCGATCGGATGATTCTGTGGGTGTTCGACGCCAGCTCACTATTCACTTTCTGTGGATTGTACCTATAGTACCTTGAGGGCCATCCTCATTATTGGTGGTTCCTCTCATGTCTGTTAACGACTTTCATTATTGGCAGGTAATTAGATGATGTTCTTGCATGTTCGACTTCATCTCACTTATTCACATGCTTGGACTTGTACTCTGTTCGAGTCGAGATGGAGCGCAAGACCCTGGGTTTTGTCTGATGAAATCTAGGCTACGGATTTCTGTGGATTATCATGATTAGTTACATGACTCATTTGATTAAATGGCTGCGACCATACCTGAGTCTACTCGTTGATCATTCTTTCTTGGATGGCTGCGTCCATACCTTGGATCCCAGTTATTGTACACTCTATTTTGGATAGTTGCACCCATACCACATATCATGTATCAGAGACATCAGTTGTACTTGTATGCAGGTCTTCTGATGGTAATTTTTTCAGTTGGGCGCGTTCTAATAAATAATTTCACCCCTCCCTCTCCCTCGGACCTCATGCTTTAGGGGGCATCTGTTACACAAAATTTTTTCATCGTCCCTACTATCCCTCATCCCGTACATTGGAGGACTATTCCCATGACCTGTGAATAGTAAAATGTCCTGAAACCTCCTTCATGACATCCTCTTGCATAAGGAAAAACATTCTCCTGAAGAAAGTTTCCTCTGAAAAACCCTAAAAATAGATGTTTTAGCCTTGGCGCGACTAGCCAGTTCATCCCTCGTGCCAATGGGGGAAGTCCACACTAGAGGGCTTGCCAACTGGCACTCTGTCCCTGTGTCTCACTCGCACCAAGCTTAATAAGGGATTTAAAAAAAAAAAAAATGGCGGAATTTTGATTCCAACAAACTCCTGGATGAATCATCAAAGGGAGTTGGGTGGTTTGGCTTCGGATCTCCATGTATAGGAAGTGGTTTTCCACCTATCCTAGAATATTCCTTAGAGATAGGGCCTATCCCATTATTATATGGATCCCAACCCCCCTTCCTCCATCTATAAAAGCTTGCCTTATCCATTAGCAAGCTAGCTGAACTTGTAGGAAGGAAACTATAGCCGATCAGCTATTGAGAGCCAAGCCAAAGAGAGAGAGCTTTTTCCAGATTCTCGACAGGCTTTGTTGAGACATGCTCCGCTGTCAGCCCCGTCGAAGGGATATCATAGCGTCATGTGTTTATTTCCTTATGTAATGCAATGAATTATATCCTCTCTGAATGATATATGGTTACATGCTTTAGAGTTTACATTATATGTCGTTGTTTCCTTGCATGTGTACAGGTGTTTAGACATGTCGAACAGAAGGATCGTGATCTGTCAAGCGAGGAACGGGAAGCGTCATCTTTTCTTCAATGACAACTGCGTGGGATCTGAGGTAGGCATTCACCACGATCTTTGTCTTTTTTTAATTAGGAACCAACGTCATTGCGTGACTTGATTGTTGCTAGACCCAATCTGGGCTAGTGGGATCGCCTCTGTCCGTAGAGGGGATTTACCTCCTCAACACATGGTCTCGTAAGGATTCTAATAATACTTTGTGAAGAAGATGATCCAGTCAAGATCCCGACCACGGGTCCATTCCCAAATGCACCCTAACATTTGATACAACTCTCCATATAATTCCACAATGAATGGTTTCAAAGGTATTCAATACAACTCTCCAAATGATGGCGATATTTTAACGAGGCTTGTCCACACACCTAATCAAATCCTCCACTGTAAGCGTGGAGATGTATTTTTCAATGACTACTTTATCCACAAAGTTTGAGACATGAGGAGTCGTCATCCATGTTTTTCCACAAGTACATGAGATAAATGAAATATTTTATTCAAACCCTAACCCCCATAGATTTTGGTTTTGCAATTTTGTCCCAACCAACCCAATGAAGAGCAGAATCTAAACCATTCCCAAACCATAAGAGTTTGAAGAAAATTCTCTTGAAACATTCCAAAAGTCCCTTTGGGATCGATGCTAATGATGACCAATATATTGGAATAGCCTTGAAGACAGATTTAATGAGAACAAGTCAACCCACTTTGGACAACCATTTGTGCACCAAATATTGATGCACTCTTCCACCTTGGAGATCAACCAAGGCTAGTCCTCCCTTTTGTATGAGTTGGCTTTCAAAAGGAAACCTGACTATTTTAAATTGACATCTAATTGGGAGAATTCTAGTGGAATTATATAAATGATGCATTTAGCATTATCGTCTCCCAAATTTAAGATGTTAAGGGAGGATTTTTGATATTTAATTAACATCCCAAATTCCTTCCCAAATAGACAATATATTTTTCGGAACTGCCACCTCACGAGGGTCACTAATATTGCAAAATATGAGAATATCATCCACAAAAACAAGATGAGAGATGGGAAGAGAATGATAGACCAAACCATGGAAGGACCCACTTGATTTTTCCTCTTCAAAAATATGGTCAAGTCCATCTGCAACCAGAAAAATTTGAAGTGGCGATAGAGAGCATCCCTAATGAAGGCCCTCTGAGCGTGAAAAAAAAGGAGAAGTTACACCATCCATTAACACAAGGAAAGAGATTGTGTGTATAAAAATCATCAACAAATTTATGAATTCTAGGTTGAATCCCACATGAGTTAGTAATAAATGAAGGTAAATCCATATCACCCAATCATAGTCCTTTGACAAATCAAGTTTAAATATAGCCCCTTTTAATTGCATTATCTTGAGGTTATGTACACTTTCCTAAGCCACCCCTATCGCTTTGTTGATATTTCTTCCCTCCAAGAACCCAAATTGTTCCTTAGAGATGGACGTTCCCTTTTAACTTATTGGGGATACATGAAGTGGATGAAAGTGACATGATAACCTATGCTCTATGATGTTTTATGGTTAGGAGAGTGTTTCATAGCTAAAATGGATCATTTATTTATGAAAAATGGGTTGAGGGAGAGATTAAAAATGAATATAACCATTACTATAAGAGAGGAGGCAACCTACAAGATAAACATGGAGCTTTCAAGGTGGACTTATAACCAAGCTTGTTGTATTGATTAAATCCATGAAATTATATATATTTTTTTTTAATACACAAACTTTCGTCGAATATTCGACAGCACAATCTAGTTGTTGAATACTTGAATCCTATCAATTGGCATATTCATCAGATAATTGATGCCTAAATTGATGAAAAGAGGCATCAGTTGTTTGAAACTATTGTTGGATAGAACTCTTATCCGTCGAATATTGGACACATCACCATCAACCTGCATTCTCCAACCCGACAGAAAAATGCATTTTATATTCAAAACTCCCGTAGAAATAATGCAACTTAAAGTCAGTTATCCAATGTTGATGCGTCAAACGGGCCAATCAAGACTAAAGAAAGGGAGTGTCAAAGAAATAATACTCTCTTCACAAAGTTTAGATATACTGTTGATTATACAACGCCTAAACATCAATTTTTCCCATCGGGCCAAACTAACTAATTTTTGAATATCTAATAACCAATTGCCTCAATTTTTCATGTATGGGGCAACAAAACATAATGTGTGACTTGTCGGGTATTCAATGTTTGGTGCGTCAGATATCTAACGATTTTTAGCATCACAAAATTGACTTCAAAACATCAATTTTTTTTTTTTTTTTGACAATTTCAGCCTTTTTTTGTGTTAGATAATCGAAATATGTACCTTCGAATATCCAATATTGTAAACTAAATTGTCAAATATTAGAAAAAATTTCGGCAATGAGTTGATAAGCACCAATGTATCAAATAGATGAAGCCAATAATTCACATATCTAATTAATATCTTTTATTTTCGGCCCCATTTTTACTAGTGGAAGATGACTCTATAGGTTAGGAACCTTTTGAATAATCGATCAAAAATTGATACTCATCCTTTCTCTTTCCTAGTGGTATTCCTCTAAAAATATGAATTTGGAAATGGATTTGGAATGCAAATGGTTTTCCAAAGATAAACATGCTTTGTTGGACTCTTGTGCATAATAATATTTTCACAGTGGATGTTACGAAACCAACTCACAAAATAGAAGAAAAGAGAGATCAACGACTTAGAAATCAACCTCTTCGAGGGGGAAACCTCCTTTACATTACATAAATGAACAATTCTTGGATGATACAAATTACAAAACCTAATTTCTATATATAGGAGTCCAATGGGTCACAATATAATCCTAGCCAACATAGCAATAACAATGTAAGGGCGCAACAATAATAATAATGGGCTTCAATGGGGCACAATAATAACAATATGGGGACTACATGGGCACAAAAATAATAATAAGGGGGCTACACTAGCAATAAAAATAAGGGGATACACTAGTATTATAGGGACCTAACATGCCCCTCTCCTTCAAAAATGTGTTTTCCTCAACGCTAGAGCAGTTCTAGATGCTTCTGTATAAAATACTCATCCTCCCATGTCGAATATTCAACAGGTAAGGAATTGAATTGTTTTGATACCAAATGTTATGAAACCAACTCACAAAATAGAAGAAAAGAGAGATCAATGACTTATAAATCAACTTATTCGAGGGGGGAACCTCCTTTAGATTACATAAATGAGCCATTATTGGATGATACAAATAAAAAAACCTCCTTTCTATATGTAGGACTCCAATGGGTCACAATATAATCCTAGTCGACATAACAATAACAATGTAAGGGCACAACAATAATAATAGTGGGCTTCTATGGGGCACAATAATAAAAATATGAGGATTACATGGGCACAACAATAACAATAAGGGGATACACTAGTATTATATGGACCTAACAATGGAAATCCTTCTCAAAAGAGAAATTTGTGGGCCATAAAGGTGTCCATTATGTCTCTTTCATGAAGAATCAATTCTCTAGGAATATCTTTGGTGATATCATCTTAACATATTGTGTTTCCGCCCAAAGTATCCTCGCTTTAAGAAAGTTCGAAACTGCATCTTCTTCGAGATGAATTTCACAACTAGTTATCCTCTAATTTTGACATCATATTATGCTTTGATAGAGGCTTGAAAAATAATCTTGGGGTGGGAGGTGCGGGGGGAGGTGGTGTTTATCTTTTTCCCCATAGGAAAAGTGGAATAAACCTTTTCCCAGAGTCTAGAAGGGCTACCAATAATAAAGTTGAAAATATGGTATTTTTCGATGGCTTTCTTTAGCTAGGGCCTAAGGTTTATCATCCATTTCAATTGTTGGTGATTCAAAAATCATCATAAATTAAAATTAGAAAGACACTTCTCCAAGAGAACTGCACCTTAACTCCATTTTTCATCATATCAGGTCTCCTATAGACTATTTTTCGAAGGTAATTCTCTTCCATATGGTATGGCATAGTAATTTGATAAAATATTAGATGCAAAAATAAGGTTACATCACTTGAGCTAGGATCATTATTAATAAATGAGAACCTTTCTTATGCCCCCTTTTCATGAATTTTAAGGTACATAGAAAATATGGTTTTGTCACACCCTCAATAATCAATATGGGGGTTGCAATCTTGGTTAAGGATGGGAGGTTGAGGGTCATAGTCTCGTTCTTTATGATGTTTGTGTGCTTGCATTATGATTGTTCTGAGGGTGGTCATGCCTCAATTTGTGGATAATTGTGACATGACAACAATTCATTATGGGGAGTAAATCTAGACATGATTGCAAGAATAGGTTTAATAAGGTTGAAATCAATGTTTGCAGGCTCGAATGGAGGACTTATGTCCTAGCCTTGCGTCAATTGGATTTTTCATTTGGTTTGCATGAACTTTATTTAGTGACATTGTACAATGGAAAGAATTGGAAGCCACAAATGTCATTTAGAAATCATGGATGAAGGTGTATTAAGGAGTCAGATGCAAGGCTTTGAAATTTTAGGCAGCTTCACCCTCTGCGACCCCCATGGGATCAACTTGGATTGATGATTCTTTATCTTGTCATAATTATTTCTATTCTATTTTTTCTTGTTTCTCTTAGTTCCATGGTGAATCCTCCTATTTTAAGGATGTTCTCTTTCTTGTGGATTTCAATATGGTTTGCTAATTTCTTATTTTGGTTGTGTGCTTTCAAGGCTTGGTTTGGGTTCATCCCGTGAAAATTCAGTTGTTGTGCTTGGGTCTAGGCATTTGGGGGAAAATTCCTATAGTGTTATTGTTTGTAGTTTCATGCTATTCTCCTGTTAAGGTGAACCCCTATCAATTTGAAGATATAATGGGTATGTTTCCCTTGTGTGATGCTATGAGCTCTGGATCCTCCCATGTTTGATCTTCATTTGGTTGTTGGGTCCTCTGTTATTTAGGGTATGTGCCTCTATTATTCTTAATTGCAGGTCCACAATTGAGCATTGTTTTACTTACCCTTCGGTACAAAAATTTTGGTTGATTTGTTTTTTTCTAGTCCTTGGTTTTATTGCATTATGGATTTATTGTGCTTGTGTTATCTAAAATTTCATAATTACATAATCATGGCACATCATGTGAGTATGGAGGATAGTCATTTTGTATGGAAGGAGGGACTATGTAATCTTTAGTAGGATTTCTTCTGCCCACAAATCCAACACAATCAAACATCATCATCTTTGACAATGGGAATGGAGTTGTTAGTGGAACACAAAGTCAAGATGCTTAGTATGGAAGATGAATTGGCCTTTCTTTGCCAACAAGTGGTGCATCTCCAAGACTCTTTTAGCCAGAGGAAACTCATAATTCCTCCTTTAAGGTTTCTCTTACTCCTGTTTATTCTAATTCCTTAATTAAATCTAACAATTCTCTTATGGAGGATTCAATAATGGGTCATGAGGATATCTCCCCTTCTAAAGTCTAGTCAGTATGATCTTCAAGTCCATAAATATTTTGACTTCATTTTAGAGAATCTATATAACTAGTCCTGCATTCTCTTTTAGTTATGCTATAGGAAAGAGTAGAATTTTGTCAGCCCCTAGAAAATGTTTTTTAGAAGATTATAAAAACATAAACTTCTATTTTTGTAACCTTTGTTATATAGTAAAGTCCCAAAAATACAAATTTTATTGGTTACCGTTAAAAAAATAAAAAAAATAAGAATAAAGAAAAAACCTTAAGAAAATAAAATTATATAATATTATCTTTATTTCCAAATATTTTTCTATTTCCATTTATATGTAAAATTTCATTTAAATAAATAAAATGCCTTCAATTATCACTTAATTAAGTTACCTAGTGCTTTAAGATTGCACTTAATATTAATTTTTAACTATAAATAATATAAGCCCTTAGTAAACATGTTAAACATTTACCAAAAAAAGGGGTGTCCGTTAAGTGGCTAACACAAGAGAAATCAAAATCAAGTGATAGTACCAAAAGTTACTCATCAAAACATACTCCTTTGGGCATATTATGTTGCTCAAAAAGTGGCTAGCACAAAAGAAATCAAAATCAAGTGATTTTAGTACCCAAACTTACTCATCAAAACATACTCCTTTGGGCATATTATGTTGCTCAAAAAGTGGCTAGCACAAGAGAAATCAAAATCAAGTGATTTTAGTACCCAAAAAAAATTACTCATCAAAACTTACTCCTTTGGGCATTATTTTCATGAATTGGTTGTTTCATTATGCTTTTGTTTTCGTGGTAGAAAGTAATAAAGATGGGCAGATTAGGAATTAAATAAATTTGTGCTTATATTTTCAGAATAATGGATTTTCAAGGCTAAATTACAATAAAATAAAATAAAACAATGTGGAAAGGTTTTTTAGATTTTAATTTTTAAAATAAGCAACATAGAAAGGTTTTTTCAGATTTAAATTTTATTTGAAATAAATATAATAAATAACTAATTTAAAGTTGTGTAAGAAAATTACGACTAGAATAATAAATTAAATTAAATTTCATCATATTATATTATATTTCAATTTAATTTTATTATATTTTAATTTTAATTTTAATTTAAATATAATTTAATAATAATTTATTTATTATTATTATTATTATTGTATTTTTTTCTTTTTCAAAGTAATGATGATGATGATAGTTAACGTCCACTGAGACCAATATTTAGTCTAAAATAATAAAAATATAAAATTATATTAAAAATATTAATATTTTTTTTTTTGAGTAATGATAAATCTATTAATATGTAACATAAAAGTACAAAATTGCCGCTGCCTCAGCTGAGAAAGCCTGAGCGCAGGGCTTGACAGCCATGAAAAACAAGAGTTTGGACTGCCCACAGAGGGGAAACCAGTCCCTGAAAGTTAAGATTTTCTGCCCTTATAGGGGAAACCGGCATTTGAGACAAATAGTTTGACAAAAATACAAGTAAAAAGACAGACCACTCTACCAGCAGAGGGAAATTAAACAGAAAAGCAAAAATTAGCCTAGGAAACCTAGGCATAAGAAACGAAAACCTCTGAGGGTCTTCCGGGCAACTGATCATTGGCAGGAGAAGGCGGTTCCTCCACGATTCTGCATCTTTACTCATCGTTGCTTCTGCCTTCATCAATAGAGGGAGTCGCCTTGTCTTTGTCCTCGTCTTCCTTCATCTGAACCTGCATAGAAATGTCACGGGCAATGTTCAGTTGTGCCAAGGAAACCTTGGCGTTTTCTGCAGACGCGGGGTCGGGAGCAGCACAGGGGCCAGGGAATATGACAGAGGGACCAGGGACGTTGACCGAGGGGGGTGCAGGGCGAGCTGTCTCCTCCTGAATGGTAACCGTGACATAGGCAGTGATAACCGGCTTGTCAAACGAACAATCAAATCGGAACTCCGCTCGTTGAGAAGATTGTCGCAGGGGAATGGAGGGAGACGGAGGGGGGGCGAGAGGGGAACCAGACTGGAGGGCTTGAGGCACTGAAGAGAGCACATGGGGAGGTAGAGAACATGGAACGGGGTGAGCATGTTCACTTGAGGGAATTCGACCTCTGCGGCTCCGCGTTTCCGGAATGTGGTCGCAGGAGAATTCCTTGGAGGAGGAATCCGAACTAGGGGAGGACTGAGACCGAATGGCGCAGGCACGGCTGGTCCCGCGACGACAATGTATTCTATGGCGCAGTCTTGGCATGGTGACAAGAAAATGCTAGTGGAATGGGCATAGGAGAAGCGGTGCAGGGGAGCTGGAAGAAATAGACAGGGAATTCGAGCAATAGAAGTTGCTATGCAAGATATGAAACTCTGGGATAGTTTCCAAGCAACACAAGAGTGCACAACACCTACCAGTCTGCGTTCGAGCACTTGGCTCGGCGCAGGCGGGCGGGCAAGAGCTTCGTCGCGGGGCAATAGGATTGCAAACAGAGCATTCATCATACAACATACCGAACTCCATATCAGGAACCATAATGAACCAGGTGAGGTGCACTGAGCATCGACGTTTCAAGAGAGCTGTGTTAATGGCTCGCAGGGTGGCAAATTGAATGCCCTCTTTAATGCCTTTGTGGGAGGCCACATGGCCACCCCACACCAACGTCCTTGGGATGCGGCGTAAGACGGGCATCCCATCATGCCCGGGTGTCATCCGCATCCGGAGATTAAAAGTATTAATATTAAATTTATTAAAAAACATTAATATTAAATTAGATTTTAATTAAAACATTAACATTTTATTATATTAAAATTAAAATTAAGATTAAAATATAATAAAATTAAATTGAAAATTAATATAATATAATGAAATTTAATTTAATTTATTATTCTAGTCAAACTAGTCGGCTAATTGAAGCCTTCCTTGTCTATTTAATTATAATTTATATTATTATTATTTTAATTAGTAAAATAAATAATTCGATGAATTTTTATACTATAAAATTGATTTCTATTATTACAGTTGAAATTAAGTTGGAAAAAAGAAATTTGAAATTGATGATTATTATTTAAAAAAATATTTTAACAATATTAAATACACTTATTTACTAACTATTTTATGTCTTCCCAACAATATTAAAAATAACAAATTAATTATTATAAAATTGATGTATTCTCTATATACATCCACTCTACTTTCTTGTATCATTATATTAAAAAGTGAAAAGAAAATTAAAATTAACAAAATAAAAATGACAAGGTAACCTCATTTGAAACTATATGTAGCTTCTTGCTTTAAACATTACTTTTAAATAAATAAACCTAGTGTGTTATTTTATTTTATTTTTATAAAAGAAAAATAATTACTACTCTATTTTGTTATAATAATTAGTGTTTTGTTAAAAATATGTAAGTACTAATTCAATTCCTCATCCCAATTAAAGTGATAAGTTAGACATAATAAAAATATAATTCTGCGAAATAAAAAAAATAAAAAAAATTATTGAACACATATAAATGACAACATAGCGTAATTTGCGGAATTTGAGACTATGGTTAGCTTCTTATAAGCTTCCCTATACATTGACTCATTTGAGACCATATGTAGTTTCTTATAATCTTCCCCTATACATTGACTTCACCCACCGAGGAGACTTGTGGGTACGTAACATAAAGAGTGACCACAACATCTATCCATATTACCATGATTGAAATTCTAGGAAAAATAATGATTATGAAATATAAAAGGAGATATAAAAAGATGTTTTTTAATTTCAACTCATTAAAAATAATATATTTTAATTTATATGTATGTAGTAATACCCTTAAATGGATCCAAGTTATTTAGTCATCCAGAGAGAACTAATAATTCCAACTCCTATTTTTATTTTATATATATATATATATATATATATATATATATATATATATTAATACCCTTAAATGGATCCAAGTTTGTGTGGGAATTTATTTAGTCATCCAAGAGAACTAATAATTCCAACTCATCATTTGGCAAGGTGCAATGCTAGAAACTAAATCTTGGTTATGTCATCATCGTTAACTTGTCTTTCAAGTTATTGACCATACCATATAAAGGAATGCCTATTACATTTGTTTTAAGGTATTACTAATTATCAATTATAGGTTTTAAAAATTCTTGTATGTGTTGGAATATTGTATTATTATATTTGGAGATAAAGTTTATGTCTTATTAGTCCCTGCTTTCGGCTATAGCAGGACTATAGCGATCGATTCGACGTTGGCTAACATTAATTTAAGTTGAGCGAACAATGTATTCAAGGTTTTAACCAAAGTTTAAATAAAAATATCTTATCAAACTAAATTTTATCCAAACTTTTTGTTTAGACCTCTTATTGCAGGCAAGAATGCATGATTTTCCTTATTCTTATTAAAAGTTACGATAGCCAGTGGGGAATTGAGTTTAAAGCATTTATACATTTGAACTAATGCTAATTTTAAGATAACATTAATATGAAACATTTAATGTGACAACTTATATATATCATTATGGATATAGCTACCGTATTTGAATTTAGCCGATTGGAGCTATTGTCCAATGGAATATATTCACGCCGCTTTATTTTTTCACGTTCAAGCATTAGGCGTTGAAGGTATTTCAAAGTTCAACTACCGGGAGTTCAACTACAGTGTTATCGAAATATTAGTTCCAAAAATTAAATAAATATCTAAAACTTCATCGAAATATTATTTCCAAATATTAAATAAATATCCAAAACTTCATTTTAGTAATGTTTGAAGTTTCTTCAAAGGCATTAAACGAATTAACCTGTCAAATATCTATATCAATAATGAAATTTTAATTGATACTCAGGAATATTATTGGAATGTTATTTATGTTATATATACTTATCATTTTCCATTTTCCATATTATTGTACTTATCTCCAGCAGGTATTACGCATTAAGTTTTTTTTGATGTTACTTATCTCCAGCAGGTATTACGCATTAAGTTTTTTTTGATGTTGACATTAATTTGGCTATTTGTAAAAAAATTTGATAATTTTCCATAGTAAAACATTGAATTTTTTTATTGTTTATTTATTTAAATTATTTAAATTTATTTTTCTGAGTTCTTATTGGTCCATACTTTCCACATATTATTGCAAAATGCTTTGAAAGTTGTGCCATTCATTTATGTTAGGCTGTCAAGGTAAGGCGGACGGCTGTAAGGCTGTATGAATTACGAATCAGGCGTTCCGTGCATGTGTTTTAAATTTCTGCAATCCAATGGATGATACGAGGCCGAGAGGATAATTGTATAAATACCAAATCTATGACACAAGATAAAGAGTACAAGTCTGGCGGCCTATGAAGCCGTGTTGTTTCGTCAAAAAGCGGGTTACATTGGTCGAGACAAGTGAATGTGAGGCCTTCAAAGACACCAGGGAAAACTATGCAGGTATTCTGGTAGCTAATTCTTGGGATAATTTATTCAGCGAAGAGTTGGTCGATAAGCTGGGAGTGGTCATTGTAAAACTTGACAGGAAAAGGGCCGAATACAAGAGTCAGATAGAGAAGCAATCTGTTCCATAGGCTATTTTTAGCCTCGTGGACTTTAAAAATTCTTTCTTTCTTTCATTTCATATTGCTTTTATTTTGTTATGATCAACAGGTTCTCGGGCGTCCCATCCATTAAATGCATTATTATTCACCCGGTGGCAGCGTCCGGGAAATACAGGTCAGTACGCACATCATGAAAAAGCTTATCGGAAATTACTTAATGCGTATATTCTCAGTGCGTATATCATTAAAAAATTCTCGGAAATATATACTCAATGCCTATGACATTAAAACACTTTCGGAAAATATATTCATACATATAAAAAGAGGATACTTAAATTCACAAACCCTGTGTAGCTTTGTGGATTTTTAGTTAAGTAAAAAATACAATACGTTGATTATGGAAACTGGGACATTCATGGTAAAACTTGGATAGTGAGTAAATGTTCTGGTTTTTGGAAGATACATTATGAAAATTTGGTGAGCTAAAGCTTCAAAAGGATTAGGTGGGTCAAATAACACTTATTATTTAATTAATGAGAATTTATTTATTTCTTAAGATATATATATATATATATATATAAAATTGAACAAAGCATGCAGCTAAATAATTCTATGATTAATTCAAATCATTCACGATTGCAGTAAAAGACTTTGACAATTCCGAGGGGATCTCGAAACCCAATTTTAATCTCTAAATTAGATTAATTTTAATCTCTAAATCAAATTTAATTACAACTTATCGTACTTCACGAAGGATCTAGTGATTAGCCATAAACCCGATATGCATGAAGAGGCCTTGTAGTACTTCGAAAATTGAAACTTTTTGACTTTGCTATGTCATTTTAGGGTACAATGATTTTTTTTCATTTCATTTCGGCAATGTCCAAAATTGTTATTAGTTACTATTGGTTTGGTTGAGGTATACTAATAATATTTAATTTTTTAAATAATTTATATTATAATTTAATTTTGAATTTATAATTTATATATCAAAATTATAAATATCTAAAATTAGATTTTAATAAAAAAAAATTAGAGTTAATTATATATGACGTATTAATGAAAAACCATTTTTCTTATTATAAAATAAATTTAGATTTTTTTTTGTTTTTATACTTTAATTTTTTATAATTTTGAAACTATTTAATGAATATAATGGATGTGAATTAATATGAAGATCAAGTACATCAAATACATAAAAATAAATAAATTTAATAAGTACAAAAACCTTTTACACTCATTAATATTAACCTTTTCCTTAACTATAAAATGTGAAGATAAAAACCATAAATAATTTTAAAAATAACCCATCAAAAGTACCTATATTACTATATCAACCATGAAACTTTATTTTTTTCTGCAACAAGTTGTATGTAAATTAGTTAATCTCTGATTGAGCATTTTAAACGTGATAGATTCCAATCTTAAAGTGTTATCCATATGTTCTTACTAAGTGAACTAACAAGGCACTGAAAACAATTACTCATAAACATACTCAACCTCAAATTGTAACATTTCTATATTTACATTAGGGGGCAGGTAGTCGCTACTTGTAGCCTTGTTTAATTAAGAAATTAGTTTCGGATATATTTTTGAAAGATGTAAGAGAAGGTTTTTTATTTTTTTATTATGAATAAAAATATAAGTCATAGAATTTATTAGAGATTATTTATCAAATGTGGGTATTGCATATAAAATGTCTTTGGTGTCCTATAAATATACTTGCATATTTCATTTTAATTATAAATTTAATTTTTAATTATATTTTACATTTCAACCAAAAAAATAATGAAAGTAGTTTTAAATATGCAAATAAAATGAAATTCAATTCTGAATGTAACCAAAGGCAATTGGCCTAAAGGTAAAATGACAAACAGTAAACAATACAGAAATTGTAAATATTGTAAATATTTTCAAGTGTCTCAGTTTAACGGTTTGAAAAATAGATTAAAATAAAATTAAATCTTGAATATGCAAAAAAAGGCAATTGGCCTATTCGTAAAATTGAAAACAATACAGAAATCTTTAATATTTTCAAGTGTCTCAGTCCAAACTGTTCTAAAGATTTCCCAATTAGGCATGCATTTTTCAGGCGTGGTGCGGCGGAATCCTTTGTCGGCAGGGACTTCCGCCACTGCTGTGGTTCTTGTTTTGAATATCAATGTATGGAATTTTAGATGGAATATGATGTAAATTACAGTTAAGATTTTGTTTGCAAAATACTTTTCATGTGATTTTTTTTTTAAATTTATTTATTTATTATTTATAGTTTAGAAATATGATATTCAAGTAAGATTAATAATTAATAAATATATTTTGATGGGTGTTATCTCAGAAGTCAGAGTCTCATTGGAGGGTGTTCTATCTTCCCAAATGTCTCTTTCTCATTAAGGCGTGGCAGAGGTTCGTTGAAGGGCACATGCTAGTTTACAGGTGGCCTTGTTGTTTTAAATTCACATTTGTCGTAATGGGGTGGGAGAGGAACGAGGTTAGTGGGAGCAGAGGCAAGGAAAAATCCTCTACCTCCTTTAATTGGTTCAATTCGTAGGTTCTTCATACTATTTATTGCTTTCAAGAAGGTGATATATGTCTCTTCTATCTTTTGGAGTGCACCCTTTTCACTCTTATTGTTCTGGTGAGTTCAATAGTGTTTGTCACAGACTTAAATTTTATAATGTTGGTATTAAGTCATTGTTTTGGTAGGCATGTTCTTTTGTAGTGTTTGTAAGGGTTTTGAAGGGTGATTTCTCAGTGAATAGAGGTGTGCGTTGTTAATTGGGTAATATTGGGGTTTTTTTGTTCTCTATTGCAAAAGTGCTTCGAGTTTGTCACTCTGGGTCTTAGTAGGTTCGCTCAATTGCAATTATGTCAAATTATCCCGAGCTGGGACTTGTTGGTGGCATTGTGTGCTCTAGGCATTGTAATTGTTTCTTTGTCTTACGTTTGTGTAAAAGGAGTTTTCATTGCTTGTTATGGTTTTCTGGAATCTGGTGTGTTATGTCTATGGGTTGTGGTGAGCTCAAGAATTTGCTAGAATTTTCTCCTGTAGCATGGTAATTCGGGGACGATTTGGTAGTATTTAGGTTGAGGGTTAAAGGCTTTGTGCCTCGACCCTTTTCCTGCGTCTCAAGTAGAGGTTCTTTAAGTATTTTTCTCTAATGTTCCCTTGTAGTTGTGTTTATGCCTCCTAGATAGATAATGATTAGTAGGAGGGGCGGTGGATGAAATGTAGGGTAAAAAAGAGTTCATCCTTTTGTCTATGATTCTATCGCTAACTTCTTTGATATTGTTCCTCTAGAGGTGATGAAGTTATTGTTGGAATGTAAAGAGGTAGGGGACTGACCTTATCACTTTGATTCTGAGTTGGTGGGGGAGGATATGAAATCGGTTCTCGATCCTGGTCGTTTTAGGAAAAGTCGGGTTCAATTTCAGAATTCATTGGATTTACACCAATAAATGGCTACCCTACTGAATCTAATTTTCAAAGATAAGCAGGTGGAGAATCACACTTCTCATTTGAGGACACTAAACACATGATTTGAAACTAAAGGTTTGTTAACTTTTGTAACTACGGTCAAATTCCACTTTGGACAACTCAGATGGTCGAGATTATAATTGCATTAGCTTCCTCTTTTCAAGAGGACCAAAATCGACCTATAGATCACCCCAGTCGGTTAAGAAAAAGTTAGATTTTAAAATATTTTATTTATTAAAGTGAAATGGAATGGGTCAGCCTAAGCACATGTGGATTTAGTCAAGTTAGCCTCAACCCCAAGTGGACCCTCACGAAATATACAAATAGAAGTGAACTCAAGCTCATTCTCACACATTTAATCAAGCAATTTTATTCTTTCACTCCTTGTCTTGGTTCATCTATTATGTTTTGGCTCGCACATGTTTAACAAAAGAAGTTCGCATAGGGTTCAAAATCACAGGCGAGAGGTTCGCTTTGATCTAGGGATTCTGGGCTATAGTTTCATGCATAGAACTAGCAAAATCAGGCTCTAGCCATGGGCACAACTTGGCAAGGTAGCAACCAGGGTTCCATAGCCGCTGGCACAACGTGGCAAGGTAGTGGCTAGGGTTCCGGGGATAGATAGGGCTGATCCGGGCCAGAGCCGTAGGCACGGAGAGTCCTGCCAGCAATCATGAAGCTATAGTTGCGGGCACGATGTCTTATGGGTGTGGCTAAGGGTTTTTCTTAGAAAGTCTGAGTTAGGTCATCTTCAGTTTCTCACGTGGTGCTTCCAGAAATCATCCACTTAGTCACAGATGCTTGCGATTAGTTGGATTCAGATCTAGGATTAGAAAGTTGATATTAGTTGGCTTCAATGTGTTTCTTGATGTTGTATATCTGCAGATCTCTAGATATGTTTTGTGTATATCTGTTGCATATGTATTGGGCTCATTGTACTCTCTACTGAAATTTTTTTATGATAATCTATTGAAGAAGAATATTTGAAAGGGTTTCCCCCTTGTGGGGTTTTTCCTTGGTCTTGGACAAATTTGTTGTCTTTTATGGTTGTGTTGTTGTCTTATTTATCACTGCATATATTGTTCTATCTTTAGTTATAGTTTATGATTGATTACACTACTAATAATTGGATGCATTTTTTATAAAGAAGTAATTTGGGCTTGTTGGACACCTAATCCTCTATGGGTAGGTGTGGAAGGTGAAAAGTCATAAAGGAGTCCAAGTGACCTTGGAATGCGGAATCCTAGGGTCACACCTAATGTACTATAAAAGCACATCTATGGTTAATAGTAAAGTATCTCACGCTTATCGTTCAGTTCTACCTATGTGTGTTTATTGTCATGTGTATTTACCATGCGTGTGTTTAACATGGTATCAGAGCCATGATGAGTGGCCTTCTTCCTCATTGTGCGTTTTTGTGTTAAGTTTATTCCTGCCCTGCCTAATTATTGTGAGCCACTGGTTTTGTGGCCTTTCTGTTTGTCAGGTCTATGATGTAATTGCACCAAGCAATTTCATCTGAGTTTCTCTGCTATTATGCACTCTACTTCCTGCAAAAAAACAAAAAAAACATTATTTTGTCGTAGCTGTTATCACTCCTCAAATCCATTTCATTTTTATTTTCTGTGATCAAACTGTGTTGAATGGTATTCTTTGAATTGAGACTGAAGCTCATATTGCTGTAGCCATCTCTACCACTCGACCTCTCCCTCCCTGCAACTACTTCCACTTTCGACGACCTTTCCTCTCCACGCTTCACCTGCTCTTCACACACAGCTATCGCTTCCGCCCACCACTCAAGAACTTTGTGCCTTGACTACCAAATCTCTGCCATGAAGAAGCGTATATAACCTTAACCTGTGGTCATCCAGTTTTGGAAAATATCCATAACACCGTTCATTGAACTCGTTGGGAAAATTTTCAAAGGTGTTGAGATTCTTCTTTGCATTTGCAGCATGATAGAGCTCTTTGTGTCACCCACTTTAACTTGAGAAGGGTTTCGATGGGTAGTTATGATCCACTTGTAGTTCGATGGGTTGTTTGCAGTCGTTGAAGAACATCTTAGCACAGGTCTGTAGTAGTGACATTAACCCAATATTATAAAAGGTGATCCAAAATCCTCCCGCTTCAATTCCCCCATGCTTTGGCCTCAGAAGATTCCATAAGCAACAATACCTCTCCCACCGCAACCTCCTCGCCCACTGCTTCTCGTCCCCACCGACTCCACTCCCATCCCTCCCGACGACCTTCCACCTCCCTCACACTGTCTCCCCGTGCTCCTGCTCACCTCCCCTCCCTCCTTCCGCGTGGTCCACCTCCCTCACCCGATAGTCCACCTCCCCCAACGCTCCTCTGTCCCACATCGCTCCTCACTCCCACTGCCTCCCACCCTTTCACCACTCAATGTAAAATTATGAAAACCACTCCAGCATAAGAAATAACATTCAACCTTCGTAGAGGAGTGTGAGGAACATCGGAAGGGAGTTGGCGGTGGCAGTGATACAGTATGCGAGCAAAGGAGTGGTGGAGGAGTCGAGAGAAAGCAATAGTGGGATGAGCGCAATACCCAACGACTGTCATATACATATGCAGATTTCTCTAGCCAGTGCTTGATGCATTGAAGTGTTGGTTGGGTCCTTATAGTGCATGAATTGTTCTAACCTTCAAAATCTTGGTATATGAGATTAAACTCTTTTATTTCTCTCTGTGTTGGTTTGAAGTCTATATTTGCATGGCGACACCGTGGAATGTGAAGTATTATGTTGCATTATTTTGAGAGTTGGTTTATATGTATCATTTAACCTGTGTTTTGATAATGGTATATGCTGCAACTACATGAAGATGAGCCATTGATTTCATACTAGTCATTCTTCACGTTCATTCCAGACAAATGAGTTGATGTCATGGGAAGTAGAAAGAACATATGAGAGAGTTTAAAATTATATTGAAATTCAACCAATTTGAAATTTGAAGAGCTGCATTTTGCATTTCCATGTTTACAACAAAACATAGGTGAAGATTTGTGAAAGATTGTATGAGAAATTGAATAATTTTTCCGTTGTATGTGCAAGCCTGAATGAGAAATAAGCTTGAATTGCCAGCATATAAGTCAATTTTGTTGTTTGCAAGGGAATATTCATTTCTATATTGTGTGTTGGACTCATAAAGCGTCAGAGATTATTCCAGTCGAGACTTATACATGCCCTATATCATCTTGGTCTTTGTATTACAACTGATATTTTTTAACATTCAACAAGCTAGGAGATTCAAAAGGCATTGAATGCTTTTTACTTCATTCTGGAGAATTTCTTGAGCTGTGGAAACATCGGCTGCTAGAGATAGATTAGTCTTCTTCCTCTCCATGAATTTGATGTGTTGGTAATTATACCCATGGTGAGTTGAAATGAATATGAAGTGTTTCATTAAGTATATTGCATGCTTCTCTCATACCTTGATTTATATGCACATTGGTGGTTGAAAGAAAAGAGAGTAAGGCGTTGAGTGTTTTAGAAATTGAAATCTCTTTGGAAGTATTATCTGCATATAGTTATTTTCTAAATGGCGAGAATTGAAAAATTATTAGAATTATTGATAAATTTAATCATGTCTACTGTTGAAATCACAGTTAAAGTCAACAAAGACACTCTCAAAGATATTCAAATCTCTCTCCAAAATGCACATGAGAAGATTGAATTTTTGCAGCTTGAATCTCAGGTTCAACAAGAAGAATTACAGCAGTGGAGTCATCATTCTAAACCTGTTTCCGTTCAGAACATTGAAACATACTCCCATCAGCAGCAAGAATATAATGTTGAGGTTGGTCCACATTCAGCACCCATTTCAGGAGCAGATGTGTAGAAAGATGCAGAAATGCAGCATGGACCTCCCAAGACCATCATTAGACCTTGGGAAGAGCTTGTCCATAACAAGCACCAAATAGGTCTTGGATATGAAAAGGAATTGTCCTTTCATATTCCGGACTACTCCAAGCCCATAAAATTTCAGAGTGCCGGATTTCTTTATGACATTTCAACTTCAGTTGTTCCAGATCCTCCTCCTCTTCCAAATTAGAAACAACAGATTGAAAAATGCCAACAATGTGATCGAGTTGGCCATATGAAAGATCATTGTTTCAATCTTCACCCATGCAAGAACTGTGGTCAGCACACCCATTATTCACACAGATTCTTCAGAAACAAGCCTCCTGCAAGAACAAAGATTCATCTTGGATGGATTGCTTCTTGACAATGGGCATCAACAACCAAGAATATGTTTAAGTCGCATTTCAGAACTTGTTCTAGAATATTGAGCAAACTTGCAGTTGAGTTTTCGCCATCATTTCACCTTATACCTGATAGGGGGGAAAATGGTGGTCATCTACAAGCTTCGAAGTCACATCAAGCAAACCTGAGCCATAATCTCTCATTCCATATTCAGAGTTATAGCCAGAGACACAATAGTTCAAGCGAGCCTAAGCCACAACCTGTCATTCCAGATTCAAAGTTGTAGCTAGAGACACGGATGCCCATGACCATGCCTTTGGTTGATGGACAACCTTAAACCACCCATGAGAGGTTCATATTCTTCCTCTTCAAAGAATTTAGAGCACTTCCTCTAGCAGAAGACTTCAGATTCTTGCCAGTTTTGGTAGAGTTCCAGGAAATGCATTAAGAATTCCAGTGTTGGTGGTCATCCTTAAACCATCGCAGGTTGTAGACCTCCCTTCTTCTAGGTTGAAGGTCTCCCTCTTCAAATATGAGGGACACTTCCTCTAGCATAAGCCCTCCGCTTATTGCTAGATTTGAAAGAGTTCCGGGAACTGCAATAAGCATTGTGTTCCAGTGTTGGTGGTCATCCTTAAACCGCCTTTTTATGCCAACATTTCAGAGAGTTGATTCAGCCTAAGTGCTGCCATGCATACTTTGTAGATTTGTTTTAAAACTCTCTTCTTGGACTCACACATACCCCTTCGGATTAAGGGGGGAATGTTGGACACCTAATATTGTATGGGTAGGTGTGGAAGGAAAATAGTCATAAAGGAGTCCAAGTGACCTTGGAATGCGGAATCTAAGGGTCACACATAATGTATTATAAAAGCACATCTATGGTTAATAGTAAAGTATCTCACGCTTGTCCTTCAGTTCTGTCTATGTGTGTTTATTGTCATTTGTATTTACCATGTGTGTGTTTAATAGGGCTAAAGTAATTGATACAACATAGAACAATCTAAAAATTTAACATGGTTTCAGAGTTGAGGTGAAGGACAAGCCTAGAAGAAGAAAAGAATTGAAGCCCCCATTATCAGAAAGAAAATCTACAAGCCAAGGTCAAGATGACTTCCTCCACCTTTAAGGAGCATGAAAAGTTGGGTGATGCATCAAACTTTTTTTCATGGAAATTCAGGTTGAAGATCATAGCTGACAACAACGATGTGTTGGAATACATTCAACGAAGGATGCCTGAGCCTCCAGAAAAATATTTTTCTTCTATCAAGAACAAGTATAAGAAAGGTGAGTCCAAAGCAAAGGAAATTATAGTTGATGGTTTACAAGATGATTTACTTGCGTATGTTGGGAATTTAAGAAATTCTAAAGACATGTATGGCAAGATAGCTGACATGTATGAAATCAAAATTCTAAATGAGATCATCACCTTGAAAGATCAACTCAAGGAAATGAAGATGAAAAAAGGAGAATTTTTTCAATCATACAATATGAGGATCTCTCATCTTAGAGATCAACCACATAGGGTTGGATAGAATGTGCCTGATAGAGAGATGGTTTTCATGACTCTTAGAGGTATCCCTCATGTTTGGGAAACCTTCATTACTATAATCAACAAAAACAATGTCCTTCCGTCATTTGATGAAATTGGTGGGAAGCTTACTGAAGAAGAATCAAGAATGATAGCAAGAGTTAGGATTCAAAAACATGAAGAGGGAGAGTGATCTAGGTGGCTCCAGAGACACACAAGACAAAGAGGGCTTGATAAAGCTCAAAAATCAAAGTGTTTGGATTGCTTTCAAACTAGGACCAGAGCGTAGATATCATCATCCTAATCGCAGTAGTGTGAACAGTTCGTCAAACCGAGCTCATATGCGAAAGTTAGAGCTGGTCAAAGTTTCGTGTTGACTTGGTGACTTCGTAGGCTTAAGGAAAGCACAAATTTGACCTTTTTCAGCCACCGAATTTTGGCCAGCTTCGACTAGATTCTAAGAAAATTTGTGGCCAATTTAAATTGACTCCTACGGTCGAAAGTTCAAAAATTTGAAAATGCATTATTATTTTGAAAAATCAATAATTATTAAAAAAAATAGTATACATTACAACCGAGATGAGTGGGAGTTGAACCTACGATCGGTGGGTTGCCGACCCCGTCCACATGGTTACCCCACATAACCATATGACCATACCAACCACATAAAAGGGTGCGGGGTTTGTTGGGGGGGACGTCAAAAATGCGGACCCAACTGCCCCATTTAAAATTTTATGTTGGGTTTTGTTAATCCAGTTTGTTCATTTATGTTCATTAACACTTTAATTAAATGAAATTCTAAGTTATCAACCCAAGTAAAAGGTCTTGGTTAAGGGTATCAAGAATTTACCCTGGATCAAGTGGTATCAGAGAAAGTCTTCTTGTTGATTGGATTGCAGGCGTGGACATTGAACATTTGCTGAGTTGAGCCATGGAGAATGTCAAGGACATGTACGAGACCATGCTCAAGGTGTCCGAGAAAGCGGGCATGTTGTATAAGGCTTATGAAAATCAAGCATCAGAGAACGCTGAATTGAAGAAACTCCTACAAGAAGTGAAGGAGGACAAACATTGATTGCAGCTTTAGATGCAAGCCACGACAGAGGCGTGGGAAGAATTGAAGCGCAAAAATGAAATTCTTCAAGTAGATCATGATGCATTGAAGGCATTCCTACAGGAAGAGAAGGAGGAGAATCAAAAGTTGCAGCTTCAGCTTCAAGCCGCAACAGAGGCCTTGGAGGAAGTGAAGTGCAACGAAGGCTTATAGAAGCCTTCTTCACCTGTTTCGCAATTGACAACTAAGGTAAACAATGTTGATTTCTCTTCAGTTTCGTCACATGATATCATTTTGGTTGGAAGTGTGGAGATAACCATTGCAGGAACCGATATGAGACTCCTCACTAAGATGGGGTATAGAGGAGGGGGACTTGGAATTCATGGCCAAGGCATAACCCAACCATTGGAGGTTGTGCAGAGACCTCACTATGCAGGTTTGGGGTACATTGAAGAAGGATGTTCGAAGGAAATCAAGGGAAATAGATATTGATGAACTCTCCAAGGAAGAGGAATTATGGGGACACTTTGCCATCATTCCATGGTAATGCATACTGCAGTGAAAGAGTTGAGGTGAGCTCCCATCATCATGATTGCACCAGAGACCATCATAGAAGGTATAATGAGTCTTATTATTCCAGAGTGCATTTTAATTATAAGAATGTTTATAACCATGGTTGTAAATCATGGCATTGCAAAACATGTCATTTTTATGGTTTAAATAACCATGTGATTTCTAAGTGTTGGAAAAGGATGGCAACAGAAAGGAGGATGAGGCGTGGAAAGCCTTCTCCACATCAGGAAAGGAAATCAGTTAAGCAGGTTTGGAGGAAAAACACCTTTTGCACCCATTGTGACCGAAGTGGCCATCAAAGAGCCACATGTTGGAGACTCCATCCAGAGCAGCGCCTTAAAGACAAAGCGCCCGTGCATACACTAGTCGAAATAGTTGATCGACAAGCAAGTTCGCCACAGGGAAATGATCCACTCACTTTGATAAGTGAGAGATGGTTCTTCTAGATTGTTTTTTCTGGATATATTAGTTTTTCATGGCCATGTTTGTAAATCATTTGTCGCATTTTTAATTGTGAAAGTGATGATGTGTTATCCATCACTTTTTTAAGTGACAATGATATTTTTTTGGCCTTGTTTTATAAGTCATGTTTTGCATTTATTTCATGTGAAAGTGATGAGGTGTTTGCCATCACTTCAAAATGTGATGATGATGTTGTTTCCCTTGTTTAATGAGTCGTGCGATGCATTTATTTCATGTAAAAGTGATGAGGTGTTTACCATCACTTCGAAATGCAACAATGATGTCTTGTCTTGTAATGATAGCTGGAGGTGATTTCTATCTAGATGTAAGCTTGACCACCGAGTACATGTTATAAACTTGTGGCAAGTATGGGAGATGTTTTGGGTCATGATTGGTCAATTGAGAATGTATTTGTAGGAGGTTGTACTACAGGTTTGCAGGGGATGCAGGTGTCAATTCATCACTTATGGCTCTGAAGGACGCAGGTGAAGGAGAAGGAAGGGTGAATTTTCAAGACACTCGTGGTACAGGCATAGTACACAGCTGTGTAGATTTGTGTTGATGCTTTTGGAGGACCAAAAGCTCCTCAGTGGGGAGGATTGATCTAGGTGGCTCCAGAGACACATACAGGACAAAGAGGGCTTGAGAAAGCTAAATAATAAAAGTGTTTGGATTTCTTTCAAACTAAGACCAGAGTGTAGATCTCGTCGTCCTGATCGTAGTGGTGAAAACGGTTCGTCAAACAGAGCTCGTATGCGAAAGTTAGAGCTGGTCAAAGTTTCTGGTTGACTTGGTGACTTGGTAGGCTTAAGGAAGGCACAAATTTGACCTTTTCTGGCCACCGGATTCTAGCCAACTTCGACTAGATTCTGGGAAAATTTGTGGCCTATTTAAATTGACTCCTATGGTCAAAAGTTCAAAATTTTGAAAATGCATTATTACTTTGAAAAATAAAAAATTATTAAAAAAAATAGGGGGGTGGTGGGCCACCACCCCCACCACACCACCCACATTTTACAACCTTACGTAATATCCATTACAACCGAGATGAGTGGGATTTGAACCCACAACCAACGGGTTTCCGGCCCCGCCCACGTAACCATATCACCATACCAACCACATAAAAAGGTGCGGGGTTTGTTGGGAGGGCCGCCCAATGTGGACTCGACTGGCCCATTTAAAATTTTATGTTGGGTTTTGTTAATTCAAAAAATGCGCCATATGACTATGCTGAGGGGCCAAGATTTGATCCCCCGACCTCTCCTCCTTCGCCCAAACAACCTTGCCACTGCGCCACCAATGGTGACGTTGTTAAGTCCACCCACCTCTTGTTATTTAAACTCAAACTTTCACAGTGCACCCAGGCCAGGGCAGAGGAGAAGCGTAGACGTAGTTCGAGGTGGGCACAGATTTCGATGCAGGTGGAACCATGAGTAGGCCCAGAAACAAGGAGCAGAACCATGAGCCTTGAAATTTTCCGGGGGATGTAATTTTTCTCCATGTCGGAATATAGTCAAGTTTACAGTCATTTTTCATGGTTTTTCGCAGGGAACACAATGGCGAGGTCGGATTCTCCTTTTAAGTTGTAGATTTCAAGTCCACCCATGGAGCAGCGTGTTGGAAGAATCTAGGGGAAATCTAAAATATTCCTTCTTACCCTAGATCTTCACTTTCTCAGAATTCAAAAAATGGACAGTCGATTTTGCACTATTCGACGTCACGAATCTGATAGTGTGTCCAGATTTTCCATCTGAGATTTATATTTTTTAGTCACTTTTTGAAGTGAAGTTGCAGGTGTCAGCTTTCAGCGAGTGAGCAGTCGATTTCACACCTTTCAACACCACGATTGTGATGGTTATTTCAGTTCCAGCAGTGTAACAACCCATTCTTTGTTCATCTTGAACATGAGGTATATGATATGTTGATTTCATGTACTTCTTTGTCGCTGAGATGCATTGTGCTGCACAAATCTTTGTTGATGTATGAGTCACGGGATCTTGTTTTGTTATTGATGTAATTTATGTCATGGATTTATATCATGTCTGAGATCCCTTTGATGCCATGTTGGCGGGATACTCATGTATATTGTTTGAGATCCCTTTGTTGGCCATGTTGGTGGGATACTCATAGTATTTATGTGTGAGATATTATCATACTGATAGGAGCCTTCTTGTGAATGAGAGTTCATTAGGGGAACATCTCGTAGAGAGGTCTAGCCACTCCTACGTGAGGGCATTTTCCTTGTATGTCAGAGAAAACAAATCCATGTACATCTTCATTCCTTACAACACTTAATGTAGTAGCCTACACCATCTTGACACTAAGGCCTGGAGATGTAGTCCCTCCTGGATGAACTCCATTATCAAACAACATGTTCTTATGATTTTTTATATTGACATGTTATGTTCCTCCTCTTTACAACATGAATTTTTTTCATTTATGTTCATTAATGCTTTAATTAAATGCAATTCTAAGTTATCAGCCAAAGTAAAAGGTCTTGGTTAAGGGTATCAAGAATTTACCCTGGATCAGAGAGCTCACTGCATACATTTCTCATGACAAAAGGAAGAGGGAAAAAGGAGGTACTTCAAGGAAGCCTACTTCTCAAAGTTAAAAAGGAATAAATTACATATTGCTATCCCATATCGAATGCTACAACTACTACACGAAAGGTCATTATGCACGTGATTGTCCCGAGAAGAGAAAGATGCCACAATACAACACAAAAGCAACAAATATAATAAAAAGAAGAGACAATAAAAGGAACGACCGCGAGATAATATATGAAAGGAGAAGAAGAGATTATTCAACAGACTGTGAAGAAGAACATCATCTTGAAAAGAAGTCAAGGGCTCCCAGGTATGAAGGTAATGCTGTGAATACATCTGAATATATGCTCATTTCTACACTTACTAGTTCTTGTCCACCAGATTCGTGGGATAGTTGGTTGGTTGACATAGGGGCCAATCATTGCCTCTATGGTTACAAGGAATTCCTCTCTAATCTAGTAGATAGGGAGACTAAGTTGAGAATCATTCTTGGAGATAACTCCACTCATCCCGTAAAAGGATTTGGATCTGTTAAATTTCTGTTGAATTCTAGGGAATAAATATTGTTGCATTATGTTATGTATGTGCTAGGTCTAATGAAAACTTTGATATCTATATTCACATTGGAAGATAAAGGGATGAGTATTTCCTTCATCAATGGAAAAGTTTTGAATTGGTCTGTTAATGCACCTATGAAAGATGCATTCACATTAGGTATGAGATCTGAAGGTCTCTATAAAGTCATTAGAAGGCCACTTCTAGAAATGGTTTATAATGACAATTATCTAAGTGAATTGTGGCACCACAAACTGGCTCATTTACACTATGACACTCTTCCGAAATTGAAGAAAATGGTCTCAGGTATTCCCAATGTTTAAAATCATCATGATTGATTTTGTCTAGGTTATGCGAGTGGAAAGAAAACCAAGGGACTGTTCCCCTCTAGTAAGAACAAGACAACTGACATACTCCATCTCATTCATTCAAATATATGTGGTCTGATGCCTATGCATTCTATTGGTGGTCATATCTACTACATCACCTTCATTGATGACTACTCAAGAAATACATGGATATACTACGTGAAGCACAAGGATGAAGCCTTTGAAAAGTTCCAGGAATTCAAAGCCTTGATCAAAAATCAATCAGGGAAAATAGTCAAAGTATTCAGGTCCGACAATGGAGGGGAATATATGTCAAAAGAATTCATATCATTCTACAAGAAAGAAGGGATCAAGAAGGAAAATATTGTGCCATATACACCTGAACAGAATGGCCTAGCTAAAAGGAAGAACTTGTATATATTGGAATTTTCTCATGCCATGATTCATGATCAAAAGGTACCAAATTTTTTGTGGTCTGAAGCCACACATGCAGATGTATATGTTAAAAACTAGTTTCCTCATCAAGATTTAGAAAACAAAGCCCTCAAATAAATATTCACAGGTTCCAAGTCTGATATTAGCCATCTTCGTATTTTGGGATGCCCCATATACTTTCATGTGTCGAAGGACAAAAGAAACAAGCTAGAAGCTACAGGAAGAAAATGTATGTTTGTGGGTTATTATGAAAACTCTAAGGCATGAAAAATATATATTCTTGGTCAAAGGAAGGTCGAAATTAGCAGGGACATAAATTTCAATGAAAATGCAACTCTTCGTAAAACAAGAGACCTTCCTCCCTGTTACACTGAAAACTGTCACCTTGACATTCTGCTGACTGTATGAGCTCATTATCACTCATACTTCCTCCTTTTGCAAGTCCAATATACCAGCTCCTCATATCAAGCTTCAAAATCAGAAGAAAATCCCTAAAATCCCCTAAGGATTGGTATCGCACTTTCTCTATGCATTCCCTGCGGTCCCGCACCTAAATCTCAGCCTGAATGCGGAACCATACCGCACGTTCTTTGTGTAATGGGTGCGGACCCCTGTAAAACATAAAAAGGCGAGAAAGTAAAGATAAAAAGATGAATTCCGGATGAATTCTAGAAGTTTCTGGATGGGAATTTTCGGGAATGGATACGCTTTGAAGAGGTTCATGCATCCCTCACTTAATGGAGCTAACCCCTTGATGAAAGGAGCTTATCCCTTTGAAGGAGGAATCTATCCCTTCATATTTGGAACTAGAAACCTCCTCTCTTTCACTATAAAAAGAGGCCTTGGGTAGCCTCAAAGGGAGTTCAAGCTTATGAGATTTGAAATTAAATGCTGTTGAGATTTAGACTTAAGTAACTAAGACTTTCTGTGAGGTTAAATCACTCATCTCCATTTGTCTTAGTTCAAGAGTGCAATGCTTGTCAAAGTAAAGGAGATTCCTGCTTCGGACCCCGGGAGGACCTGCACAACATCAAGGCACAGGTTGTAAAGTTTTTCTATCTTTAAAGTTAATACAAATATACTCATTTCTCTCATTAAACTGTCAATTTGTGGTTTATTTCATAAATTCCTTGATCATTATGATAAGTATGATTTATGATAATGTCTATACAGGTGCTGCTTAATCTTTTTGCTTGTTTGTGATTGCAGATAATACGAGGAACGTTCTTTCAGTGTACGGGAAGGACTTCAACAAAATCAAGCAAGCGTTGGACATAAGGTAGGCCTCACACCCGTATAGTGTTTTTATAAATCTTATATACTTAGAGAGAGATTAGTATAATTGGCTGTTTGTTGCTAGTTACCTTTCGTACTAGAGAGATCGGTCTTGTCCGCAAGACGGATTAATCTACACAACACTCCCCTCCTCCTCCTCCCAAGAAAGAATATGATGACATGGATAATCTAGATGGTCCTTCTATGCCTAGATCAGATGATATTGATGTTCCCATGGAGCCTATGGATCCCTTAGATCCATCTCCCAGTGATCCTCCTACAAGGAAGAAACCACTTTTTCTTCATGACACTCTATAGGATAATGAAATGAATATTACCATTTGTAGATCATTCAGAGAAAGGAAGCAACCATGTAGATATCAGGGATATGTATCTCCCATGAGCACTATGATTCAAGCTGAACCATCCTCATTTGAAGAAGAAGTCAAAGAACAAGTTTGGAAGGATATTATGGATGAAGAATATGAATTTATTATGAAAAAAATGTATGGAATGTTGTGCCGAGATTGCATGTGAAGTCTGTTGTGACTTCAAAATGGCTATTCAAGATCAAACATGGAATCGATGGCAGCATTGAGAAATACAAAGAAAGATTTGTAGCTTGAGGTTTCTCTCAGAATGAAGGAGAATATTACGATGGCATATTTTTTCCTGTAGCTCGATACAAAATCATCCGTTCGATAGCTTCCCTTACTACTAGTCAAGGATGGACCCTTCATTAGATGGATGTAAATACCACTTTCCTTCATGGCATGTTACAAGAAGAAGTATATGTTAAACAACCAGAGGTATTTTAAATAGAAGATCACATAATGCATGTTTGCAGCTAAAGAAAGCATTATATGGTTTGAAGCAAGCTCCCTGAGTTTGGTATGTACGCATTGACAGTTATTTAATGAAGCTGGGCTTCATAAGAAGCAATGTTGATCCCAACCTATATTTTAAGGTTGTCCAGTATGCCACTAATTTTGGTTCTATATTTTGACGATCTATTCTTGATAGGAAATGAACCTCTAATGATCAAATGTAAAAGGAAGCTATCCTTTGAATTCAATATGAAAGACATTGGAATTGTGCACTAATTTTTTTTCCTTGAGGTATGACAAAGTCCTGGTGATATATTTCTCTCATATGGAAAGTATGTTGTGAAGCTACTAGAAAGGTTTGATATGACTGAGTTCAAATCCATGGCTACTCCGATGGAGATGAATTTCAAGAAGCTGTGTGAAAAAGAAGCTGGACCTGGTCTGGAAAATCCATCCGAGTACAGATGACTAATTGAGGCTTTGATGTTCCTTGTGAACACTCGTCCAGATATATGTTATGTAGTTAACAAATTGATTCAATTCATGACTGAGCCCCTTCATGTGCATTGGATTGTTGCCAAACATGTATTGATATACTTACATGGATTGATCACACTTGGTCTGAGATATTCTGCTGGAGACATTCAACTTCATGGATACACTGATGCCGATCAGGCAGGAAATGTTACTAACAGAAATAGTACATTTGGGTGTTTTTTTAGTCTTAATTTTTCCATGATATCCTGGATTAGTAGGAAGCAAAAGTCTATAGCACTAAGCATCACTGAAGCAGAATACATTACTGCTAGCATGGCTAGCTGTGATGAAATTTGGCTAAGGAAGCTCTTTGGAGAGCTATTTGAATAGGTCCTAGACACTACAGTGATATAACGTGACAACAATAATAGGATCTGTTTGGCAGATAATCCTGTTTTTCATGCCAAGTCTAAGCACATCGATATTCGATATCATTTTATTTGAGACATGGTGCAGAGAGGAGATGTTAGACTCCACCACATATCGATGGATGAGAAGATAACATATATTCTCACCAAGGCATTACCAAAAGTAAAGTTCTTGGTATACAAAGAACAACTTGGAATATGGGGAATTTTGAGGTCTAAAATGGGCCTCCTAAGGAAATTATAAAATAATAGTGGAAATAATAAAATAATATTAGATTACATCATAAAAATTTAGAGGGAAAAAAGAAAAAACTATTTTTTCAACTCGTATTTTCAACTTATCTCCCTATGGGTTTACTCAAATTTCGAGTGGAAACACTCGTCGGATGAAAAATTTGATTCCTCATCCAAAGAGTACCCATGTTCCATACTTTCAATGGACCCTGGTGTCTGCTCAACTTAGTGTTCCTAAATTGATGTCATAAATTGTCAACCAGGGCTAGTAAACTGTTGAAGTGAAGTGCACTATATGTGCCTAGGTATCTTCTTCCTACTTCGTTGTATTTAGTGTTTTTCTAATGTTTTTTGTTTTGTGTTTTTGTGCTAAGAGGAAAAGAACTAAATTGTTGGCAAAGAGAAATTATTGGTCACACTAAAACAGAGCAAAATCTACTCTAAACTATGTATGGCACCTAAGAACAAAAAATGTTGATTCACCAATTGCAAAGCTTGACCAGGAAAATAACTCATAACATTAACTCAGTCCAATTCATTTCATAAGAGGTATGTTGGAGCAACTTAAGAAAAGGATAAGTTTGATGCAATGAGGTTCTTTTAAGTAAACAACAACTTACAATATCATAGAGAAAATCTCATCCATAGTTAGAAATTTGTTGGAACACGTTGAGAAAAGATTATCTGCAACATAGTAAGGAACTCTATGCTAATTTAACTTATGACACTAAAATCAACCCATTCTGCAACTCAAAATGTTACTACTAAGCCTCATTCAAGGGTTAGAGATCTCTTGGAATAGCTTTGGAAAAAGGATGTTTGTAAAATTATGAGAAATTGAAAAACAGTCAAGACCTCAAAATGATATTACTAATTCTTGTCCATATGATAATAATGTGTTAGAAGAGACTAAGAACAAGAGCAGTTTGTAAATAATGAAGGTCTTTAAGTCGAATTTAACTGAACTAGAATACAACTAGCTAATAAAACTTGAAATGCAATGAACATAACTGAACTAATACACAATTAGCCTTCGAAATACTACAGCTCTATCTCATTCAGTGTTAGTGATATTTTGGAACAATTCATGAGAACAATATTGATTGCACTATTCGATGTAAGTAAGCATAAAACATGAAGTTCAGAAAACTACCTAAATTAAGAACGAAACAGAGCTAAAGTTACTTATCTAAAAAATATGCACAAAGCCTTTCGGACAGTAGGGGCCCTCTACCATCGGATTGGCACACGAATCTCCTCAAGATTGCTTCAGATCATGTATTAAATTTGTACTTCTTTCATTAAAGGAAAACGCTTCAAAAACAAAGTATTACAGTCTTGGACAACTTAACAACAAAACATCAACTAACTAACTGTCTCTCGGTTCACCAAGTTATTTTTATAAACAAAATACATAACTGTCATTGAGAAGAAATAGGGATAGGTGTCTTTTTCAATCAAAATCGAATTAGAACTCCTGTTGAGGCCTCGTACTTTGCTGAAGACACCTGCAGAGTCCTTGTCCTAGTAGAAGTCTACTTCTTATTTTTGGTTTCCTCCACGTGCATAACTACTTGCAGATTTTTGCTCAGACTTCGTAGAGGGCAAGGAATGATGTAGGTAAGTTCTGGAATTCAACCATATGCATTTTTCCTTTAAGTGACACCTGTAACCTGTGTGAACATAAAGATAGCTGCGGAATATGCAACTAGCTATAGAATGGCTGCATTTTGTAGCTCAGTCTAGTCAAAAATCACTACAACAACAAGACCACAAAATTTTAGTAAGTCAGTTATTGTATGCATTATTAAAGTGAATTTAATCAATCCTATTGATATTTTAAGCCTATAATTGATAAAGGACAAAGGAAATGAAGTGAAATTTGTTGAAAGAAAAGGACCTCTTTGGGGCTCAACATACCCCCACTGTAAAGCTTTTGCATGTCCTCATGCAATTAATCCATGTATTCTGAAACTTCTGTTAGGACATCTAACTTCCTTTTTCTGCTTTGCTTGATGTTTAGTGGCATCCTAGGCTTCCTTATGACCAATTTGAACCTCAGGTTTATAAGTGCCCTGCTCAACTTTTTATTTTTCTTCTTCAGCTTGTCACTAGCCTTGTACAATTTTTCCATTTGCAGAAAGAGAGTTGTGTTCATGTTACTCTTCAGCTTTACTTGTTCCCTTACGATTTCATTTTCATTTTTTATGTGCCTATTAAGTACTTCCAGTTCATATTTATCCCTTCTCAGCACTTCAATGGAAGACTCTTGTGGGCTAGGAGTTCTTCCTCTATTTTCTGAGGCTCTCTTTCCCAATGACTCAACATAATTATAGATTTGTTGTTGTGCTAGGTCTACCTCCGGAGTTCCTCTATCAAGATCCTCTTCGTACTGGTACTCAGGAGATCTATCAGTTGGTGTCTCTTCATCCTCAATATCTATGATTCCCGTTTGTTTAACCCTTGTTTTCTTTAATATGCCTCTAAGCCTATGGCTTCGTCTTAATTTAGATGGTCCCTCACCTCTCTCCTTGGCATACTTTCTTATTATCTTCTCCTTTTTAAGCTATTTCTTAATTTCAGCCAAATTTTCAGAGATAATCTCATCACTGTCTTCTTGTATGGATTTACTAGTTTTAATTTCAACAGATTTGGAAATTTTTCCTCTCCTGCTTCTTCTTGCAAGTTTTCCTTCAGATGGAGTTTCTTTAGGTTCTTCAAAGTGATTCCTCAAGAAGAACTCATCCCAATTATCTCCCACCTTTCTCAAATGATGCTCAATTAGGATTTTAACTAGGCCATGGTGATACAAGGTGGTTTCTAAGAATTGAACCCTTTTTTTTACATTAGAAGCCATCCTCTTTAGGCTATGGAGTAATAAAAAGGGTAAATTGATTTCTTCATCTAGGAAATGCATCATAAGCCGAATATGATAAACATATAGGGTGCCAAACCTTCCTTCACAAGTTATAAACTTTTGCAGAATTAACAACATATTTCGCCACTTATTATTTAAGGCTCAACTAGGAATTCCTTTCTTGAAAACTGAGATATCCATTCCTGGTGTTTTGAGCATCTGCCTCCATGCCTCATTGTGAAATTCCTTGTTTTTGAACCATCGTTCACCTTGCCTTGGTAATTTTACTGCTTTTGCAATGAAGAATTCTGTGATAGTGAATTTGTCATCACCTATTTCAACTTCTGACCCGTTGAAGGACCGGGCAAATGTCTTGGTAACCTCCTTATGGAATCCATTGAACTTTTCCAAAAAATGTAGCCACCCCACCTGCTGTAACATTTCTCTAATCTGTGGGTAACCCTCTAGGTATTTTGTTCCAACTGGTTCGGATCTTACAATGAGCCCCATGGTTCCTTTTCTCAATATTCAATTTACAGTTCCGTAAATGCTCTCCTATTCACGGTAAAAATGGCTGTAGAAGGTTGTTTTCACCCCAAAAATGACTTCTTTGTTTTGCAGACATGAATTGGCTACGAAAAAATGACATGAAGTGGTTATGGAATGAGTGAAATACGGTGAGGGTAAATTACACGAAAAATGAGTTTGAGAGTTGTCATGGAGTGAAAGGCCACGGAAAAATCTCGTGAGAATTTCAAAATCATCACTAAATACTTCGGGTTAGTGACATGACCTAATAGGTCACTTCAAGTACTAATCATTAATTTCTAATAAATGATGATTTGATATGGCGGAATGGAAGGGATTTTTCCATGAATTTTATGATAGGCTTGATAAGTTATGAAACATACATATAACTTAACCATACTATAACTTTCATAATATGTTATCATAATAATTTCACAAGTTACCTTAGCCCTTATTTTGATTTTTGTGGTTTTTAATATGCTTTGTCTTCCTTTGAAAATCATTGATCTTTCAGTCTTCATAATCCCTTTTATTTTTCTTGTTGACATAGGTGTGCAAGATCAATTTGCTGCTGAACAAGTGGTTGCTGGATAGTTTCCTGCAGGATATCTGGCTGCAGAATGTCTGGCTGCAGAATATACCTGTAGAAGCTTTGAAACATGAAATGAAATGATTTGAAACATGGATGGAGTGTAGTATGAAATGAAATAATCTGGATCATGAAATATGGTGGAATGGAGCATGAGTGAAGTGAAATATAATGGAATGAAATGGATCATAGATGTAAAGTGGAATGAAATATGAAAAGTGGCCTGCAACTTATGATTTGTAATACTCAATTGCAGAAAGAGATCAAATTTAAAAATCCGAAATGAAAATGTGGTGGACCATGGAATGGAGTGAATGAAGTATGGATGAATGGAGTGAATGAAATATGAATGAAGTGAGACATGATGGAGTGAAATGGATCATATGTGGAATGGGCCTGCACTTATGATTTTATGATAGTTGCTTGCAGAAAAAGAACAAATTTGAGAAGCTAAAGTGTCAGAAGGATTCTGATTTTCACTTTATCGTTTCTATATAAACATGCTAATCAATGATTAGTTTTCATGTTTATACTTTATTTTTTTATTTTTTAATTTTTTTTTAATTTTTTTTCATGCATATGAATTCAGAAAATTCAATTAAGTTGATGAAGAAGAAGGATTCTTCTTCATTAACTTCACATCACTGTTCTCCTGGAATCTCTTGACAAATTCTTCTCTTGAAAGTGGCTTATGATACAACTTCAATCTATGACCATTTACAAGAAAAGTGACCTTCTCTTCATCTATTGTCCTGATTTTTATTGCTCCATTGTCAAAAAATTTCACAATTTCATATGGCCCTAGCCAATGTGTTTGAAATTTACCTTGAAAATATTTGAACTTTGAATAAAAAAAGAGGGCCCAGTCACCTTCTTTGAATTTATTTTCCTTAATGTACTTATCATGCCATCTAGTCCTTTGTTGATGGACTATATTTGTTCTCTGGACTGCATCCTATCTGATCTCATCCAATTCAATAATCTGCTCCAACCTATGCTTTTGTGCTTCTGTTAGATCAAGTCCTAGCTGGACTGCCATTTTAAAATTTTGAATCTGAAACTCTATGGGAAACAAGACTTGTTTTCCATAAACAAGTTCATAAGGAGTATGACCTGTTGTGCTTCTCCATGTAGTTCTATAGGTCCACAAGGCTTTAGGAAGCCTGTCTGCCCAATCTCTTCTATGTAAATGAACAGTCTTTGTTAGGATCCCTTCAATGACCTTATTAGTAGATTCCACTTGAACATTTTCTTGTGGATGATAGGGAGTAGATTTTATGTGTTTGATTTTGTACCTCTCCATCATTTGTTCCACTAGCCTTGATGTGAATTGAGCTCCTTGATCTGTAACAATTTCTCTTGGGACACCAAAACGAGTAAAAATATCCTCAAAAAGAAAATTAACTACAGATGCTTCAGTAGCAGAAAGTAATGGCTTTGCCTCTACCCATTTGGTAACATAATCAGTGCAAACTAATATATATTTCTTTTGTCTTGATGGAGGACTAATAGGTCCTACAAAATCTAAAGCCCATTTCTCAAAAGGTTCAATATGTACCTGAGGCTGCAATGACATCTCACCTGAAGGAGAAGGTTTCCCTACCCTTTGGCAGCTGTTACACCTTTGGACATACTCTTTAGCATCTTTAAAAAGGGATGGCCAATAGTATCCTAAATGAAGGACCTTATAAGCTGTCCTTTTATCAGCAAAGTGTTCTCCACAAGGTTCATCATGACATGTCTTGAGGATCTCAGACATCTCATCTTCTTGAACACATCTCCTAATGATAAAATCTGGACCTGTTTTGTATAACTCATTAGCAACCCATGAATATTTTTCACTGTCATAAATGATATTTCTTTTGTCTCTTGCATTCATTATTGAAGGAAATTTCCCTAAAACTAAATAATTAGCAATGTCAGCAAACCAAGGAGTTTGAGTAGAAATTGCAAAAAGATATTCATCAGGGAATTGATCTTCAACTGGAGTATTATCTTTGATGTTTTGGAGTCTAAATAGGAAATCAGCTATCGTATTTTGTTTCCCAGGCCTATCTAGAATGGTAATGTTGAATTCCTATAAAATCAATAACCATCTTATGACTCTGCCATTAGTAATTGATTTGTTCATTAGATATTTAATTGCAGAGTGATCTGTGTGAACAAAAGTTTCATAGCCTGTTATATAGTGTCTGAATTTATTTATGGCATGAACAACAACTAAGAACTCTTTTTTAGTTACAGTATAATTTAACTATGAAGGAGTCAAATTTTTACTTGTATAGTAGATGGCATAAGGAATCAAGTCTTTTTTTCCCAATACTGCTCCTAAAGCTGTATCCGAGGCATCTGTTGAAATATGAAAAGGTAATTTCCAGTTAGGTCCCCTTAAAATAGGTGCTTCAGAGATTTTTGTTTTTAGGGTCTCAAAGGCTAACTGGCAATTGGGATTCCACTTGAATTCACAGTCCTTGGTAAGTAATTTGAAAAGTGGAGATGCTATCTTAGTGAAGTTTTCTATAAACCTTCGATAATATCCTGTAAATCCTAGAAAACTCCTAACATCTTTTTGACAACTTGGAACAGATAAGTTAGAGATGACTTCAACTTTTGACTCATCAACTCTAATCCCATCCCCTGAAATGTGATGCCCCAAAACAATTCCTTCACTAAATATCATAAAACACTTCTCATGACTTAGTGAAAGATTTGCTTCTTTACATATTTTTAAAAAAAATTCCAAGTTTGCTAAGGCTTCTTCAAATGTGTTTCCATAGACTGTGAAATCATCCATATATACCTCTACACAATCATGTATTAGATCTGAAAATATTCCTAGTACTGCCCTTTGAAATGTTGCAGGTGCATTGCATAGTCCAAATGGAAATACTCGGTAAGCATAGGTACCCCAAGGACAGGTAAATGTGGTTTTATCTTGATCTTCAAGTGCTACTTGAATTTGGCTATAACCACTAAACCCATCTAAAAATGAGAAGTACTTTTTTCCAGCTAATGTATCTAACACCTGATCTATGAAAGGTAGGGGAAAATGATCTTTAAGAGTAGCTTTGTTTAATTCCCGGTAGTCAATACACACCCTCCATTTACCATTTTTCTTTGGCACAATTACCAAAGGAGAACCCCAATGACTATCTGAAATGGGATAGATAAAGTTGACATTTAACAATTTCTGCAATTCTTCTTTAACAATCTCCCTAAGATTTGGATTCATCCGTCTCTGAGGTTGTCTGATTGGTTTACAATTTTCCTCTATATAGATGTGATGAGTGCAACTCTTAGGACTTATCCCTTTCATATCAGTGTACTCCCATGCATATGCAGAAGAATGTCTCTGTAATATCTTGACTAGCTTTTCTTGTTGAGATTTCTCTAGGTTCTTGTTTATGTTTAAAGTTTTACCTGGAAATATCTCAATTGCATAGCTGCCAAATTTATCCATGGAATAAAGAGACATCTGTCTTGATGATAAAAACTCAATGTTGGATTCTTCTTGAAATTGTTCATGTTTGTATTCTGAAGAGGATTCAAAATTTTCTAAGGTATTCAGAATCTGGTTATCTTCACTAATTTTTGAAATTGTGAAGAGAGGTTGTATGTCTTCTTCATCCTCAATCCATTGAGTATCATCTAATTATGTAATTGTTTTTGCTGGAGGATACAAGGTAAATTTCTTGGTTTAACTACCATCATAGATGTACATATCATCGGATCTACAGCTAATGAAAGCATCTGCTGTAGCTAACCAAGGTCTTCCTAATATAATAGGATGTCCTCCTAGATTATTCTTAGGAGTTAAGATCATAAAATCCACAGGATACTCCCAAGAATCTAGGGACACTGGAATGTCTTCTATTACCCCATTAAGTTTAATCATAGATATGTCTGCTAATTGTAATAATGTGGGTGTAAAAAGAAGATTAGGAAGCTTTAGTTTATCCATGATTTGTCTACTCGTGATATTGATTGCTGCTCCTAAATCAATAAGTGTGTTTTGGATCTCAGTTCCATTGATGTGTATTTTAACAACTGGATTTCCTGGGTATAGATACTTTGGAATGGAAATCTTACCCATCATGATATCTGCTATTTTTCCTGCCAGTTGAATTTTTTTTATCTCTTTGATTCTTTTTCCTGTTTTTTTCATACTCAACTCCTTTATTGTTTTTGCTAAGATTGGAATTTCCTTGATAGCTTGTAATAATGGGATCTTAATACAAAAATTCCTTAGCTCATCTAAGAAATCATAATTAGGCACCATAATTTGTTTTTCTACACCCCTATCAATTTGTAATCTTTCTGGAAAGGGAGGTGTAGAGGTGGATGTTGATGACTGCTCTAATATAGGAGTTGAAATTATTGGTTCTTTTTGTTTTGATTTTTCAATATTTGCGGCTTGAAAAGATGTGTTCTCTTCAAGACTTTTATTTACCCATAGAGAATCTTCCTCAGAATTGTTTTGCTCTTGTATGATTACAGAAGGTTTCCTCTTTTCAAGTATTCTTCCAGACCTAAGTTGAACATCATTAAGGTCTAAAGGAGTAACAAAATAGGTTGGAAACTGTTGGCCTTCTATCATGTATGTGTTCTGAGGATTTTTATTGTTGGGGTTTGGTATGGGTTGGGCAGGTAACTGATTTGTTTTCTGAGGAAATGGTAATGGAAGTGGTGTATTTTGAGGATTTTGTTGAGGAGGGAAATGTGGATATGGTGGATAGGATGGTGGATATTGATAGTACTGAGAGTATCTTCCATAGGGATTTTGTGCTCCTTGTGCCCAAGTTTGAGATTTATTTTGAAATTGGGGCCAAGGTTGCTGCCAAGAATTCCAATTTGGTGGGGGTTGATTATACAGCTGATCATGGAATCCTTGTGTTTGAGGTCCTTGCCAAGGCCTCCTAGAGACAAAATTGAGAGATTCTGTGGAATTTGTAGGGGTTTCTTCTTGAAAGACAGCTTTAAGACCAAGAAGTGAAGGACAACTCTTGGTCTCATGTTTTTTTGAACAAATTACACAAGTCTCTACTACTTTTGCATCCAAAGGGCACTCTCTCAAGGAATGCTTCTTTCTACATTTGGGACAAAAGATCACTAAGGCATCAGATTCAAATTTTTTCTTGTTTTGTAACTTGAGGGTGTCTATTTTCTCACTAAGACTCCCTAAAATTTCAGATTTGAATTCATCAAGCATATGTCCTATTTCTACCCTACTTACTGTACCAGAAGCAGACTTACTTGCCCTTGCAAGAGCAGGGTCTCTTGGTCCTCCTACAGTTTTAGATTTCCTTCTTGAAAGGTTGATACATAATTCAGCTATTTTAGGTAATGTGAGCTGAGATATATCCCCTTTTCCCATCATATTAAGGATATCTAACCATTCATCCCTAATTTTCTTCAACAAGAGAGCTTTCAAAGTATCTTGGTCTAAGTTTTCCATTTTTTCCCTCTTCATGTTATAGTTAAACCTATCCAACAAATCTTCCATATTTTGATCCTATTTTTGTATCATTTTAAACACTTCCTCCTTATGGTTGACTGGCATACAGTAATCCAAATACCTCTCTAGAAATGCATGTTTCATGTCTTCCCATGTCCTAATAGAACTGTTGATCAAACTCATAAACCATTTTAATGCCCTTTCAATTTTGGAGTGGAATAATGCTTTTGGCATTCCTGTAAGTAATCATAGGTTCTACATAGACTTCAAATTCAACAGGGTTGTTTGTGATCTTCACTTTTTGAGTCCATAAAAGTTTGGAAGGACAGAGGTGAAATGTTTTTCAGTTGCATTGGTTTCTTCATTCTACTATAGGAAACCCAAAGAGCTTTCCGACTTTCTACCTTTTCTCTTCCGCTCCTTCTCAGCATTCTTACCTCCTTCTCCTCTACCTCTACCTCTACCCCCTCCAAATAGTGTATGTTCTCCATTAAAGACTCCTCCTCCCCCTTCTTCTGCCATGGTTGATTCTCCCGTGGAAGTGGAAATGTTTATGTCTCTAGCAGGGATTCTTGAATCTTCTTCTAGGACAGATTCAGTGGATGAAGTGGAAGGTCTCTCTGATGGAATATCTGGTCTTAATCCTTCTAGAAGTCTGTGATCAGTATAGGATGGGATGTGGGTTTGAGTTGGAGGTGCCGGCCTGGTCTTTGGTGTAGCAAGCGGTCGAGGAATTAAGCTTCTGGGTTTAAGAATCTACCCGGTACTTTCTTTTCACATATATGTCGACCGTTTCAATTCGGGGAGGTAAGAAACAAGGCTACCTAGTTACACTTCCCCGACAACGGCGCCAAAATGTCTGCTCAACTTAGTGTTCCTAAACTGATGTCATAAATTGTCAACCAGGGCTAGTAAATTGTTGAAGTGAAGTGCACTATATGTGCATATGTATCTGCTTCCTACTTCGTTGTGTTTAGTGTTAATATAATGTTTTTGAACGTTTTTTGTGCCATAGTGAAAAAAGAACCGAATTGAACAAAAGAGAAATTATTGGTTTACCAAAATGTGCATAGTAACCCCAACAAAACTATGCAGCACCTAAGAACAGAAAATGCTAATTCACCAATTGCAAATCTTGACAAGGAAAGTAACTCATAACATTAACTCATTCCAATTCATTTCATTAGAGATATGTTGGAACAACTTGAGAAAAGGATAAGTTTGATGCAATGAGGTTCTTTTAAGTAAACAACAACTTACAATATCACAGAGAAAATCTCATCCATAGTTAGAAATTTGTTGGAACACGTTGAGAAAAGATTATCTGCAACATAGTAAGGAAATCTATGATAATTTAACTTATGACACTAAAAACAACCCATTCTGCAACTCAAAATGTTACTATTAAGCCTCATTCAAGGGTTAGAGATCTCTTGGAATAGCTTTGGAAAAAGGTTGTTTGTAAAATTATGAGAAATTGCAAAACAGTAAAGACCTCAAAATGATATTACTAATTCTTGTCCATATGATAATAATTTGTTAGAAGAGACCAAGAACAAGAGCAGTTTGTAAATAATGAAGGTCCTTAAGTCTAATTTAACAGAACTAAAATACAACTAGCTAATAAAACTTGAAATGCAATGAACAGAACTAAACTAATACGCAATTAGCCTTCGAAATAATACAGCTATATCTCATTCAGTGTTAGTGATATTTTGGAACAATTCATGAGAACAAGATTGACTGCACTATTCGATGTAAGTAAGCATAAAACATGAAGTTCAGAAAACTACCTAAATTAAGAACGAAACAGAGCTAAAGTTACTTATCTAAAAAATATGCACAAAACCTTTCGGACAGTAGGGGCCCTCTACCATCGGATTGGCACACGAATCTCCTCAAGATTGCTTCAGATCATGTATTAAATTTGTACTTCTTTCATTAAAGGAAAACGCTTCAAAAACATAGTATTACAGTCTTGGACAACTTAACAACAAAACATTAACTAACTAACTGTCTCTCGGTTCACCAAGTTATTTTTATAAACAAAATACATAACTGTCATTGAGAAGAAATAGGGATAGGTGTATTTTTCAATAAAAAATGAATTAGAACTCTTGTTGAGGCCTCGTACTTTGCTGAAGACACCTGCAGAGTCCTTGTCCTGGTAGAAGTCTACTTCTTAGTTTTGGTTTCCTCCACGTGCATAACTACTTGCATATTTTTGTTCAGACTTCGTAGAGGGCAAGGAATGATGTAGGTGAGTTATGGAATTCGAACTACAGTTTGCCTTTATGACACCCAGAATTTGTGAACATAAATATAATCATGAATATGCTAATTAGTTGCATCGACATTTTGCAGTTCGTACTAGAAAATCACAACAACAAGACCACAAAAGTTTAGTGTTTGTCACACCAAGTGAATTTAATCAATCCGATTTTTGCTCATAATTGATAAAGATGTTCGAAGTGAAATTCTGGTGAAAGAAAAGGACATCTTTGGGTTCAACATTAATTCACAGAAAAGAGAACACATAAAAACGTGATTTAAATTCAATTTTTCACGATAATTTCCAAACAGGTAACCATCAGCAACATAGCCTCCTGATGAGTTAAATTTTGCATCCAATGAGTACTCCCGCTCGAAATTTAAGTAAAACCTTAGGGAGATAAGTTGAAAATACGAGTTGAAAAAGTAGGTTTATTATTTTATTATTTTTTAATCTTTTTAGTGTTTTACTCCAAAAATGGTGAATCATCTCCCATGGTTGGCATCATCATATTCAATTATATTGGTTCGTCTAAAGTTTATTTTGGTTGTACATTTTTCTTAGGAGACCCATTTTAGACCTCAGAATTCCCCTAATGAATGATGGATGTAACCCCTTCGAAAAAGGGGCAACACTGATCGAGGACACTGAATAAAATCTCCCTACCCTGCTTGAGCTCTCGAGGTGAGGAATTGAGACAGAGGGCTCCTGGGGTTGAGGGATATCTAGAAAATGAGGTACTCCCCTATATGTTACCCACAGGGTTGAAGATGTTTGCCCCCCTATCTTCAGAAGGTCAGAGAATGTTGCTCCCCTGATTGGTCTTTGCAGAGTATACCTCAGTTGGCACCGTACCCTCAAGAAAATCTTGATGGGAATATCGCTCCGTGTTTGGACAACGAGTTGAGAGTGTACTTGGGGTGTACAATCCAAGTCGATTATGATGCAGGTTTTCTACCACATGACTATTCAGGGTCATTGAGGGGAAGATCATTAGAAAATAGGATTAGGTTGAGAGTTACTCCCCTTTTGAAAATATAGGGCCGAATATTTTCTCCCGTGTATGATGTGTTATCCTATTTCTCGATATGGGTGGAAGCTATTTCTCCTTGATTCTTCTTCTGCTAGATCTGAGAAAGTTTCAGCAGATGGAGTTGAGCCATGATAGTCTTAGTATGATGACACCATGATATGAAGATCTACAGTTAGAAATTATCAAGTGGAATTCTTCCTAGCTGAGAGGGAGTGTTAATTTTTTCAAATAGGATCCAATTCTGCTTTGGAAACATTATATGGTAAAGATTATAATTGCATTAGATCCCTCTTTTCGAGAGAACCAAAATTGACCTATAGATCGCCCAAATTGGTTAAGCGGAAGTTATATTTTGAATTATTGTATTTATTAAAATGAAATGGAATGGGTCGGCCTAAGCACATGTGGATTTAGTCAAGTCAGTCTCAACCCCAAGCGGACCCTCACGAAAGATATAAATAGAATTGACATCAAGCTCATTCTCACACATTGGATCAAGAAATTTTCTTCTTTCACTCTTTGTCTTGGTTCATCTATTCTATTTTTTCTCACATAGGTTCGACGAAAGAAGTTCTTGTAGGTTTCAGAATCAGAGGCGAGAGGCTCACTCTGATATAGGGCTTCTGGGCCATATCTGCAGGTACAGAACTATCGAAATCGGGCTCTAGCCACGGCGAGAACGTGGCAAGGTAGCTGCTAGGGTTCCATAGCCATGGGCACAATGTGGCAAGGTAGCAACTAGGGTTCTGGGGCCAGAACGGGCTGATTCGGGATAGAGACACTGGCAGAGAGAGTCCTGCCCGTGGCCAAGAAGCTATAGTTGTAGGCACAACTTCTTGTGGGTGAAAATAAGGGTTTTTCTGAGAAAATATAAGTTAGGTCATATTAAGTTGCTCACACAATGCTTCCAAACATCATCCGCTCAGTCACAGATGCTTGTGATCAATCAAATTTAGATCTAGGAGTTGACAGTTGATATTAGTTGGCTTCGGTGATCGATTGAATATGTGTTTCTTGATATTGTAGATCTAAAAATCTATTCTATTTATTTCCGCTGCATATGTATTGGGCTCATTGTACACTTTGTTGAAATTTTTTTATGACAATCTGTTGAAGAAGAAGATTTGAAAGGGTTCCCCCCTTTGGGGTTTTTCCTTGGTCTTAGACCAATTTACTGTCTCTTATGTTTTGTTTTGTCTTCTTTACCACTTCATATATTTTTCTATCTTCATTTACAATTTATGATTGATTACAATACTAATAATTGGATATGTTTTTTATGAAGAAGTAATTTGGTCTAAAGTAATTGATACAACATAGAACAATCTAAAAATTTAACAAGGTTCTACTTAGATAATGTTGATTCTTGCTTGGTCCGTGTGGAAATTTTTCTAGTGAGCGATTCTACCTTTGGTTATCTCATAGATCCTCTGGATGAAAATGCTTAGGTTTCGACTACAATATCCTTTGATGATGAATAGAGATGGCGAGTTTCATGTATTTTTGTCATAATTGTTGGCAAGCGTTCTCCAAGTATGGTTGATTCATGGTAGTTCTCATCATATTTTGGCTTAGAAGTACATTGTGTTGGATTATATTGTTCGTTAACAATATTAATTATTATGGGGAAATTTGTGTAGTCTCTTTTTCTAGTTTTTATATCACAGTGTCATAGCTAGTTTTATTTTTCTTCATGTGTACCTATGGATGGGCTTGGGCTTTTATAGTTGGCCTCTTAGGGCTATGTCTCATTATGATGCGACCATGGATGTCAATGTAGTGTATTTTAGTTACTTTCCACTCTAATTCAGTGATTTTCTACTTTATTGTTTTTATGTTGGATGACACTTTATTTATTATCCATCTATAGGTTGTTTTATGGCCCTCAAACACTAGGTTCAATAGCGTCTCTCCCGCAATTAGTTTTTCATTTGTGGTGGGTTCCATTTTGTCATGTATCTTGGGATGGTGGTTCTATATTTTTCTCTTGGCGTATATTTTCTTAAGAAAAATTATGGCTCTCTTGTTTCCTTTTGGAGCATGTGTTGTTCCAATGGCCTCCTATGTGTGAGGAATCTCTTGGCATTGAAATTTTTTCTTAATAGGGGTGTACTATGGCCAATGAAGTTTTGTTATGTTCTAAGTGTGTTATGGATATTTATTGTTGGTTTTAAAGTGTAAGGACATGTTTTATTATTATGCATAACTCATATTTTGGGATCATATATAGTCTTGTTGAAGCTTTAGTGAAGAATTGGAGAGGCCAAGTCTTGGTTGCTATTCAGATTTTAGGTGGGTGATATCCAACATTTATGTTTCTTGTTCTCGGATATGAGAGACTTGGTCAGTGCTATCTTGGCATTCTACTTTTATTTAGGTTATTTCTCACTTGTGCAAGGTCTGTGATATTGTATGTTGATAAATTGAGGAGCATGTTTATGCTCTGTGACTTTATTTTCTATAGGAATTCAAAATATTTTAGCTCTTTATGTTATGCTTGGGTGATCTGGAAATGAGAGTCATATAATCTCTCTTTTGATAATGAATACAAAGTGTTGCAATTCACAAAAACTAAAATAATAATTAATAAATATAATATCCAAATAAGATTATTAATTATATTGTATTTTTATTTATTTTATATATTAATATATTAAAATTTAAGAAGGAAAAATGATTATTTATCTAGTAATATATATATATATATATATATATATATATATATATATATATATATATATATATATAACATTATGTAATACACACAAAAATGTATTATTATATATGTAAAATATGTAAATATAAATATATTAAAAATGGAAAAAATTGTATATATTTAAAAATTTACAAATAATCTAAATTATATTAAAAAATAAAAAATGATATAAAGTAACATTTTTTTTTTAAATTTCCGAACATATATACCATAAATAATTGCACTTTTAAATATTTTTTTTGTTTTTTAGGTTATATGAGTCCTCAAGTGACTAAAAAACCTAATCTGTGGCTTGAGTAGTTGTGATCCAGGGGCATCTTAGTGGTCAAAATCACCTGAGGATCATACTCGGCCTGGGCACACCAGTCCTTAGCATGGTTGGATTTTTACCCACAGAGATTAGAACCATCGACCTTTACACCATGAAATGCCTTAACAAAACACCTTATCACCATTTCCTCTACGCCTCATGGACAATTAAACTTTTAAATATTATTCAACTTAAAATTCTTAAATAGAAAGATGAAACCAGTTTTAATTTCCATATTCCAAAAAAAATTAAATGAATTCATGTTGTTTCATTCTATAATCTAGGCTCATAGTGATGTTGCTTTATACTCCATTTATGTCATCTATATCCTATTCCATGAGAGTATTGACGTTAAATAACTCCCAAATGTAGGGATGTAAGGTTTTGTCCTTATCTTTTAGTTGCTTGATGTTCACCTAGATTTTTCCTAAAATTAAAATTTATAGTGTTCTTTAAAATTTGTCCTTAGAGAATTTTGGTGTCTTCTTGAATTTCGTAAAAACATTGTGCCTCTAAAATATTGAGCTTACTTTTTAAGATCAAATACCATGTGCTTAGTATCATCCATCAAAATTTGGAATACATATTTGAATATTGTCATGACAACTTAAATCAAATCATTAAGTGATTCATGGGAATAGAATAAATGGTGACATGTGTTATGTTAAGGAACTTTGTGGTGTAAAGTTCGTTTGTTCAAAACGTTGTGGGAAAAAATATATCCATGTGAATGGATAGTGTGGCCCAAGATAGGTGCAATACTGGGTGATTTTGATGACTTAGATGCCATGGGTCACGACTAATCAAGCCACATGTTAGTCATGCATTCATTTCAAGACTCACATAAACTAGCCAACAAAAAAACAAAAAATCTACAACATTAAGCTAACTTTACCCTTTCTTGTCAAAATATTCATGAGTAATATCAAAATATGGTAACAAAATCATATCATTCTTATTATTTTGCTTATGGGAACACTTTCATATTTCTTACTCATATGTGAATTGGTATTACACAAAATTTATTAAACATACTCATTTAATTTTATGTATAAGGTATTATTTTTTTCCATAGAAACACGAGGTGTAATTTTATTTATCAAGGAAGAATGAAATTACATTTTGCATATGTGATATCACATTCAGATAACGACAATAAAAATAGCTAAAATCTTGCCAGATAAGAACCCTATTGGGCTAGCTCAAAGACCATTCTAGGAGGACATAGTTGAACATTTTAAGCAAACATTTTTCAACCTTAGGGTTTGTACAAGAAACACAGACCCTAGGTCAATGAAAAAAACCCTGCAAGAACAAAGATAGGGCCAAAAAAACCATAAAACAAAAGGACTGAGAACAACCCCATAGATACAAAATAATGCACACTTCTTTGTAGACAAAACCTCTGTAAAAAATAGAAATTAGGCATAAGCCACCCAAATAACCCACATAAACAACACCAAAATGGGCATGAATGTATAAAAAAACAGGGCATTAGATCCCAACAGCAGAACCACAACAACATCCTTGTAAGAAGGCACGAGTGATGAAATAAACAAGTGATGGTGACATCAAGAAAGCGACGACATGTCAATGCAGAACCCTGCCAAACACCAGACCCAAAATAGAACCCCGAAGACAACAAAGATACCCCGGTGAAACATGGCCATAATGAACCATGAGCGGGCAGAGAGGGTTGAAGCCAACACACCATTAAGCTAGAGTAATTTCAACATTGGAATCTCAACAAGAAATGGATAAGGCTAGCCATGCAAAGGAAAAGAGGCATGGAGTAGAGGGCTGAGGCATTTAGGGTTTCAACCCCCTAACCCTCTACTCCCTCCCCAAAAACAAAGTATAAGGTATCAAAATATGTTAACAAAATAATCTCATTCTTATTCTTATACTTATGGAAAAAATACATATAACTTATTCATTTGTGAATTGGTATTACACAAAATAGATTAAACATATTTAATTTTATGATATAATGTCTTTTGGAGGTTCGTTTCTTTTAGAATCACCATTGCAAGAAAGCTAAGTACCTTGAACTGAAGGTACCTAGGATTGGAAATCTCCTGAGGTCGAAATCATAGAAGAGAGTACCTTTAAGCCCTATCCAAGTCTATATGTGTATGAAAAAGAGTAAATCCTAGGTGATTTGCACTTATATTAAGACCGTACAAAGGTATGGAATTGGACCGAAGTCTGGAGTAAAGCACAGGCAGGTTTGGCAGAGTTTTGGAGCCAATTCTTAGTCAGCCAACCATGCATACCACCCACCATCATTCTGAGAAAATTGGGTTAAATTCATGGAAAAATATGTAATTTCGGTCCTTGAGCTAATCAAGAAGTTTAGGTTGAGGATCCTAAAACTAATACAGTGGTCATAATTTGTATCCCTAGATCTGGAAGGCAAGCACAAAAATCATTACGCACAAGTCCTAACGCAATTCGCTTTATAATTCTAACTACTCTGTGGTGGGTAACATATCCTCAACTTGAAGCTTTCGTGGTTCGGTGAAAATAATCTCTACAATTCACTCTACATATCTCTGCGGGTGACCTCAATTGCTTGGACTCTTACAGGTGCATACGTTCCCTCTCACCCTCTTTTGTTAACTTTTTCTTGTTTACATTATGATTACTTCCCCTCACATATCTAAGCCCCCCTCTAGCAAAGAGAGACCAAGTAAAATTACTGTAGATAGTCTTTATGAGTACATTGAATATTTATATAGACAAAGAGAAGAAAGAGAAAATGAAATTAAAATAGAATTAATGGCGTTTCTTGAAAACTATCACAAATCGCTAGAAAATAGAATAATATTTCTTGAGAATGAACTCCAAGGAATGAAAGGTAGGATTCAAGAAATATAACATAGTATAAAATAAATGATTGAAGAAAATGGCGCCCTAAAAAACAAGATTAAAAGTCTAAAAGAACAACTAAATAATAACTCATCCCTAAATAACATAGAGAGTAAATTATATATTAAACCCATAAAATAGGAAATTAAGAAATTGATTGAACTCAACCATGAGCGCCATAAAAGAGACTTACACCTTATAATTTCTGATATAGAAGAAAAAAAAATGACGACACATTAGAAATAGTAAAAGAAAAATTAAAAACAAAATCTCAAATTCAAACAACTTATATCACGAAAGAAACCCAGGTAGGAAAGTTACTTGAGAATAAATGTAGACAAATCTATATTAAGGTAAGTGGAAAAGACCAAAAATTAGATATACTTAAGAAATACACGAGCTTAAAGGGAACCAAAATATTTATAAATGAATATTTTATTCCAGAAAACCAAGGTGAACTCAGGAAATAAGTCTGAAAGGTTAAGGAGGCAAGAAAATAATGGAAATGGGCTATCACTAGGGATACGAAAGTTATTATTCGAGATAGAGTCCAAAAGATGAGCGAAAAATAGGGATTTGGATAACTGAGGATCCTCTTCTGGAATCGTCGTGGTTTTCCATGGCATAAAGTTCCTATGCTAAGTTGGATCCTGAGTGATATTGACCTTATTTTTCTAGTTGAAACTTGGGAGCATGACAAATCTAGGGTTCCTCACCTTGAAGAATTTGTTCTTTAGTCTTCTTGGAACAAGAAATCCTCTTGAAGGGGTCTTTGTGGTATATAATATTATATTAATAACATCATTTCTTCTCACATCCAACTTCATACTATCGACCCCTTCAATCAGTACATTTGGATTGGGATCTTTGATTCTTCCTCTAATAGGATTTTTCTTGCAATTTGCTATTTTTCTCTTATCAATTCTACCTCCTATAATAATAAAAACTTAGATAAGAATTGTCCTTTCACTACCTTAGAAAAAAACATTCAAAACTCGAGGAATGAATGTAATGTCCTTTTTCTTTGGGACTTCAATGCTAGAACTAATACCAACCAATATCTTATGGTAAGTAACCACTATAACGCTAACCCTTTGTGGCTTGACAAAGATGATGACTTAGCTAATATATTCAAGAGAACCTCTGAAGATAGAATCGATAATTTATTTGGCACTGAGCTCTTCAAGCTTTGTAGTTCCCAAGACCTGATTATCTGTAATGGTATTATAAAGTGGCCTTCCTATAGCCAGATGACCTGTTTACATGGGTTGGGAAGTAGTGTTGTGGACTATGTGATTACCAAATTTGAGCTTCTTAAAGATTTCGAGCTCGAATCTCACCACAAGCCTTTGTATTTAACCCTCATTCTTGTTACGCATACCATCCACATGCAGGATACTAGTGAAATCCAAAGGCACACTCGTTTCATTTGAGGTAATATAGACCTTTTCTTAAAGGAGTTAAAAGGAATTTAAGTTCCTTGACTTATAATAACAATATTGATCAAATTTATCACAATTTTACTACTACCATTTCCACTACCATTAACAAGTTCTCTACTGAGGTTTCATATAAGAATATTAATAGAACTTCCAACGCTTGGTATGACAAATACTATAAAAGTGGTAGGAAAATTACTCAAGGCACTCTTAACAAAACTGAAAAGCTCTAAAATATTAGTATATACAAATCCCTTATAAAAGAGAAGAAGATGACATATATTAATAAGAGACAAGAGCATCTTCTTCACCTTTCTAAATTTGTGCCCAACAATTGTAATATCCCCAAATGGGAAAAGGCAGTAATACACAACAAAATAGCTATAAACTACATCAATGAACAACTAAAATAAATACACCATGGAAATAGATAAAATAGTTGATCCATTTTATTATTAGGAGGTGAAAATACATGTACACAATGCTAAAAAATAGAAACACTCAAACCGACAGAGAAGGCTAGAGTGACCATCAAGTCCTCTTAATGAAGGCATTGCGTAACTACTGATCTGTTGGAGGCCATATTGCGTTGTACCTTCTACAAATGCTGGAAATATAATTGCTGGCTGAAAAGGGATGCATATATCAGGCTGTTCTAGAGCTCAAATGATGCCAGGATTTCAGATCCGGGCTCTATGATGAAGACCAAAAATAACCCAGAAAGGACTTCCAGATTGGACAATCTTGGAAAATCACCCTCTTAGGGCTTGCACTACATAACTGTTGGGTATGCAGATCTATGGCATGAATTGAATATAGGGTGGCTAAAATGATATAAAATAAGCTCAATGCATGAAGGCCTGATCCCTCCTCCTGATATCCAAGCTAGAAGCTTGAGATCTAGCTCCTCCTTCCTCCTCTCAAGTTGCAGTTGCTGAATACACAACTGCTAGACTGGACTACGCTGTTAGGGAGGCTGAAGCTATAGCATGATACTAGATGATACAATTCTTCTCAATACTGATGGGAATAATCTCTCCAAAGTGAGGGGATGGTCCCTCACAGGATTCCAAGCTGAAATACTTCAAACTTCCTTCCTCCACTAGATCTACAAGACTGGACTGCGCAATTCCTTGGGGAACTGCTGCTTCATGGAGGTATAGAATAATGGCCTGATGCTGGATTTCACAATGTTGCTCGCGGAAGACTGAAATGGAAGCACAAGGTGAAAGGATGATCCCTCCGCCAATTTCCTAGCTGAAATGCTAGAAACTACCTTCCTCCTCTCAAACCCTCAAGCAAGAATGCATAATTCCTAAATCTGCATGTGCTGTAGAGAGGGGATAAATGTGGCACCAATGCCTGATGATGAATGGATTCTCAAAGAAAAATTTCCATAGTAGGCACTTGAAGTCCCCCATGGATAAGGGTGGGATTCCCGCTTGGGAACACTCGTGTGCTAAACCGTAGTGCAGACTTAGCTAAACAACTGAAGTGTGCAAAGAAATGTCAAATGACTATCCAATATCAAAATCTAAATCATGAATGAATACTTCTATGGCTGCCCTCACCCTCCTTTTATTATTTGTGAGACTCCCCTAGCCTCGACCCACCTCATTACTGCACTGCACATGTGGCCACTAGCCTCCATAAAGATTGCACTATCTCTCCATGACCTCCATCATCTCTACATTTACTTTCCACTCTCTCCATCATGTGTGCATTTTATGCACCACTTCCTCCATCCCTTCATCATTATTTCTCTATGATCTTACTTTTATTCCTCATGATCTTACTTTTACTCCTCCACTATCTCCATGATCTCCCTCATTAGTGATCTATGTTCTCCACTCTTCCTTCATTAATAAGCTGCTCTAGTACTCCATAATGATGATCTACTATTTAAATAATTCACATACACACACCAAAAGTGGATTTTATTCATCTATGGGGTTTATGGGTACCTCCACCCTTTTATTTACTTAATTAATTAAGAAAAGTAAGAACTCTAATATTCCAATTAACTGATGGAAAATTTGGAATATTATAGTCCTCCCTGCCAAAAAATTTCTTGTCCTCAAGCAACTACAAAAGTAGATGATGAAGCAATCCATATCCCTCCAAATTTCATCCTTATATGGAAGGTATCCCCATCCGCTCCAATGTGGTATGAATGCCCACTCCATAACTGCCTCTCTAGAATTTCTAGAATGACTTCCAACTACGTAGTTAGTTGCCTCTCATCATCAATGAATCCCCAAGTGGCAACCATATTCTATTCAAGAGCCTCCTATATGCATGAGATATATGAAGTGGAGTGGTTTCTTCCCCAAGAGGAAAGTACCAACTCATAAAGTATCTCTCCAACCCATGCTACATGGAGTAGATTGTGTCTCTCCATGCTCCCATCCTTGGCCCTGTTGGCCTTGCTTGCTCCAAGAATCATCTCAACACTATGAAAAATAGGAAATAGAGATATATGGGTGGACATGTAAAATGTCGAACCATACTCTCCCAATAGAAACCATCGCAACAATTCCTCTTGCTTTCATATCACACCATCATCATACCAAGTATGGTAGCCATATTCTCTCAAGAGAAGCCATCACAATAATGCCTCTTGTTGCTACACCACCTCATCATCATACCAAGTATAGTGGCCATACTCTCCTAATAGAAGCCAACACAGTAAGGCCTCCTATTGCCATCCTACATCATCATCATGCAAGTTAGCGGAAAATGTCAACCCATATTCTCCCAAGAGTAACCAAAGCAACAATTATTCTTGCTGCCACCTCACATCATCATAATGCAAATCATGGAAAAAAAATATACTAATTAACATGTAGAATGTCACGTTAGACCAACATAACCAAGATTCCTACTGCCACATCATGTGAGTGCTATATAATGTCCCAAACAATAATAAAACCATTAACATAGGATATGTCATGTGATGGCCAAACTCTCTCAACAGTAACTAGCACAACCATGCCTCCTACTGCTGAATCACACCAGTGTTATGAAAGGCATGAATCATACAAATGTGAAATGTTGGGTAGTAACCATACTCACCCAAAATCAACTAGCGCATCCAAGCTTCTTGCTGCCCCATATCATAGATCTACAAGTAGCCTTTCAACCACTTGCTCCTCATCCTCACCCATCCATCCAACTGTGGGTGATGACTCCTATCATGCTCCAACTTGGTATCCACCTAATGGAGAATACCATCCTACTCAATTTGATGATAATCTGTGCACTCCATGATGTGTTGAAGTGAAACGTCCTTGAGGTGTCTCCATGAGATCCTCTCATCGATGACCCAATAGAACCCATGAGGTTCTGAATATGCTAGAGGCAGAAACTTCTCCTTGAGCTGTGAGATGGTCATCAAGAAGGTTCCATCCTAATAATGGAAAATGATATCCATCACAAGATGTCTACCATCTATCATCTATCCCTCCAATGCTTCATAAGTGAAGTGGTCATCAGAATGCTCCAAGAATAATTGGGTCCCCATCTCATCACTAATCCTCAGTGATAGTGTTGCTGATCTCCATGATGGTGCATCTACTGTCTCATGGCCATGCACAATTCTAAACTCATGGTCATGCATTGTACTAATTAGGACTATGCTCATCCTATCCTCCAAAACTATACACTCCAACACAAAGTGTTGTGTGCAACTCAAAAATGAAAAATTGGGATGGCTATATATCTCCTCCTTGAAGAAGTCAAGGGTCCTCTGAGCAGTAATAGTTTGCTGCTCCAAATCAACAAGGTGCTCTAATCCTTGTTTATGCAATTGCCCTGATGGCATGATCCCACAAATCTAAATCTAAGGTGTTGAAATAATATGGAATGGAAATGTTTTCAAACCTTGGATAAGATTATACTTGGGAACATATTGCAAAGCTACAAGAGTTCCTCCAACGGGTGCAATGGTTTCTCCAACTGCTGGTGATGGTGATGGATGCTCCTCTACTAATACACTAGCACTGGTATCTACCTCCTCTTCCTCATGCATCTCCTAAATCATGCATGGAACTCTCAATGTCAAGAGCTCAATACTATCTTGCAAAGATGCAAGTGCTCCTTCTCCTGATGCAAGTACTTCTGTAGCTAGTGGTGGTCGTAGTTGCTCCTCTTCCAGAGTGATAGTGCTGACATATTCCTTTTGCTCCTCATATAATTTCTCACCAATTTCGGGAAATGTCTCTATGAAAGGTGTCTTCGGTTTTCTTTTATCAAACTTCTTTACCACCCTTTGAGTGAAATTTTCATAAGCAATCACTCTTGCATGTTTCATATGGCTGAACCACCAATCCTTTGATTCACCCTCAAGGTGCAACGCTTCAATCTAAATAACCTCTCTTTCTGCTACTGCGTGTAGCTGAAAGAATGCATCTATCTTCCTCCTCCAAGCCTTTGTTGTGCTTGTGGATGACCCATCAAATGTAGGCAAGAAGAATCTATTATGTATGTGCCTTCTTCTTCTATTGCTGCTGTGGGATCTTCGTTATTCTTTGATCTGGAAAAACTGTTGGAGAGTTAGATTCTCCTTGAATGCTCTTGATTGAGATTTTTACTCTGCAAGATAATTACTTTGAGTCTCATGCTCCAAGTTTCCTCTATCTCCATGCCATTCACCTTCCTCTACAAAGAAAGTGGACATAGTAGAATGTTGTGGAGCTCTTTGCTTTGTCAGTTGTTTACGCTGCTGATAGGAAGTTCTTGGAACTTCCTCATTCTAAAACCTTCTTTAGGTATCTTTTGACCTCTCCATTCTCATTTCTTTGACCTCCTTAGAGATATCCTGCATAGATCTAAAGAGAAGTGTGGAAAAATTTAATCCCTCCGTCATTGTAGATATCTTCTTTCTTCTTCTTCTTTTGATGTCATGAAATGTAATGCCCACAATATGAGCCAAAGATCATGCTCTGATACCACTGTAATATCCAAAAATGGGAAAAGACAGTAATACACAACACATTAGTTGGAAACTACAACAATGAAAAAATAAACTAAATACACCATGGAAATAGACAGAATAGCTGAGCCATTTTATTATTAGGAGGTGAAAATACATGTACACAGTGCTCAAAAATAGAAACACTCAAGCCGATAGAGAAGCCTAGAGTGAACTTCAAGTCCTCTCAATGAAGGCACTGCGTAACTGTTGATCTGTTGGAGGCCATAATGCAATGTCCCTTCTGCAAATGCTGGAAATATAACTGTTGGCTGAAAAGGGATGCGTAGATCAGGTTGTTCCAAAGCTCATATGATGTCGATATTTCAGATTTAGGCTCTATGATGAAAACCAAAAATAACCCAGAAAGGATTTCCAGATTGGACAACCTTGGAAAATCAGCCTCCTAGGGCTTACAATACATAAATGCTGGGTATGCAGATCTATGGCATGAATTGAATATAAGGTGGCTGCAATGATATATAATCAGCTCAATGCATGAAGGGTTGATCCCTCATCTTGATCTCCAATCTATAAGCTTGAGATCTATCTCCCCCTTCCTCCTCTCAAGTTGCAGCTGTTGAATACACAACTGCTGGGTTGGATTGCAGTGTTAGGGAGGCTAGAGTTATAGCCTGCTTCTAGATGATGCAATTCTGCTCAATACTGATGGGAATAATCTCTCCAAAGTGAGGGGATGGTCCCTCATAGGATTCTAAGCTGAAATACTTGGAACTTCCTTCCTCCACTAGATATACAGGATTGGACTGCCCAATTCTTGGGGGAACTGTTGCTGCATGGAGGTGTAGACTAGTGGCCTAATGCTAGATTTCACAATGCTACTCCTGGAATACTAAAATGGAAGCATGAGGTGAAAGGATTATCCCTTAATCAGTTTCCTAGGATGATCCTCTCCATCATGTGTACATTTAATGCACCACTTCCTCCATCACTTCATCATTATTTCTCTATGATATTACTTTTATTCCTCCATGATCTTACTTTTACTCCTCCACTATCTCCACGATCTCCCTTATTAATGATCCATGATATCCACTCTTCCTTCATTAATAATCTGCTCCATTACTCCATAATGCTGATCTACTATCTAAATAACCCTCATACACACACCAAAAGTGGATTTTATTCATCTATGGGGTTTATGGGTCCCTCCACCCTTTTATTTACTTAATTAATTAAGAAAAATAAGAACTCTAATATTCCAATTAATTGATGGAAAATTTTGAATATTACAACAATTTTTGGTGGAATGTTATTATTCATAAATCTAAAGATAATCATTCAATCCCCTTATAAAAGTGGGAAGTCTATCGTAAGAAGTTGTATGACTCCCCGTACACCATGGACAACATCGTTAGCACTCCTATTAAGGAAGATATATTTTCTCTTGAGGACGTTGAGTCTGGAATTAATAAGCTCGCTAGTGGGAAAGGAAAAGATATTGAAGGATACCAAGATGAGATCTTAAATATGGGAATATCTATCTGCATTCCTCAGATCCACAAGCTTCTCAATTTTTTTGTAAAGCATGGCTTCCCTAAGCCTTGGATGCCTTATTGTGCGCATCTTTAAAAATGGGAAAAAATGTTCCCTCTAACTACATGACCATTATGATTAGCCACATCTTAGCCAAACTTTATGGTCTCATTTTGGATAAGAATATTAACCATTGGCTTGAAAGACATGGTAAAATGGATAAGGGGCAAGCTGGTTTTAGGAGATACCACTCGATTATCGACCATCTTGTCACTCTCAAGATTATTTTTGAGGAATATCACTATAGTAAGGCTGATCTCTTTTATTTCTTTGTGGGATTTAGAAAAACCTTTGACATTGTTCCTTGGGATAAGCTTTGGAAAAGACTTAATGAGATAATGATTCCTCGTGAGTTGAAGATTATTGTGATTCACCTCTACGAGATGGTTGTTTCCAAGCTTAATACCAATGAAGGGTTCTATAAAGATATTAAATGCAATATCGGGGTTAAGCAAGGGTGTCCTCTTTCCCCTACACTTTTTGGTATTTTCATCAATAATCTAAAGGAGTGTTTGGAAATCACAGGGTGCAAGGGGAACAAGCTTGCTAGTATTATCATTACTCTTCTCCTCTATGTCGCTGATATCGTTCTTCTTACTAGAATCCATGGGGACCTGGAAAAGAAACTTAAGACTCTTCATGAATATTTCTCTAAGACTGAAATAATGATAATTAAATCCAAAAATATCACCCATGGAAATTTTGTCTATGATAACAATTGCTTGGAACAAGTGTCTTCTTATAAATATTTGGGTATTGACATTCCTTATAAGCTCAATTGGAATTACAACATTGATAAAAGGATTATTAGAGGCTAAAAATCTTATTATGAGATTGAAAACAATTGTAAGTTTGTTGATCTTTATATTTGGAGGAAAAAAGGTTCCTCTTTGAGACCTTCGTCACCCCTGTTGTCCTATACGGTTGTAAAGTATGGAGTTGCAGTATATCCAGAGAGTTGTGGAAAAATATTGAGATGATTCAAAAGCAATTCATAACCTACAATCTCAAGATCAAGGGAAATACCCCCTATCCTATCCTCTTGATCAAATTTGGAATCTCCCCTATTGAAAGCAAGGCTATGTTTTAGTATGTAATTTATAAGAAGAAGATTTAGAACATGGAATCTAAGAGGCTTCCTAAAATTACTTCTAAATTTAGTCAAAATCCCCACCTTCGCCTCAAGCGTGGGTGGCATAAGGATGCCCAGTCTTGGCTCAATCATTGGGGATAAATGAGGAGATCATCCTCGGAAGCAAGGATATTGTCAAAGATATTATCACCTCCAAATTTAAGGATAAGATGTGCGATGATAAGGAGCTGGAATTAAGGGAATTTTTAGGTCTAAAATGGGCCTCCTAAAGAAATTATAAAATAATAGTGAAAATAATAAAATAATATTATATTACATCATCAAATTTTAGAGGGAAAATAGAAAAAAACTATTTTTTCAACTCGTATTTTCAACTTATCTCCCTATGGGTTTACTCAAATTTCGAGCTAGAACACTCATTGGATGCATAATTTGATTCCTAATACAAGGAGTACCCATGTTTCATACTTTTGATGGACCCTGCTACACGAAAAATGAGAAATACAAGAAAAACTTGATTGCAATCATGGTTTTTCATGTGTTTCTCATTTTTCGTGTAGCAGGGTCCATTGAAAGTATGTAACATGGGTAATCCTTGGATGAGGAATTAAATTTGCATCCAACGAATAATCCTGCTTGAAATTTTAGTAAAACATTAGGGAGATAAGTTGAAAATACAAGTTAAAAAAGTAGTTTTATTATTTTATTATTTTACAGTATTTTTACTTCTTACCCCAAAAATTGTGAATCATCCCCCATGGTTGATATCATCATCTTGAACCCTATTGGTCCTTATAAAGTTTATTTTGGTTATACATTTTTCTTAGGAGGCCCATTTTAGACCTCAAAAGTTCTCTAATGAGGGTAGAAGGAAGCTAAGATATTATAAGGAGGTGATCAGCCTCACCCTTGAGAAACATAATTATCTTTATGTTTTGACCAGATCGAAGAAAAATATGAACATTTCTAGGAAAGAACTAATTCTCATGAGCTTCGAAGTGAAATTGGGCGGTGTTCTACTCCCAAAACCCCATGTGACGACAAAATTTGTCAGCTTTGCGATACTAAGAGGGTGGAGGATGAAAAACACTTTATTTTAGATGTGTCTTCCCCTTTACTCACATCCGCTCTCATTTCCCTAACATATGTCACACTTCCAATATTCTTGACTTGTTAAGTCAACCCAACTATAGTGATCTTGGTGAACTTCTTTCCCTTCATTTTTAGCATAGAAATAAGATTCTAAAGAATTACAATTAGATTCTTCTTCTTCTTAAGGTCCAATAGACCGCATTGATCTTAGTGGACGTTAATCATCATCATCATCATCATCATTATAATGGTGAGTCTAAGTGTTCAAGGATATGGTGAAGGTTATCTTAATTAAATTGGTTAATTTTCATTTAAGAATTATTTTTTGAAAATTAATCTCTTTTAATTATATAATTTTTTTTGGTAGAAATGTATCTATCAAATCATTTAATATTATCATTTTAATCAATTTATATATATTGAATAATTTTATTTAAATATATATTTGATTTGTTTATAATGAAGTAACATGCAAAACATTAAAAAAGGGGAGATAGCAAAAAAATTAAAAGATGACAACATTGATGTGAAACAGTTTGTCCAATTACTACCAAGCGGTGGTGGCTTTAATATTAACTATTGTAATATTTTTTCAATATTTATGTATATAATTTTATTTCTAACAATATTAAATATCATGAAAAAAGTCAAACTCTTAGAAGGTGATAAAATAAAAATGTTAGATCTATATGGTGATGTTTTTGTTTTCATGGGAAGAATTTACTCACTTTTTTTAATCCGTGAAATTATTATAAGTTTTGATGATTTGTAAAATTGTTGTGGATATTCAACTAGACAGTTTGTTGAAACAAATCTATTAAAATAAGTTGAAATCTACACTATGAAGGGAAAGTTCCTTTAGATTTTGTTAGAGTCAGAATATGAATTTTTCCATCAATGATCAAAATTACTCTTTTTATATTCTTTTTAGGTGTCCCATTCAGAATTTGTTTATCATTCCATTAGCTCATGTAAAAAATTAATTCACTGATGGTAGCCCTAGTCATAAAACTCCACTCTCCCTCAATATTTTTCATTTGCTTGCCCACCTTCATGTCTTACTAAGCATTAAAAAAGTTTTGAAAAGCTCATTTCACTATGTCTTATGTTAGTCAAAGTCAACAATGGAGTCAGGTCATTCAAGGTCCCATTAGGTCATTCGGCTTCATTGTTAATAGTCCAAAATGAACCATTTAATCTCAATAAGGTCAGCAAAAGGTGTGAGAGTGACTTAATAAAGATTTCATTATTATCTGAAGAGGATTATCAACATGTAAATATCATTTTTAAAGTTGTAATTTTGGTTTTAAAGTATGGTTTTCATACTAATATGTAATTTTTTTCAAAAAACATAGTTCTAATTTGTTTCATTTTTTATGTAATTTTATGCCTCCTATATGTAATAAGTTATGTCCCCAGCTTCCAACTCAAATCACATATGTAAAACTGAAAGTGAAAAGTGTCAAACACCAGCAACATCATCCTGTAAGGAAGAAAAATAAGATGAAAGGGTAATCAACAAAAGTTTTCAAAAAAGTGAAATGAGACATTAGAAAAATGAGTTTTTCAATTCAAATTCAAAGTCACTTATTTATTTATAACTCATTGACATCAATTCAAATTCATTTGCCTCCTCCAAACATCAAGCAAGCACTCTAAGAGACCAAATTTTCGAATTTTTGAGCGAAATTGGCAAAAGAGTTGAGTTCAGGGCACAAACGTTGAAACGAGGGTGCAAATACTCAGTCAAGGGCGCAAATTCTCTGTCCATGGCGCAAATGACTAGCAAGACCTAGAAAGAGTTCAAGTGAAAAATTGTCTTCAGAGCTTCACCAACTCATTCATTAACATCCAACAAATCAGTAAGATGCTCATGCCATGAAAAACCATTTTCATAAGTTTACGTGTTTAAGTCTTGTAAATTGAGGTTATAATTTGGTGTTTAAATTAAGGAAAAACCCTAGTATCCCATTACACTTGTGAAAAATCTCAAACTTCACTCCCTCACCCTTTGCATCTTTCGCACACTTATAAAAACACATTCCCAAACCCCTGATTTGAAAAATTCCCTTTTCCTATAATTTCATCCCAAAACCTAAGCCCTAGGTGTTACATCTACCTAGGCTCCCAATTCCTAAATCCCTATCCTAAATCTATCATATCACTACTCTCTATCCCCTCCCCATTTCATATATCTCTAAAAACTATCTCATCCATTTTCTCTTTCCCATTTCCCTTTACCATTCCCCATTCCTAAAAACATATTTCACACCATCCACTTCTCGAGGGTTTAGATAAAAACACCATGGCAGAAGAGGAAGAAAACACATCATTCAGTGAGGGAGAGGAAGTAGAGGTAAGAAGGCCACACAAAGGAGGAAGAGTGATCAGACTTTAACCTACCAATGCTAGGGAACTCTTGGTTTCTCCATTGACCTTCACATGCTTCAAACATGTTGTTTGTTATGATTTTTGTGAGAAAATTCAGAGGGTCTAACACCATCCCATAGTGACTATAATTTTCATATCCGGATTCCATGACAACCAAGTTACATTAGTTGGTGTCACTTTCACTCTATCCACTGCTATTATTTCAGATGGCACTCAGATCCCAAATGTTGGGGAGAAGTGTTTCAAGAAAGGTAAGTTGAAGAAACAGGACTTTGAATTCTTCTTAAAACCAAGACACCAAAATCAAACAAAGAGGTTCTTTCCTTTTTCTCACCTCCTAGACAGATATGCCCCAATAATGAAGATAGTCATGAAATACTTTTCATGTGAAGGAATATTTTCAAGGCTCTATTCCTATCACATCCAGTTCTTAATGCATTTCAGTAGGGTAAGGATGCTCAACATACCTTATTATATTTTCCAAAGTATAGTGAATATGCCATACATTTCCCAGAAAAAGGAGTATGAACAGAAAATGAGAAGCCTATTCCATCATTCCCTCATAAAAATCATAGTCCTCCACCATCTCAATCAACTAAACATTGCATGGAGCACCTTCATAGATAATGATATTTTTAATGAGCCATCCACTCAGCATGCAAAAAATTTCCCTTCATCATTGTAGCCATCCACCTCCATCCCTCCATCTCAGCCCATAGCACATTCATCATCATCAGATCAATCCCCTTCACCTCCTTCATCTCCATCTCATCATGATTTGGGTCACCAAGCAGGATTGAGGACATTGAGCCTAAATGGGCTAGAATGGTTGAGGTTGAACAATTTCCAAAAACCTACCAAAGAGGCCATAGGAACATGTTTTCTCCACTCATAGTGGAAGGGGCCATGCCTTCTACAAAAACACAGTAGGTGGACAAAGGCAAAGAGAGGGTATTTGAACCAATCATTCATGATGAGGAGGACACTCATGAAACAGATAAGAAATTTCAGCTTGTTGACCTAGATGAGGAGGAAAATGACAAAATTAATAATGGAGCTATCAAAGGAAAGGATTCCAAGATTAAGAAGCTTCAAATTAATCTTGACAGGGCAAGATATGTCATACACTTCCTTGAGCAAGAAAATGAGAAATTTAAGACCAAAGAGGTCATTGATGAGGTCAAGTGTGTCACTGCTCAAAGGGAGGCAGAAAAGGCCAAAGCCATGCTAGATGAAACACTTGAGAAGTATGGCTTACTTGATGATGAGGAGGAACAAGCACCAACGAAGAAACCTAGAACTAGAGGGCTGAAAAGACCTCTAGCTCTATAGAGGCAAAGGGAAGATGAGCTTGCTGATCAACTAACCCTAAATGAGCAGCTTGCTATTGTGATCAATGAGAATAGGGAGCCATGGCTTGATAGAGCTAATCAACACTTGGAGAAGCTGCTAGAAAATGCATATAAGAATAATGACCTATTGAGGAGGAAAGTCCAACACCATGCATTGAAGGAGAAAATTGCATTGGCCAAGCTCAAAAGTGCCAATCCAAAAATTCCAGAGTTGACCATGGAGGAGAAGAAGAAATTTGACATTCTTGATGAGGCTTACCTCTAAGACTAGACACATCATCATCACCCATTCCAACAATTTTGAGGCATTTCCTAACTTTTTGCAAAATCTGGAAATTGCTGTGTTTTTTGTAGGTTTCAACCCTATACAGAAATTATCTGCAAAAAAATCTTAAAAACAAAAAATAAACAATAGAGAGAGCATAAAACATAAAACATATATACATAGATTTTCCCCTGGATCCCAAATCGGGACGACCAACTTGATTTTTCATTATATTCCTTTTAATGTTACAACACATATATATATACATGTCGAAGCATACATAAACCCCAATCCATTAACCCTAGATTAGAACATAACCGTAGTTCCCTTGACCGGATCTACAAAATACCAGGGGCCGAAAACCATCATGCCCCAAAACCATGTGCAAACCAATGCACAAAACCATGGACGGGTCCGCCCACCAAAAAATAAGGACCAAAATTTCCTTGGGGTGCTCTCTATTCTCAACAGGCTACCGCCCCCCCCCCCCCCCCCCCTCTGACCCCCCTGCTGCGCCCAGTGCAACATAAAGGGGGGGTTGTCGCCCCCCCTATGACCTCCCCGCGCATGACTAGTCGTGGAAAGAATATAACACATACCCAACATTTTTTGGGATAGAGATTTAGCAGAAAAATTGTCATTTGCGCAACACCCTAGGCGCTACGCAAATAATTGGGGAACTTTTTGAGGGAAAGAAAGCCACCATTTGATTCATAATGACCAATGCATCTCAGAAAACCATGTTTCCAGCCTTTTTTTTCAGTTTTGATTGGTGAAAATCTCAAAAAACCACCTTTCTACCCTTGTTTTGACCTGGGCACTACACAAATACCAATCTTGGGACAATGACTTTTTGAGGGTGAAAATGACCTTCATTTTCAGAACTTAAGGCATATTCAGAAAGCAGACATGTAGGGATTTCCAACAAGCCATCTTGGGCCTGATTTGGACACCTGTAGGTCAGCCAAAAGTGACCTCAAACATGGAGGGCACAAATGACACTGCCAGCCAGCGCAAATGCACAGTGGAGGGCGCAAATGACCAATTTGCTGATTTTTTCTTAGTTTCTCTAAAATTTTGACTTTTCTTCAAGAAATCATGTTTCCACTTATGTAATTAATCATGGTAAATGTAATTAATTCAAGGATAAATTACTTAGGGGTAGATTCATCAGGTAAAAGTCATCATTGATTCATAATGAATTAGTTGAATGTAATTAGGAATGAGTCACTTGGACCATCCTATACTCCAACTTTTGGTTCAGTATTTTGTGGATCTCTTCCTCACCTCATGGATTCGACCCCTGATGATGAGTGAATGATGTTTTGATGTCTATTTAGTCCCTTTATTCGTTCTTAGCAAGTGTTGGAATCAATTTTTATGTTTTCTTATTGATCAAGGAACTGTTGTACTCAGTTTGGCCAGCTAATAAAGAGGAGTTGCAACTATTTTTTGGCATACTTGTGGTATGATTTTTATCATTGTCTTTTCTTTAGTTTCATATGTTAGATTGTATTTTATTCCTGTTCACTTCATCTCTATGGTATGATATCTTTCAAGTTTGATAATTAGAACACATGTTTTCTCATGCTCTATTTTGGGGAATTGATCATGGTTTGTCCATTTTCCTCTGTCTAGGAAGAATACATCTCCCATGCTCTATCTAGCTTCTCATCAGTCTAAAAAACATCTCATCACAATAATATTTAAGTGATAAGCCTTATGCCTACCTTTCCCCATTGATCCCTGCAACCCTATCTCATTTTCCCTAACTTAGCTCCCTTGACCTAATTTCTTCATCCAGTGATAACCCAAACAAAATAAAATCAAACAAACCTTGCACTCTATATCTATCCTAAAACCCTAAAATCCTCCAGCCCTCTTGGTTGTGACCTTTTGGAGAGCCCCCTCTGTGACTTGGTAGGGCTAGCTACCAATCAAAATCTTGGTCTGTGGTTATCTCTGTTGGGATTCCTTCTTCAGCCTTGGGAATCTAGCAGAATGATAACATTATAGTGCCATTGCCGGGGAACAAAAGATCAGATCTTCCGTAAGAAAGAATGAAAATTTTTAGATCTGATTGCTGATGGTGGACAACGGTCAGATGCAAATGAAGAATAAACCATTCACCTGGCTACTCCAGTGTTGAAAAATCCCAAGATTCAAAATTCTCATGGCGACTCCACTCTTCAAGAAACGGTAGTTTGAAGATATTCTTGGTGAACTCATTGATGTCAAAATGGATTTGATTGCTCGAAGGTATGCCTCTATGAATCGAGCTCATATTCCTGGTTTTCTAGACCATATTCCTCGTATAGAATGTTAATCAAGACTGTCAAAGTTTAAGGGTTAAGACGATGAAGATGCTAGTTTGCATTTGGTCAAATTTCATTTGCATATTCACAGACTAAATATTGAGTTTCCTGAAGATTGTATGATGAAGATGTTTATGGCTACCTTGGAGGAAAAAGCGAGATCATGGTATGAGATTCTACCATATTCTAGTTTATATTCTCTAAAGGACTTTCATTCAGTTTTCTTTCAACATTATCAAATCTCTAATTCTTCATTGCTGATGATTGATAGTTGTTGTGAGATATATGATAATTTCATTGAGTTTCTTGAAAATTTGTATGGGGATGAAGATTATATAGATGATGAGATCATAGAATCCCTTCATGGTTTTTCCTCCCAACAAGAATCCACAGTTTCCTCCTTTGATGAAGAGATCCTTGAGCCTTTGCATGAGAACCCTTTTCATCACCAAAAAGAATAAGTAGCTCCCTCCTTAGATGAGACATACTGGGACCAAGAAAGAGAAGTGCCAAATCCCAATCCTAAAAATGAAAATCACCAAATCAATGTAAATTTCTTTAAAACTCAGTTTTCTCCTTTTTCTGAAGATGAAATAGATTAGCTCCTGAAAAATCATGTTACAACCCAAGTGAATGTAGATTTGTAGCTCTTACAATGTTCACACTGTCAAGAATGTGTGAGTGAAGCATATTCCATTATTGAAAATGAAATTCTGGGTCTGAATGATGATATTCATGAGACTGATGAAGCCATACATGAAGTTGTTGTGAGTAAACCAATTTGTGATGATGATGTTCTGCAAGGAGACCAACTAACAGATATTGTTTACTTTCATGAAGAAGATAGGGTTATCATGTTTAACAATCTTGAAGAATGTTTTCTATTCAAAGATTATTTAGAATATGAATTTGAGGAGTATGAGCCTAGGAGAGACAACTTGCAAGTAATAGAGTCAGAGTTTCCCGTGATTCAAAAATTTGTAGCCAACACTTAGATAACAGAAATTCATACTTCCCTATGCTCTCCTATGGATCAACAACCAAGTGTTCTTTTAGATCAAAATGAACAGTGTGCTTGTGTTTTTGTTGAATCTCAAGACAAGGTAACATTTCATATTTTTGAAGATCCTTTTACTGATTTGCTACAGTTATTATGGAAAATGTATTTTCTTGTTTTCATGGACCAGAAGAACATGTTCAGTAGACACTTGGAGTGGCCTAGTTTTTGTTTTTTCTGCCTGCTCGAGGAAAGTGAGAGAAGAATTCAAGTAAGTTGCCATCTGCTGGATTGGTTACACTGGAAGGATCACTTCACATGATTGTACATGTGTCTTCAGCAGACAGGTAGTTGTCATCAAAATTTGAAGCCCTCAAGTCTCGTTTATATGCTGCCATCAATAATTTTAGTAAGTTTTTATTTTATTTTTAAGTCAGTTTCAAAGTCAATTTGTGTCATTGAGTTGTCAGTATTTAGTCATGCATTTCAGTTTGAGTTTTTTTTTACTGTATTGGCCCAATGGTTAGGCACTTGGTCTACGGTGTTCTTGACACCTCCAAGGAGTTGCCATCACCAATAAAGCCGATGTTAGTGTCAGAATATGCATTCTACCATCAGTGATCAAAATTACTCTTTTCATATTCATTTTAGGTGTCCTATTCAGAAATTTTTTATCATTCCATTAGGTCATGTAAAAAATTGATTCAATGATGGTATCCCTAGCCATAAAACTCTACTCTCCCTCAAAATTTCACATTTACTGGCCCACCTTCATGTCTTACTGAGCATTAAAACACTTTTTAAAAGATCATTTAAATATGTCTTATGTTAGTCAAAGTCAGCCATGGAGTCAAGTCATTCAAGGTCCCATTAGGTCATTATGTTTCATTGTTCAAGGTCCAAAATGCACCATTTCATCTCAAAAAGGTCAGAAAAAGGTGTGAGAGTGACTCAATAAACATTTCATTATTATCTGCAGAGGATTATTAGCATGTAAATATAATTTTAAATGTTGTAATTTTGGTTTTAAAGTATGATTTTCATAATAATATGTAATTTTAGTCAAAAAATAAAGTTTTAATTTATTTCATTTTTTATGTAATTTTATGCTTTCTATATGTAATTAGTTCTGTCCCTAGCTTCCAACTCAAATAAAATATGCCAAACTAAAAGTGAAAAGTGTCAAACACCAGCAACATCATCCCACAAGGAAGAAAAATCAGATGAAAGGTAATCAACAAAAGTTTTCAAAAAAGTGAAATGAGACATTAGAAAAGTGGGTTTTTCAATTCAAATTCAAATTCACTTAGTTATTTATAACTCATTGACATCAATTAAAATTCATTTTCCTCCTCCAAACATCAAGCAAGCACTCTAAGAGACCAAATTTTCGAATTTCTGAGCGAAATTGGCAAAAGAGCTGAGTTCAGGGCCCAAATGCTGAAGGAAAGGCGCAAACGCTGAAACGAGGGCACAAATACTTAGCAGAGGGTGCAAATGTGTAGGCAAGGGCACAAATACTCAGTCAAGGGCACAAATGCTCTAGCCATCGCACAAATGACCAAAAATCCCTAGAAAGTGTTCAAGTGGTGAAAAATTGTCTTCGAAGCTCCACCAATTCAGTCATTAACCTCCAACAAACCAGTAAGATGCTCATGCCATGAAAAGCCATTTTCATAAGTTTATGTGTTGAAGTCTTGTAAATTGAGGTTGTAATTTGGTGTTTAAATTGAGGGAAAACACTAGTATCCCATTACATTTGTGAAAAATCTCTACTCCCTCACCCTTTGCATCCTTCCCACACTTATAAAAACCCATTCCCAAACCCCTGATTTGAAAAGTTCCCTTTTCCTATAATTTCCTCCCAAAACCCTAATCCCTAGGTGTTACATCTACCTAGGTTCCCAATTCCTAAATCTCTATCCTAAATCTATGATATCACTACTCCCTATCCCCTCCCCATTTCACATATCCCTAAAAAATATCTCCCTCATTTTCCCTTTCCCATTTCCCTTTACCATTCCCCATTCCTAAAAACATATTTCACACCATCCACTTCCCCAGGGTTTAGATAAAAACACCATGATAGAAGAGGAAGAAAAAACATCATTCAGTGAGGGAGAGGAATCAGAGGTAAGGAGGCCACATAAAGGAGGAAGAGTGCTCAGACTTGAACCAACCAACACTAGGGAACTCTTGGCTTCTCCATTGACCATGACATGCTTCTCCAACACCATCCCATGTTGACTAGAATTTTGATATTCGGACTCCATGACAACCAAGTTACATTAGCTGGTGTCACTTTCACTCTATCCATTGATATTATTTCAGATGCCACCGGGATCCCAAATGTTGGGGAGAAGTGGTTCAAGAAAGGTAAGTTGAAGAAACAAGACTTTGAATTCTTCTTAAAACCAAGAAACCAAAATCAAACAAAGAGGTTATTTAATTTTTCTCACCTCCTCGACAGATATGCCCCAATGATGAAAATAGTCATGAAATACTTTTCATGTGAAGGCAAATTTTCAAAGTTCTATTCCTATCACATCCGACTCTTAATGCATTTCAGTAGGGTAAGGATGCTCAACATACCTTATTATATTTTCCAGAGTATAGAGAAGATGACATACATTGCCTAGAAAAAGGAGTATGAACAACAAATGAGAAGCCTATTCCATCATTCCCTCATAAAAATCATAGTCCTCCACCATTTCAATAAACTAAACATTGCATGGAGCACCTTCATAGCTAATGATATTTTTAATAAGCCATCCACTCAGCATGCACAAAATTTCCCTTAATCATCCCAACCATCTATTTCCATCCCTCCATCTCAGCCCATAGTACATTCATCATCATCAGATCAATCCCCTTCACCTCCTTCATCTCCATCTCATCATCATTTTGGGTCACCAATCAGGATTGAGGACATTGAGCCTAAATGGGCTAGTATGGTTGAGGTTTAACCATTGCCAAAAACCTACCAGATAGGCCACAAGCATGTGTTTTCTCCACTCATAGTGGAAGGGGCCATGCCTTCTACAACAACACAGTAGGTGGACAAAGGCAAAGAGAAGGTCATTGAACCAGTCATTCATGATGAGGAGGACACTCATGAAATAGAACAAAAATTTCAGCTTGTTGACCTAGATGAGGAGGAAAATGACAAAATTACTAATGCATCTATCAAAGGAAAGGATTTCAAGATTAAAGAGCTACAAACTAATCTTGACAGGGAAATATGTGTCATACACTTCCTTGAGCGAGAAACTGAAGACCAAACAGGTCATTGATGAGGTCAAGTGTGTCACTGCTCAAAGGGAGGTAGAAAAGGCCAAAGCCATGCTAGATGAAATGCTTGAGAAATATGGATTACTTAATGATGAAGGGGAACAAGCACCAAGGAATAAACCTATAACTAGAGGGCTGAAAAGATCTCTAGCTCTAGAGATGCAAAGGGAAGTTGGCTTGCTGATCAGCTAACCCTAAATGAGCAGCTCCCTAAATGAGCAGCTTGCTATTGTGATCAGTGAGAACAGGTAGCCATGGATTGATAGAGCCAATCAACACTTGTAGAAGCTACTAGAAAATAAAAATAAGGATAATGGCTTATTTAGGAGGAAATTCAAACACCATGCACTGAAGGATAAAATTGCATTGGCCAAGCTCAAAAGTGCCAATGCAAAAATTCAAGATTTGACCATGGAGGAGAAGAAGAAATTGGAATTTATTGATGAGGTTTCCCTCCAAGCCTAGACACATCATCATCACCCATTCCAAAAATTTTGAGGCATTTCCTAACTTTTTTGCAAAATCTGGAAATTTTTGTGTCTTTTGGGACAGACATTTAGCAGAAAATTTGTCATTTGTGCAGCGCCCTAGGTGCTACGCAAATAAGTGGGGCACTTTTTGAAGGAAATAAAGGCACCATTGGATTCCTAATGACCAATTTATCTCATAAAACCATGTTCCCAACCTTGGTTTTCAATTGTGATAGGTGAAAAGCGCAAAAACCATCAAAAAACCATCTTTTTCCCCTTTTTTTTGACCTAGGCGTTGTGCAAATACCAGTCTTTGAAGGATGACTGTTTGAGGGGGAAAATGACCTTCATTTTCAGAACTTGAGGCATATTTAGAAAGAGGATAGGTAGGGATTTCCAACAAGCCATATTGGGCCTGATTTGGACACCTGTAGTTCAGCCAAAAGTGACCCTGAACATGGAGGGTGCAAATGACACTACCAGGGCGCCAATGCACAATGGAGGGTGTAAATGACCAATTTGCTGATTTTTTCCAAGTTTCTCTGAAATTTTGACTTTTATTCAAGGATTCATGTTTCTAATTATGTAATTCATCATGCTAAATGTAATTATGTCAAGGATAAGTTACTTAGGGTTAGATTCATTGGGTAAAATTCATCATTGAGTCATAATGAATCAGTTGAATGTAATTAGGAATGAGTCACTTGGACCATCCTATACTCCAACTTTCAGTTCAGTATTTTGGGGATATCTTCCTCACCTCATGGATTCGACCCTTGAGGATGAGTGAATGATGTTTTTATGTCTATTTAGTCCCTTTATTCATTATTAGCAAGTTTTGGAATCAGTTTGTATGTTTTCTTATTGATCAAGGAACTATTGTACTCAGTTTGGCCAGCTAATAAAGAGGAGTTACAACTATTTTTTGGGATACTTGTGGTATGATGTTTATCATTGCATTTTATTTAGTTTCATATGTTATAATGTCTTGTATTAATGTTAATTTCATCTCTATGGTATGATATCTTTTAAGTTTGATATTCAGAACACATGCTTGCTCATGCTCTATTTTGGGGAATTGATCATAGTTTGTCCATTTTCCTTTGTCTAGGAAGAATACATCTCCCATGTTATTCCTAGCTTATCCTCAGCCTCAAAAAAATCTCATCACAATCATATTTAAGTGATAAGCTTTATGCCTAGCTTGCCCCATTGATCCCTGCAACCCTATCTCATTTGCCCTGACCTAGCTCCCTTGACCTAATTTTTTCTTATCTAGTGATAACCCAACCAAAATCAAATCAAAACAACCTGTGCACCCTATATTTAGCCTAAAACCATAAAACCCTCCAACCCTCTTAGCTGTGACCTTTTGGAGAGAGCCCTCTCCGACTTGGTAGGGCTAGCTACCAAGTCAAAAGCTTGGTCCGTGGTTACCTCTATTGGGATTCCTTCTTCATCCTTGGGAATCTGGCGGAGTACTAACAGATTCTATATTTTCTAATTATTTATTTTCTACATGTACATGAGATATATAAATTACATAAAATAGATAACAACAAGCATAAACACATATAATCCAAAATGAACAAAAACATTCTCTTTGGCAAACCGCTATGGGGAAAATCACAGCTACAAGGTAAGGCTAATTTGCTCTCTTTTCTAGTATGGAATGACACAAATAAAAGGGAGAAGGCACTTTGATCCCTTTTCTAGTATGGAAATAACACAAGTACAAGGGAGAAGACACTCTCAATGGAGTTTTCTGAGACTTATGGCTTGGTAGGCTACTAGTGAAAACTAACTCTCTCTTATATTCTCTCTCATTCCTATTGTTAGTTACTCTTCTTTACTATGGAATGAGATATAAGAGTATGGAATGGAACCCCTATTCCTCCTAGCATCTTGGTTTTAAAATAGTTTGATAACCAACTAGGGGTTAGGTTTAGTTCCTTCAAATCTCAACTAGAATTACAATTTGACTCTCCTAGTGTATTCTTCATAGTCGACACATGGCTAGCCCTTATTTCATAAGTAAATGGGATGATGTGGCATCCTCTCAAACCTTGATTTAAAACTAAAAGGTCAAATTCCACGAAGAAAGCTTTTTGCGTACAAACTTTGATGGATGTATTTCTTACACAATTGTAAAAGTATCTAAGTGTAGAACCAACACTAGTAGTTCTCACAAAATGAGAATTTCTGGACCCAAAAAAACTTTGATTAATGACACAAAATGAACTTGCAAATTGATTTCCCCATTTTTTTTTCCACTCTAAAAAAAACTAATATAAATGAAAAATCATATAATAACCCAATCAATATCATTTGATGATGCTAAAATCAATATTATTAACCATAAATAACATCCTTCTTCCGTATGAAGATAAACTAAATGGATGTAAATATTTGAAAGAGAAGAAAAGAAGTTTGACTCAATAACCTTTAAAATATTTGAAAATTTTAATATAAATGATTTTCATGTAATTTCTTAGTTGGAAACCACGTGGCTTGATGTTGTTTAGTGTATGAAGGCATCTTTAATTATGTACTAGTAAGTCAATTATTATGTACTATTGAATTAGTTGGAAACTCAGTAATGTAGTATTTGACTTCCCATATATATTTGTTATTGAAATTATGTGTTTGTATTTTGTCTTATTTATAGTATTTTTAACTAATGTGAGTTTACATGTTTATATAAATGTCATTTTTTTACAATTTGATATGTGTGACATTTAGTTGATTTGTTTTGTTGTGTAGTATTCTATAATGTAAGTTTAATTAATTATATATAATGATATTTAGTAGATTTTTTATATAGTATTATTTAATTTAAATTTATTTATTGAATAATGTTTTTAATATAGGAGGAAATAAATCAATTTATTTATCATTTTAAGGGTTAGAGTGATGTTGTTGGTATGATGTCAATTCATAGTTATATTAAGTTAAGAATTTACAGGGTTCAGAGTGAGGTTGTTGGTACTAAGCCAACCCACATATATACTCACTTAAGGGTTCACAATGCTTGAAGCCAATACAATAATATTCATAGGCACAAAACCATTACAACAAGATTTTCCAAGGCATTATAGTTTACCATATCACTATTAAACATTCGAACCTGGGTGTGAAAGTTAACCACCATTCTACCTAACCACTAGAGATTGAAAATATGACATTATTCATTGAATATATACATTTTTATTCACTATATATATATAAGATAATGGCTTAGTATCAATATGGTATATTTACATAATTATATAAATTCATTTATTTTTTTAAATTATTCATGACAATATGTCATATAAATCTATATTTGATAATAATGAGTAATCAAAAAAGGAATACATTAGTAATAAGTGTAGTGAAGATGAAACTACTAAATTGGAATAAATATAAAGGTTATGGAGTTACTAAATTAGTAATAATAATATAAATATCAAACTATACCATGATAATTAGGTATAACACTATTATTTTAGTATGTTATAAGGATTTAGGATTATATCATTATCCCAATGCTTTATAACAAGGCAAAATAACTAGTAAAATGGATCAATAATTAATGACTAATTAGGGGTGGTAGGTGTACGGATGCATGGAGCGCTAATGCGTTCCAATAGACAAAATGATATCTCATTTTCATGGAGTCTTGCATAGGCCATCAAAATCTAAGTAGATTTATATGCTTTACTTCATGGATTTATCTAATTTATCTTGCTCAATCTCCATAATATGATAATATTATGGAACTCCAAGATTATAATTTGGCACCTTATCTTGGTTTCTCTCTAACAAATTTCTATTTCAACATTTTATTTAAAAGTATTTGATCCAACTTCAAAATTTTAAATGAGTTCACTCTGGTCCATGTTTTGTGGCATAACAACTATCAAGTGGACCAATTAGCAAAGATGAAAACATCATGAAAAATTGACACCATTCTTGTAAACAAAAAGGTGAGTCATCTACGAATTTCATAATATCATGACACGTGGAGGTGAGTGTTGAAGTTGACAAGTTGTTTCAGAAGTGACATTGTGTATATCTAGAAAAATCCTTCAATGGTACTAGTGAATCTCCAAAAAGAAAAATATCAATATACTCAAACTTAACATTGTATGGAATTTAAATTTTGTTTGATATTAGGATTTTATTGGATAATTTACATTATTGGGTCCTATAAAATGGAAGTCTTGTTGTTAAAACCATGCTGCGATATCATACGTTTTAAACATCTAGAAGTTAAATACCTTGAATTTTCATTTTTTGTAGTTTTTTATATAATGTTGCGCCCCTAGAGGTAGATTTCTTAATATAATATTTCAGTTATGGCGCACAAAATAATGACTAATTAAATTAATACATATACTATAAAATGTCAACATTTATTGTTTAGTGTTTTCTTTCACTAATTTAACAGTTTGGATCTTATTATTTGAGTGTATTTTTTTTACAGAATGATTCAATTTCTTTACATGTGTTAGGGTGATGCAACTTAGATTCCTTAACTATTTTGATTGGTTTTAATTCATGTTTTTGAATGACTTCTTCTTTTTCCATAGGAAAAAATTGTAATTTCATTCATATAAAATGATTGAAAGTTAAATTCTACATATAAACATCATATGTGTATTTGATGATTACCCAAAAGAATAATTGTGTGAGATCGAGGAAAAAAAGTGATCCCAAATCATTAGTTAGTGCTATTACGCTAAAAAATATACAAAAAATCATATACTGATAATTTCAGCCATATTAAGCAGTGATGTTCTTCCCAAATAACCATGGTGACACTATCAATAAAACTAGATATAGAGAAAAAAGCTGCATATGGAAAATTATGTATATAATATCAGAGTGGTTATGCAACTTATGAACAAAGATGAGTGTCCTTGTATGGCCAATGAAGGAAATCGTAGGCGTCTTCATTGACTTTTTATTTTATACCCCTTAGGCCTCTGTCCATGTTAAGACCTTCCTTTGAAAGGATTTTAATTTGATTGGTTCCTTTCCCTATAAATATGAGAGCAAGTGAAAAAGGAGAAAGAGTTAATAATCCCCAATATTTCCTCCAAAATAGGCAAGAAAAAAAGTTCTGTCCAACTTGAGTTTTGTTGAGCCAATTTATAGTGAGCATGGAGTCTCGAAAAACTTGTATCTGTGTGCATACCTTCCCTTGAGAAAACAAAAACACTTTTTTTCATGCCAAGATTTCTGCTTAATTGTTTTTCTCTTGGCCAAACCCCATTTTGACCTAATATTGTTGTTCTTCTAAGAGAAATAAGATAAAACCACCTCCAATTTTCTAATCATTATTGATTGAAGCTCCATAAAAATATGCCCACAACCTTGTTTGATAAATTTGTTTCGGTCTAATCACTCTTGGGGGGGGCGACAAGGCCTTTTTTCAGTGGGAAGTGACTTAAGGTGACCAAAAATTTAGTTGTAGTATGTTCGAGTACCTAGACATTGTCTTAGAATATTTCTTAAATATGACCAGCCACAACCCCCAAAAAATGATTAGGGTAAGTGAGTTTATAACATGATTATTGGGATTTGTGAGAAATTCCTTCCAGGATTCCTCCAAGTCCAAACCATCCAAGGGTCAGAGTGACCTAGAATGGTTTTGCATTCATTCTACACCTATTGGTAGAAAGGAAATGACTTGAAAAAATGTAGAGAATTTTCCTCATTATTTTTACATAAGGAGCACCAACCTGGCCTAATCATAAATCTTCTTTTTAGGGTTTCCCAGTTGGGGGGATTTTTCACCATAAGACACCACATGAGAAATTTATATTTAGTTGGACACTTTGCTTTCCATACCACTTTACACCACCATTTTTTATAATCTACAACTCTTTCATCCAATAGGGAAATGTATCCAAGCTTAGGTGTGTTGAATCCATAAGGAGAGATGCTCTATATAAGTCCATTAGATCTGCCTGCAAGTCTAATATGATTGTCAGATAGATCTTGTAGGAAACCCTACTAGTTATCCTTGTATTCCCCATCTAAACCCAACTCTTCGACTGAAAGCCAACCTTATCTCCAAATTTTTGTATTAGTGGGGCTGACAATGTGAGAAAGTTCAGTGTAACCTATGTATCTTAGCATTTATATTAGAGAAGGGGGAAACAAGTGCCTCTGGTCATTACCAAGCCATGGATCAAGACCGAGTCTCAATCTATCACCTCTGTGAACCCATCATACCAGACCATTTCCTATGATGTCAAAAGAGTTGAGAATAACCCTCCATATTGCTCAAATATTTTATCTTGGTTTATCAAGTCTTCTAATCCAATATTATGATCTAGTGGTAATGTGATTATGGGTGACTACTTATTTCCATAAACTGTGCATTGAGATCAATCTCCATCCACATTTGGCAGCCAAGGAATTTGAAAATATGAAGAGGTTCTTAAGGAACCATCTTCCCAATTTTTTTAGTATAAACATTTTATCCCATTTGACCCAAGGCAACACCCCAGATCTTTCTTCCCAAATTATTTTCTTGATTTTTTCTAGAACACATTTAGGAATCCAAGATATAGATTCAAAATATAAAGGAATGGCTTCTAGTACTGATTTGATCAGAACCAAACAACCTGCCTTGGAGATTGTTTTTCCAACTTCCGTAATGATCCAAGACCAATCTTCTTTTTTTCAATGGTTTGGTTTGAGATGAAAACTTAGATGCTTCAAAAATTCCTCCAAAGTCTTTGTTTCATATGGAATTAGTTGAGATATGTGACGAATCTCCTCATCATTTAGATTGTGATATGATATAATAGATTTATGGATTTTTATAGACATACCTGTGGCTTTCTTGTAAAGAGAAATATTTTATACTAGCATGTTTATCTCCTTGGAATCCCCATTACAAAAAATGAGGATTCATTTACAAAAGGAAGGCGGGTGATAACCAATCTCCATACATTGAGAGATATGTGGAAATCCCCATGCATTTTTCCCTATTTCAGAAGATGAATTCATCCCTTAGTCACCAACAAGAACAATAAAGGGGAGAGGGCATCCCTAAAACAACCCTCTTTGAGCATGGAGAAAGGAAGAGGTTGAGCCATTAATAAGGACAACAAAGGAGACAATCTGGATGCAACTCATAACCCAATTGATAAATTTAAGTTTGAAACTAATTTACTATATCATAGGATTTAGATAAATCAATTTTGATAACTGACCCCTTAAAATTTTGATTTTTGATGTTTTGCATACCCTCCTCAACAACTCTATTAGCTTCATAGATTTGCATCCTTCCAGAATAGAAAATTGTGATAAGGAAATGTATTTGGATAGAATCGACTTAAGTATGGCCGCAATAATTTTGGCAATGATCTTGTAAATGGTGTTGCAAAGGGAAGTGGGATGAAAAGTAGAGAAGGATAGATGGTGGTTTTCTTTGGGGATGAGAGAAATGAAGGTTGAATTTAAAGTTGGATGCATTTTCCCTTCCTTCCTAGATTCTTCAAACACCACCAGGAGGTTGGAGCCCAAATTTCATTTATCCCCATGAAAATTTCAACAACCCACCCATCCAACTCATGTCTCTTATATTTTTGGAAGCTATGTAGTTTCGATTGGAGCTTCTCCTCTGATACCTCCTCCATAATTTCCTTGCTCTCCTCTTCTTTGACCATTCTAGGGAAGAGTAGAGTAATGAAAATTACTTTTGCAATCAATGCTTCCACAAGTGCTCGAAATAGGTTTTCAAAGTGGAACTTTCCAATAGAGGTAAAACCTTAAAAGGATGAGACCTCAACCATCATCGTCTTGAAGACTCCAAAATGTGTTAGCCATTTTCTGAGCTTTAAAATATGCTTGAAAATTTTTGGTATTGTCATCTCCACTTTTTAACTAGATTACCCTACTTTTTAGGTGTCATTCTTCCTCTCGACAAGTGAGAACATTGTTTTTCCTTTTTTCAAGGTTGATGCAGTTCTCTGTAGACTCCTGTGAGTTTAAACCTTCCTCGTATGAAGTTTCAATATCCTGTTGTTGCCTTTGTATCACCTCCAGGTCTAAGACTTAAACCATTTTCTTCTTTTTGGTCCATTTATTCATCTTTTATTTGACTAACTTTAAATTTTATTAGAATTGGGTAGTTGTCGAGGCTCGTGAGTGGGGTCAAAGAATTTCCAGTGTGATTTTAAAAGGGTTAAGAAATACTCATCATTTAACCATGAGGAGTTAATCTTGAAAGGGTTAGCTCCCTTCTTAGAGGCTCCTTTAATATCGAAGGAAATAGGGGAGTGGTTTAAAATTCCATAAGTTCTAGTCCATTCTTTGATCAGGGGGGATATCCACCAAGACTTCAGAAAGAAGGAATCTATCTATTCACATGGAAACCTTATCTTCCCACGTTAAAAAATTCTTCTAGGTGGGAATGAGTTTGGTTGGTGCCACATCCACTAGCTTGATTTGAGGCAGTATAATCATGAAGAAATCAACAAGGGGATATGACCTTGCCTGAGGACCCCAGGATTCAGAGGATCCAAGGGAGAAATTCATATCACCACCAATAATTACATAATTGGACCCAAAGAATGATTTATTTAGAATATTTTCCCAGTATTCCTTATGGTTTTCGGATGGATGATAGATGTTAATAAATGTGAGTGGAAGACCCAAATCCTGAGAGAAATCTTTGATTCCAAAACTAAAATCCATACTCCGGAGATTTGTGTCTTGGATTTTCCTGGATCTCCAACCCACAACCAAACCCCCCCGATTGACCATGGGTGTCCAAGGCTGAGAAGCTCCATCCCGCAAATAGATGTTCAAGGAATTTTTTTATAGTATCACTACTATTGAGGGATTCATGTATGAATATGAGATATGAATCAATAGCTTTGAAAAGTATCTTCAAAGCACTTTTTTTAGGGGAGCATGCTAAACCCTAACAACTGAAAGAAAGTAATTTCATTTTGGAACCCCTACAAGGGCTAGGCTTACTTTAAGGGATCCTTTGATGGAAAATTGTTTACCAGTTGCAAGGTTTGCACAAGATTTCTACTTAGCTTTAGTAAGAAATGAACTTTTTCCTTGACTTCTACCTTTGACAGGAGAGAGGGAGAGTTTTACTAACCCCTAGAAAATATACTCCTTCTGGTGAACCACTAACCTAGATTGAATATTATAAATAACACCTTTGAATTCCTCATTATCATAAGAGGAGGGAACAACATAGGACGATGACGAGGATAGATTTACTTGAAAACTAGGGAAGGGATAAATAGTTGGAAAGGGAAGGGATGAAGTAAGCCTAGATTGACTCATGGAAGGGGATGCATAAAATACCATATAGTTTGTAGAGACATTTAACTGATTGAGAGATATTTTAGGGCTAACTTCAAAAAAAACAAGAGAAGAAATAAAGGGAAGGGGATCCATTGAAGTACCTTGACAAATGTTAGCAACTCTATTTGGTGTCAGATCACCTTACCTTGTGCCCAATATTTCCTGAGGGAGGACTTTTTCAACTGCTACATGGACTGGGGGTTCTAGGGTGGCCTCTATATCCCTTTGTTCCTAAGAGAAATCCATTTTCACTAAGCCATAGTCCTAAACTAAATTATGGGATATGTTCACCTTCTTCTGAAAGGTAACTTTGATCAGGTGCCTATTTTGATTGCACCACATGCACTAAAAGGTACCCCTTCATAGTCAAAAGCCAGTGGATAGTCTTCCTAACCAACATCAAACTTCTCAGAAAAACCTCCCCTTAGATCAATATAGATTAGGGTTCAAGCCATAGAATTATCTCTGGTAACCAAGTATGAGATATCATGCTCTAAGTCCCCAATGAATTCCCAATAGTACAAAAGATTAGCTCATTCTAGAGGTGTACAAGGAGGACTAGAATTCTTACCCAAAGAGGCTCAATATCCAAGCACTCCTGCTTGGCGTTGAAGAGGGGATACTAGAATTTTAAGACCACTAGGGTATGATTGATCTTCCATACCCTTCCAAAGACCACTTTAGTGCCGTATTCGTCCTTGAAAATAAGTTGTATCTAGTGTATTGCTAAAGCTTCAAATTTTAGTGAACTATTGATAATATCACCTGTTTTACAACCCATTATTTGAGGAAAGGAATGTTAAATTTCCTTCCTTGCACCTATTCAATCAACTTTTTCTGGCCTTAATCCTTTTCTTGTTGCATTGCAATGTCCTCCCCTAAAACCAGGGACATATCTGCCTTATTGGCCTTCTTAATACAATGCCACTAGTACATATGGTCAATTTTTCGACACTTTAGTTCTAAAAGTTTTGACGTATTGTCAGAAAGTTCCCCAATTTTTCTCATTTCTTTTAATCCCGCCACACAGTGTCGCTCTTGCGACCCAGATGGCGACGTTGTGGCTCTTGTGACACTACAAAAAGACGTCGCTATTGCGACCCACCTGGCTATTGCGATAGTAATAGAAGACACTGTTGCTATAGCGACGTCCATGTTATGTGCGTCGGTAGATCAATGGATATGAAAAGACTATTGTGGAACTGCCACTTTCCCTTTGAAAAAGTCAAAGTTGACTTGGTCAACTAGCATCGCAATAGGGAAGGTTTATTTTAAATATATAGGGCGCATTGTAAATATGTTTTCCGAAAACTTTGCTATAATAGTGAAAAAATTTACAGGAGTAGCGACGGTTCAAAAACTAGCTTCACAATAGGGAAGGTTTATTTTAAATATATAGGGCGCATTGTAAATATGTTTTCCGAAAACTTTGCTATAATAGTGAAAAATTTTACAGGAGTAGCGATGGTTCAGAAAGGGTATACGGTATTTTTTCTAGTAAAAAAACATAATTATTTTTTTTCTTTATAGAATAATTTGCATCAATGTGAGAAAAAATTAGAGGTGGAAAACAAATTCAAGAGTGTGAAAGGGGTGATGGTAAATTTTATTTGCCTTGCAAAAGACTTGTTTGAGACGTAATGTTAGAGTTTTAATAGCAACAACAATAAAACATTGTAAGAAATATGGGCACATTGATGGTGGATCGAATGACTATCGTCCCGTGGTAATTAATTAGCAAGATATATATATATTCATTATCTATCTTCATTTTGATTATATAGTAAAATTTTATATTATTTTAATATTTGTTATATACAAACTAATGTTTAATGATTGTTTGTAAATTTTAGAAAGGCATAGTTTCCCCCCAAATTTTTGTAGAACCTTCCAAAAATAAATAGTACTAGATTAGAAGATGTTGCACCACAAGAGAATATTGCAGCAAATAGTAGTACTAGAAATGATGTTGTACAAGGTGAATAAAATGAAGTGAATGATGAAGATGATGTTAATGATCCCATGGAGGTAGATGATGACAATAATGACACAGTTCACAATGATGGGACAAATCAATGCTCCAAGACTTGTATAGTGAGTCACATGATGATGGTGGAGATAGTGATGGTGTTTATGATGTACCTCTGATTGAAACGTCAAATGAACAAAATTTTGAACACTCAAATGCAACTCTTCTCTCTGCTACATTGTTGCTGGTGAACTTAAAGGTTATGAATAATTTTTCGAACAGATATATGACGCATATCCTAAGGTATACAATATGTGTATATGATCACATATATGTAAATGTTGATTATTTTCCTTTTTTTTTTTTTTTAATTTGTACTAAATGTGTAAAATAATAATTGAATACTTATATATGATTAATAATCTTTACATTAACTAGTTTTTGTTTATGTTGTAGAATTTTGGGTGAATTTTTGTTACCATCACCAAATACTTTACCTCGCACATAACGAGATTTACGTGCTATTATGAAAGTGTTTGGAATGGAATATAACACTATAGATGAATGTCCTAAAGATGATATTATATATTATGGAGAACATGCTTCAAGAACAGAATGTCCGAAATGTGGTACTAGCAGATATCGAACCGATCAACTAACAAAAAATGTGCCTCAGAAGGTCCTTCGTCATATTCCCATAATTCCATGTTTGCAGCGAATGTTCAGGTGTAAGATCATAACACAATTTATGGATTACCATTCAAATAATATAAGTGGATATGGTGTTCTTCGAATGCTTGCAAATGGTTTTTCATTTAGGGAAATCGAGGAAAAATATAATTTAGATTTTAAAAATGAACCTCATAATATCATGCTTTCATTGGTAGCTGATGGTGTTAATCCATTCAGAGAGCTTAGGTCTACTTACTCAGTGTGGCCTATTTTCGTTATCAACAATAACATTCCTCCTTGGATGTCAACAAAGAGGGAGAAAATAATGTTGACTATGATTATTCCAGGTATTTGATACATTATTTTTTCAAATGCAACATTTTCATTTGTCTCGTTGTTTTCATAATATCTTTTATTTATTTACTTACTTATATATACATATCATGGTACTAATTATGTACCGTAATTTTGAACAATTAGGTAAGTACCAGGTCAAAGATATGAATGTACATATCAAGCCTCTCATTGATGAGCTAATCAAGTTATGCATGGCATCACTATGTATGACATCTAAACCAATCAAGCAGAAGAGATTTTAATGTCGTGGAATGCTTGTATGGAAAATTCATGATGCCCCAGGACTAACACATTTTTGTGGTATGTAATTTCGTTGCACTTTAATATAGTGTATAATTATTTAAATTAGATATACCATATTACATGTTTTTAAAATGATCTCATTGTATAACTATCATTGATCCATCTATTGCAGGTCTTCAAACAAAGGGTAGATTTGCATGTCCAGTTTGTGGCTCTAAGATGAAGTATCGTCATTTGCCAGATTTATGAAAGATGGCGTTTAATGAGTATAGGCACTTCCTCTCTAGGAACCATAAGTATTGTACTACTGAAAAACATCTTTTCAGTGATAAAGAAGAAACTGGATTAAAACCACGAAGAATGACACCTCAGTTGTGGAAGTTGGAATATAATAGAATTAATAATCGTCAATGTATGTAATTTGTCTATATATATATATATATATAAATTGTTTATGTAATGTTTTGAATTTTTGTTTTAATTATTGAATTTATTTTATTGTATTTGATAACTATTGTTCTGATTTATTTTATTCCTTAATATCAAGGTCATCGTCGTAAAGGTACTAATATTGTACTTCCACCTAGAATGAAATGTTATCCTTCTCAATTCATGAGGTTGCCCTACTATGAGGACCTAAAAATAACTCATTTTTTTATACAATTCATATCGGGAAGAATGTGAGAGAAAGGTTATGGAAAATTATAAATGGTGTGCATGATAGAGATAAATTGTCAAAATTTTTGTTGACATTGAGAAATCGAATCATGCAATGAAAAGTGTAATTGACCGATTAAATAACAATGGAGGTCAAAATTATAATAGTATTCCATGGTTATTGACAGAGCAAAAAAACAATGATGTAAAAGAGGTCGTTAGAAGAATTAAATTTCCAACAGATTTTGCTTCAAACATAAATAATATCTTCATGAAGAAATGTGACTTCGGTGGGGTGAAAACACATGATTGGCATACCTTCATTAAGTTAATTTTTTTGGTATACATTTTTGTATATTATTGCTTGAATACATCTTTTAAATTGTTTTAATTTTCTTTTAATATTGATTTTGATTTTATTTTTTCTGTTTAATTTGGAAACCAATAACGATCCATTTTTTATTGTTATAGTATGTTATACCTTAATCTCTCCGAAACGACTTTGACAACAATGTCAAACAAGTTATATATGATCTTGGTAAATACATGAGGTTAGTGGTTTTGATTTATACGCAAAATATCGCTACAATTTGTTGTTGTACTTAATGACATGATGTGTTAATTTACTTGTAATGTAATATATATTATGTTTCATTGAAATAGCCTTGCGTAATGATTTGCAGATGGTTTTCATTGTATGAAATCCATCACGATGAAATAAAGTATTGGAAGAGAGAAATTCCTCGGCTAATGTGTGAAATGAAAAAGTATCTACCTCCAACATTTTGCAATGCACAAGAACACTACTTGATACACCAAGTTGAGGAGATTGAAATGTGTGGACTAGTACACACAAGGTCAATGTGGATGGTGGAGAGGCACTTGAAATCCTTGAAGGCTTTGGTTAGACAAAGAGCACGTCCTGAGGGTTCTATGGTGGAGGGATATGTGGTATATGAATCCATGGTGTATATTAGTCAATATATTCCTATATTATCTACACCAGCTATGGATTTTGTGGATTGCATTTGGGATGTGAACTCCATCAAAAAAATTGAAGGGGAGTACTTGTTGGGAAAAGGTAGAATGAAGAAAGTGAGAGGTAAAAGATTTATTATATATAATACATATAATGTTACAATTTTTTACATCATGTATATGATCATATTCATTTAAGTCTTATTCTTTCATAATTTATTAATTAATATAATTACCATGGTTATAAGTTATATTTAATATTGGTGAATTATTGTTTTTTTATTCAGGTGCTCAAGATTATGAGGCACTACTTTTATACATTGCAAACAATCTCGAGTGGATGAGTGAATGGATTGAAAGATGTAAAGAGTATTACAACAGTATTCTATTATATTGGAAACTATTGTCTGAATTGGTTAGAGAAGCTTATTGTAGTGGAGATGGAAATGTTACGGACAAGGAAATTGATTTAGCATATGGTTTGAAAGATAGAAAGGTAAAAAATTAATTCACCTATTTTATTCAGTACTTATTTTATATTATATTTATAATGTGACAACATGTTTGATTTTTTAGATAATTTTCAAGCGATGTAAATTATATGATTAATTATTAATTGAGAATGCATCTTTTTCATGTTTGGCATATTACAGTTGAAACACGAAAAGGCTATGTGGTGCAATGGTCATAAATTTCACATCAAACAGTTGGATGATAACAAGAAAAACTATGATAGTGGGATAAATGTTGTATTCCAGGTCACTAATGTTTCCTCCAGAAGTGACAGACATCCTTGAGAATCTGAAAATAGATATTATGGGTATTTAGATGATATATTTGATGTGACTTTAATTCCTTAAAATTAGTTTTGTTCAATGTAAAATGGTTTAGGTTACGAATGAATGTTCATGATGATGAAATAACTCTTATTCAACATGAAAATGGATTTCCAATGGTCAAAACATCACAGTTTGAAGTAGGAAAAGATTGCTATGTTTTTCCAAGCCAATGTGAACAGGTCTTTTACTCACAGGTTCTAGGTGAGAATGGATTGTCATTTTCTATTAGATATGATTCAAGAGGAATGCCAATAGAGTATACTGTAGAGGAAGAATATGATATTGATCAAGAAGAAAATGATGCAGTGGCAGATGAGTAGGAAGACGCATTGACATACAGAGAAGATAGAGAAGATGAACCAGGTGTAGGAGACGATGCAACAACTATTGATGATGATGTCGATGAGGATATTCTTCAAAATGACATAATTGATGTTGATGATGACATGGTCGATTGTTTCAACACCGTTTCTGAATCAGATGTTGATATAGATGTCGATCAGTTGGATGAAGATCAAGAAGATACAAAAGAAGAATGATACATATGTTGTGTTTGAGTATGAGTTGGTATGTCATAAAGTTTATATTTTAATATGTATCAATTATTTTCTTTAAATAATTTACTTATGTGGGTTTATTACATGTTGTTTATTATGTCAAACCAACAAATAATTTCCATGAGAGTGATGTGAGGGGGATGGGAGGGGCCATATGAGCTTCCACCTTCACGTGATTGGCCCTGTTCAGTAGAGAATAAATTATTCTTAAAACCAAGAGAAGATCATTCATCTTTTTTTGCATCATTTTAAATGTCATCATTGTTCTCAAATTATTGCAGCGCCAAAATTGTTGAAATTGTTAGAAAACATTAGGTCACTTATGACATGATATTACCCTATACCATTATCTCTATAAGCCAAGAGTGACTTGTGAATGGGGCCAAATTTGATTTTTTTTCAAATTGTTACTGTATGCACTAAAATTTGACATGGACAGACTCCTCACATGCCTTGCCAATATAGGAGTTGGGTTTCTAGACTCAAAGATGACTCACAAACCCGATATTATAAATATACTTTATTTGAATCATTACTTTATCCTAATTAGCTGAGTAGTGAGACATTAAAAATTCCTAATTAATCATGAAATTAAACAAAGATGGATATGATAGGGAAACCTCTAAACCCCTAACCCATTTAACCTCCTAAACCCTAAACCTCTAACCCTTTAACCCCTAACCCCTTAAACCCTAATTCCCAACCCTAACCCATTTAAACCCTTAAAACCATAAATCCCTAACCCATTTAACCCCATAAACCCTAACCCCATTAACCCCTAACCCCTAAAATCCTTAACTGCTAAATCGCCTAACCCCCTAAACCTCTAAAACCCTAACCCATTTAACCCCCTAAACCCTAAACCTTTAAACAATTCCCAACCCCTAAACCCATAAAACCCTAACTCGTTTAACCCCCTAACCCCTAACCCCTAAAATCCTTAACTATTAAATCCCCTAACCCCCTAAACCTCTAAACCGAAGCTAACCCATTTAAATCCCTAAACCCTAAGCCTCTAACCCCTTAACCCCTAACCCTTTAAACCCTAATTCCCAACCCCTAACCCATTTAACCCCTAAAACCCTAAACCTATAACCCCTTAACCGATAACCCTTTCAACCCTAATCCCCAAACCCTAACCCATTTAACCCCCTAAACCCTAAACCTCTAAACCCTTAACCCCTAACCCCAAAATCCCTAACCCATTTAACCCCCTAAACCATAAACCATAAACCCTTAACCCCTAACCCATTAAACACTAATTCCCAACCCCTAACCCATTTACCCCCCTAAACCTCTAAACCCCTAACCCATTTAACCCCTAAACGCCTAAACCCCTAACCCATTTAACCCCCTAAACCCTAAACCTATAAACCCTTAACCCATAACCCCTTAAACCATAATTACCGACCCCTAACCCATTTAACCCCTAAACCCCTAAATCCCTAACCCATTTAACCCCATAAAACCTAAACTCGCTAACCCCTAACCCCTAAAATACTTAACTGCTAAATACCCTAACCCCCTAAACCTCTAAACCCCTAACCCATTTAACCCCCTAAACCTTAAATCTCTAACCTCTAACCCCTTAAACTCTAATTCCCAACCCCTAACCCATTTAACCCCCCTAAACCAATAAACCCCTAACCCATTTAACCCCCTAAACCCATAAACCCCTAACCCATTTAACCCCCTAAACCCCAAACCTCTAAACCTATAAACCCCTAAACCCTAAAACTCTTAACCCTTAACCCCTAAACCTTTAACCCCTAACCCATTTAAACCCCTAACCCATTTAACCCCGTAAACCCTAGACCTTTAAGCCTTAACCCTTAACCCCTTAAACTCTAATTGTTGACCCCTAACCCATTTAACCCCCTAAACCCCGAAAACCCCTAAAACCCTAACCCATTTAACCCCCTAAACCCTATGTCCAATTCAATACATCGACATTGAGGTTAATTAGTTTTGTGGAATTAGATTGTTTTATATTTTTTTGCGATTTCATTGTGCATAAATTCTAAATATTGTGTGATACTTATAGACTATAATTAATAACATAATATTGAAGAAATCAATCATAAAAATAATAATAAAGGAATATTTTAATTTAGAATCCCATTTAAGAAACCAACAAGAGATAGCCTGTGTTTGTCTCTTTTGTGCTAAGGAATTATTACAAATTAGGGATATAAAATCTCTAACATAAAAATTTGTGTTTCCTTACTCCTTGGGGTATATTTTGTAGTTTTCACTTTTCTATGAGATGATATTCCTTCCCCATGGAAATTCTCACAATCCCTTTTTTCCCCTTGATTTAGGATCAAAATTCATGTTCGCAATCTTTATTCTTACTTCTTTTGTTCCCTTAACTTCCCAATTGCGAATTCTATAATTTAGCCAATTTCTTTTCTTTATCCCCTTTCTTGTCTTAGAGATGCCTATTTATTACCTCTATATCTTCCCCATGGCTACTCTTCCTTGTGGGAGGACAAGTGTATCAAAATACAATACATCCTCATCTTATTAGTAGACAACTCGAATGCTAAAAACAAAACCTTAAATGTAACCTTAACAAATATTTGGTGTTAAGATTTTTCTCTTAGGGTTTTTTTGCCAATGTTGCACTAGAAAATTTGGCGGAAATTCCAATGGCCAATTCGTCGCTATTCCGACACATAGTTGTCGCAAGAGCGACAGTTTGAGGGCGGACAAAACGTGGTTTGTCATTCCTTCGCAGTTCCGACGCACCTAAAAAGTGTCGCACTATCGACACTTCTTCCGTTGCTTCCAAACAAGCGTCACTCTTCCGACGTCTCACGAACCGTCACGCTTCCAACGTTTGTAAACGGTCGCACTTCCGACGAAATGTGGTCCGACGTTTGTAAACGGTCGCAATTCTGACGCAATGTGGTTCGACGTTTTGGACGTCGCTCTTCCGACGTTTGTAAGATGTCGCAATTCCGACGAAATGTGGTCCGACGTTTTGAACGTCGCTCTTTCGACGTTTGTAAGCTGTCGCAATTCCGACGAAATGTGGTCCGACGTTTTTATACTGTCGCTCTTCCGAAATTTCTGAGTTGTCACAATTCTGACGTCTAAAAGGCGTCGGTATACCGACGGCGGGTTCAATTTAAAAAAAAAAATGAAACTTTAAAAGACGAGAAACGTTGTTTTGAATATATTATATGAAGTAAAACAGTCCATGAAGTCATTAAATTTTCACATCTGAAGATTGGAACCCAAATATCCATCTAGAAAAGTGGAATTCCCACCCCAGACAATGATAGAAAAATACCCTATGTCACATACAGGGACATGATATAAAACCCCGTAACGGTCCACATCGAGATTATCTACAAATCTGAGAAAGCATCCAAATATGCCCGAGGCATCTATAAGAAAGTGAAATAGCAGTATGTAGAATAGTAAAGCAACATATAGAGTACCGACGTCCATTGTTCCAAATACAAATTAAAGTACCCAAAATCCTTGAACAGAGAAAAACGCTAATCATGTGAGGAGTGTGATATGTCCAAAATATAAAAAGACCATCAGACCATATCAATAAACCAGCAACATAGACCAACATCACTAGTTTTGAAGGCAAAGTGATAAACATTAATCATTTTTTTTTCACAAGAGAAAAAACGTTGTTTTGAATATATTATATGAAGTAAAACAGTCCATGAAGTCATTACATTTTCACATCCGAAGATTGGAACCCAAATATCCATCCATAAAAGTGGAAGTCCCACCCCAGACAGTGATAGAAAAATACCCCATGTCACATACAGGGACTTGATATAAAACCCAGTAACGGTCCACATGGAGATTATCGACAAATATGAGAAAGCATCCAAATATGCCCGAGGCATCTATAAGAAAGTGAAATAGCAGTATGTAGAATAGTAAAACAACAGATAGAGTACTGACGTCCATTGTTCCAAATACAAATTAAAGTACCCAAAATCCTTGAACAGAGAAAAACGCTAATCATGTGAGTGTGATATGTCCAAATATAAAAAGACCATCAGACCATATCAATAAACCAACAACATAGACCAGCATCGCTAGTTTTGAAGGCAGAGTGATAAAAATTAATCATTTTTTTTTCACAAGAGAAAAAACGTTGTTTTGAATATATTATATGAAGTAAAACAGTCCATGAAGTCATTACATTTTCACATCTCAAGATTGGAACCCAAATATCCATCCAGAAAAGTGGAAGTCCCACCCCAGACAATGATAGAAAAATACCCCATGTCACATACAGGGACATGATATAAAACCCAGCAACGGTCCACATGGAGATTATCGACAATCTGAGAAAGCATCCAAATATGCCCGAGGCATCTATAAGAAAGTGAAATAGCAGTATGTAGAATAGTAAAGCAACAGATAGAGTACCGACGTCCATTGTTCCAAATACAAATTAGAGTACCCAAAATCCTGCAACAGAGAAAAACGCTAATCATGTGAGGAGTGTGATATGTCCAAAATATAAAAAGACCATCAGACCATATCAATAAACCAGCAACATAGACCAGCATCGCTAGTTTTGAAGGCAGAGTGATAAACATTAATCATTTTTTTTCACAAGATAAAAAACGTTGTTTTGAATATATTATATGAAGTAAAATAGTCCATGAAGTCATTACATTTTCACATCTGAAGATTGGAACCCAAATATCCATCCAGAAAGTGGAAGTCCCACCCCAGACAGTGATAGAAAAATACCCCATGTCACATACAGGGACTTGATATAAAACCCAGTAACGGTCCACATGGAGATTACCGACAATCTGAGAAAGCATCCAAATATGCCCGAGGCATCTATAAGAAAGTGAAATAGCAGTATGTAGAATAGTAAAGCAACAGATAGAGTACCGACGTCCATTGTTCCAAATATAAATTAAAGTACCCAAAATCCTTGAACAGAGAAAAACACTAATCATGTGAGGAGTGTGATATGTCCAAAATATAAAAAGACCATCAGACCATATCAATAAACCAGCAACATAGACCAGCATCGCTAGTTTTGAAGGCGGAGTGATAAACATTAATCATTTTTTTTTCACAAGAGAAAAAACGTTGTTTTGAATATATTATATGAAGTAAAACAGTCCATGAAGTCATTACATTTTCACATCTGAAGATTGGAACCAAAATATCCATCCAGAAAAGTGGAAGTCCCACCCCAGATAATGATAGAAAAATACCCCATGTCGCATACAACGACTTGATATAAAACCCAGTAACGGTCCACATGGAGATTATCGACAATCTAAGAAAGCATCCAAATATGCCCGAGGCATCTATAAGAAAGTGAAATAGCAGTATGTAGAATAGTAAAGCAACATATAGAGTACGTATCGATGTCCATTGTTCCAAATACAAATTAAAGTACCCAAAATACTTGAACAGAGAAAAACGCTAATCATGTGAGGAGTGTGATATGTCCAAAATATAAAAAGACCATCAGACCATATCAATAAACCAGCAACATAGACCAGCATCGCTAGTTTTGAAGGCAGAGTGATAAACATTAATCATTTTTTTTTCACAAGAGAAAAACGTTGTTTTTAATATATTATATGAAGTAAAATAGTCCATGAAGTCATTACATTTTCACATCTGAAGATTGGAACCCAAATATCCATCCAGAAAAGTGGAAGTCCCACCCCAGACAATGATAGAAAAATACTCCATGTCACATACAGGGACATGATATAAAACCCAGTAACGGTCCACATGGAGATTATCGACAATCTGAGAAAGCATCCAAATATGCCCGAGGCATCTATAAGAAAGTGAAATAGCAGTATGTAGAACAGTAAAGCAACAGATAGAGTACCGACGTCCATTGTTCCAAATACAAATTAAAGTACCAAAAATCCTTGAACAGATCAAGAAAAACGCTAATCATGTGAGAATTCAAAGTAAAGTTAATCTATTAACATTGCGAATAAAATTACACCGAAGTCAAAAACATTGCCTGGCCATACTCATGGCAAATTTGTCATCAAAAAATCAAAAATTAAGAAGACTGCCCTCATACGGGGAAACCAGTCTTGAACGTTTAATTTACAGAATTCAAAAATATTACAAAGGTCCAGCACAGTAAAATAATCTAAAAGCAACCCAATTAAGTGGGCCTGCTAAGCAAGAAAAACAAATTAACCAAACTACTCCTCCGGTGGCTCCACCACGATTCGGCACCATCCTTCGGAAGGTCCAGGATCGCTAGGTGCTACCTCCACATGCATGCCACGGCTCCCTCCTGAAGGCCCGAATGCTGGCTGGCTTTTTCCGAGCTCAGAGCCGCCGGACGGGTGCATTCTTCCTCTGTTTGGGCCTCCTCGCGGAAGACCACAGTGACTAAAGCTATGATTCGCGGGCGGTTGAGAGAGAAATTAAAGGAAAATTGCGCAGTGCGCATCGTGGGAGAAGGTGAACTAGCGGTGGGGAAGCGAGGAGCAGGGGCATCCATACGGTGGCCAGATCCTACAACCCAACCCCGCCCACTCCTAGTATTTGGATATCGACCTGTGTAATAATCACTGGACTGGCCGGAATTCGACTCTGTTGAGGGGCTGGAGGAAGCGCGCAGGGGTTGACCTCTAGTGCTCCCCCTGCGGCAACGCATCCTATGACGGACGCGAGGCATGGGTGCAGTCTCAGGCGCAGTGGGCACAAGAGGAGACGGAGAAGCAGAATTCTAATTAACTGAGGAAGACAGACAGAGACAGAACCGAGAGAAATGCAGATATGCTGCAAGGTCTAGGCAGCAGTTCAGCTGGCCACTTCTCCTTATCGTCACAGTTAGTAGGCAGTGTAATCCAGCAACCGGCTTGTCTGAAAAACCATAGCTAAACGCCATTTTGTCGACTCGACTGCAATGCAATCAAAGGATGCCCGTCATAATTAATCTCTGATCATTAATAATGAGATCCGAAGGCCGGATCATATTGGAGCGTGCATAATCGTTAAGAGGAGTGGAGGTCCGATCTTGAACAGTGTTAAAAATTAATTAATGTGGATTTGATGTGAAAACTTAATTGAACAGCGTTAAATGTTAATGCGATTGATATGAAATCGCCATATCCATGTCCCATCGCCTTAAACGCCATCGAATGCACCCGCAGCTGGGAGCAGGGAAAGTTTTTATTGAGGACACGTGGCAGAAATTGATTGGAGCGGATCTTTGTTTGGGCCGCTCACGCAGTGGAAATCTGGACCCGAAAAATATTAGGGCGAATTTGATAAGAAATTCGCGTCACAACTCTCCCTCCGTACGCCAGCCCAACTTCGGACCCGAAAAAGATTAGGGCGGAATTAATTTGGTTTTCACGTCACAAAATTGGTCGACGTCAGCAGGCTATTTTGGAACGCGAATTTGGTTTGAATTATGGTTTATCGCCGTTTGAAGTCCGGTGGGCTCGACTTAAGAACAATTTTGTTTGATCCCATCTTATAAAATTTGTGTTGGTTTTCTTTGATAATACACATATTTATAATAAATCATGGGAATACCACACTAGACATGTGGAAAAGTTATATAAATTATTGAGAACAATCATTTTTATGTAAAAATATCCAAATGTGCTTTTGGGAAATAAGAATTCGAGTATTTGGTTCATATTGTTTTAAAGGAAGGAGTGAAGTTAGAGCCTCAAAAGATGCAAGCTATTACAAAATGACCTATTCCTAAGAAAATCAAGGTTCTTAGAAGATTTTTTAGACTTACATGATATTATTGATCATTTGTTAAGAATTATGTATGCATTTCAAGTCCACTCACATATCTCTTGAAGAAAATATCATTTATATGGAATGATGAGGCTACTTTGGCATTCTCTCTTTTAATGGATGCCATGTCTTCTACACCAACTTCGGTTGCACCTACTTTTGGTAAAACATTCATAGTAGAGTGTGAGGCACTAGGACAAGGAATTTACGTAACATTAACACAATAAGGGATATCATTGGCTTTTAAAAGCAAGGAATTCAAAGAAAATATTTGGTGAAATTCAAGGAATTCACTTTGTTAATAGGTTTATGTCACACGATGATGCAGGGGCATTAGGCACTAGCCAGAAATGTAGGAGGTTTTTTCCACATGTTGTGGCTAGGAGGGTTCGAAAACATTTGAGTTGTAAGAGCTAGGTGTCAATACCTCAGCTGACTGTATTACTTAGACTAGTTAGAGTTGTAGGAGTCGAACAGTTTCAGTTAGTTGAATTATTATAATTAGAGCTTTTGATTTCTAGAACGGTCCTCTCAGAGGAACCGAAGAGCCATATGTTATGTATATAAATTGTAATTCCTCGGATGAATAAAAGTAGAGAGGGAAGAGGAGAGTAGAGAGGGGATTTCTGAAATAAACCTCTGTGTGGGAACAATTGTTTCCAGTTAAATGATTTCCAAGCTTAGTTGCCATTGAATTATCTCGAACTGCTAATTGTGAAGAATTGTTTAACTGTGAGGCAATTGGGTACTGATAATTCCATTCTTCTGTCTTTGAATTCCCGTAAATTTTTGGATAACCCTGTGAACTCACCCCACCCGAAGGCGAGGTCTGTGTAGAGAATCGGGGTCGTGAAAACTGTTCAAATATAAAAATCCCACTTAATAAAGAGACAAAATTGTTGTGCTTTCGGAACCTAACCCGAGGATTGGACATGAGTTAACAAACAAAAGGATAGCAGAACCATACTTGCACCCGTGGTCAAGCCCTCTACCAAAACCACGAGCGGAATCACAAAAGCAGGTTGCCCATATCGCACCGCTTTTGCGGAGTAGGCGGTATTTCCTATTCGTGAGCGATTCCATAGGGAATGCGACACGTGGCGAAGTGACCCTCAGAAAACCACCGTTTAACTCGCGCCATCGCACGTTAAAGCCCGACGTTGGAAGCCGAGCGAAATTGCCAAGAGTCGTTGATTTGGAGAAGGACCATCAGACGGTGGTCGCACGTTGAACTTGCCCGGAGGTTAACTAAGGTGTGCGGAGGATAGCCAGGTACGATACGAGTGTTTGATTGGTTATTGATATATATAGGTGGGGCCGGAGTATAATGAAATTGTTTAATTAAACGATTGGTGGATAATTAGCATAAGTCTGGAGCGTGATTGTTGTAAGGCTAGGTGGTGAAATATAGAGCCGAAAGTTCATTACAAGTTATTTATTTAAAAAGAAACGTGGAGTATAAATACAAAGTGTTGAAAGTTAAACATTGGTTATAAGGCTTGGAGATAATATAAAGTCGGGAATATAAATTAAAGTACAACCATTGTGGATAGTATTTATTTATCAAATTCTATGAATTTGATAAATAAACTCGAAGAAAGAAGAAGTCAATTAAGACTCAGGCTGGAGGAAAAGAATGGGGTAAACCAAGGGAAAATGATGACAGAGCGATTGTAGACACACCAGCTCTCCTTGGGGGTCCAATTTCAGTTTTGTTGCATCACACGATGATCTCTCTTCTCTGGCATTTACTTGTATTGAAGATCACTATTCTAGGAATAAGGAGTTATTTTCTCCAAAAATAACCCTAGCCAAACATTGACAATGCATCAAGTATATCTTTCTATGCTTCATAAGCACATTTGTTCTACTTCTAAATCATGTCTTGGAAGTGGTTGTTGTGCTGGAAATTATTCACCAGTTGGTTTCATACCAAAGTATTTTTCACATTTTCGGCATCCAATACATGAAAAAGATAATGGTTTAAAACAACATAAATATTTGAAATTTTGCAAGAATTGTCTGGCACACTTTGAATATGAATTTTGAAGTCAAGTGCATGATGCTGTATAGGATTAAGTGTCATTTTGAATACCAAATTTTTCACAAGAAACTTCTCAACATGCTACCCTGCAGTAAGGATTAAATGACAATATTGCATCAACTATTTCCATAATAAAAGTGCACCTCGGCCATAAGACTAAACAACTACAAATGTTGTAGATCTAACAAGACCACACAATAAAATGTATTCCGCAAGGCCAATACTGTGTGAAAAATGAAAAGGATTTTGCAACCAAAAATACCTTAGGCAACTAATTCAATTAGATACACCAAACCATCAGCAAAAAGGAAAACCAACCTACTCAAAAGGCAAGCGTTTACCTCCTTTGACAAAATTTTGAGTTCTGAAAAAAGGGCCTTTATTGTCTTGTCAATGCCCCTAGTAATTTGAATGGGGTTTGCACCTGCTGCAACAACCTAAACAAAAAGGTTTCATTTCAAATTATTTTCCACAAATTTAAGATACAACCATTGTCATTTTTTTATTTCCTAACAAGCTCATAAATTTTGACAAAAGAACCAAAATTTTTTAATACCTAATAGCAATTTTTTCACTCAAAAACTATCTTAGACTCAATAAGCCCAACCCAAAACTAAAAAAACAAACACCATAAGACCCTACAAAAATGAATAGATGATCTTAATCCAGTACTATCGACAAAAAGTTGCCTTTACACCCTCACTTATTAAACCCTGTGTGTTGAATTTTAACTTCAACTGCTGCAGCAGAAGGACGGATGCAACAGCAACATTTTTTTTTGGAGGTTGCTTGCATGCCATCCAGAAATTTAATTCAGCATTTAAAATTCCTGCAAGTTTTTTTTGTAGACGGCCGTAGCCATATTTCTGTATAGGATTGTATTTAAACACAAAAACCAGCATTAACGCAATTCACCAACCAGAAATTAAACAAACAGAAATTTACCCGATAGTTTTGTAAATTAAAAAGGAGGACACGTGGAGCATTAATATTGGATCGCATGAAATTGAAGGGAATCTGAAAACCTGAAAACAGGACCCGAATTTTTTATAGGGCACATTGGATTGAGAATTCGAGTTAAAATTAGGCAGACGTCAGCATCCCATTTTGGAACGCGAATTTTGTTTGAAATTCAATCTATTTAGAATTTTGAAGTCCGACGGAAAGGGTTCTTTAATGTTTTGATAGTTTAATATATACATATGTTTTAAACATATGTTATATATATATCATATTCGAAATGAAATGTGGGCCATAGAATTTAGTTTTAATTTTATTTTTTTAAAAAGAGGGTTTATTATAACATGTTTTATATGTTACGGCATATAAAAATAAAAAGGACGAAAAATCTTGGTAGTTTTTTTTATAGACAGTACGTAAATTTTTTATTACACAGCAGTGTGTAAAAAGTGAAAGACTGAGTGTAACTTTTTAAGTGTGTATGCATAGCAGTGCGAAAGGGAAAAACACAGCAGAGTGTTTTAGAGACAAAGTATGTTTGTTTTGAACAGACAGTGAGTTGGTTTTATGCACTGCGTTTTGTAGCAGTCATAATTTTGTAATCCCTCTCAGTGAGGAAGTAGTGTAATAGTTTTTTTGAGTTATTGAAGGGAATCGAATTTTTTTTTCAAAGTATTGAAACTCTGTCTCCTGTCAAAGAAATTTTTATTTTCTCTGTGTTAGAGGAAGGGAGATTTATTCTCCATTCATTGTTCTGGAATTTTTCAATATTCCAACATGTGCAAGAACAACAGATGTTGTGGTTCCATCCCCAACTAAATCATTTGTCTTTGCCACAACTTGCCTTACCAACTTGGCCCCAATATTTTCAACTGGGTCCTCTAATTCAACCAATAAAAAGGCCAAAACCATAGCATTGAGATACATTTCATTACACTGTCAATAACAATAAAATTTGACTCAGCCATAACCCTTTCCTTTTGTTGTTGTGAAAAGCTTTATGCATTACTCTAATGTGGCTAGTCCATAGGCCAAGTAGACCACTGGGTAACAAATATGTTTCCTTTCACCTTTGAGTTTTCAAATTATGCCTACCAAATCTAAGACATTTAAGAAGGGGAACTAATACAACGTTAAAAAGAAAACCAGAGCACACATCTACAAATTACCTCCTTAGCTACTGTCACACCATCATTAACTATTTTCGGAGAACCATGCTTGCTCTCCAAGACAACATTTTGCCCTTCGCCCTAAGGGTGACTCCAGCAAGATTAGCAAGTTTGTTCACACCGCCTGCAAGACAAATTGACAATGCTTTCAGTAAGTGTGCAATTGAATGCCAGACCATATGCCAAAACAACCCTCCATGAAAAATTAAAATAACACATTAAAATTGAATATAAGTGGACAAGGAAAGATCCACCACAGTGAAGTTTCACGTGCATGTGACCTTCCTTTAAACATAATTTTTTCTCTGACCTGCAATTTTTTTGTCACTGAGCCATCCTTGTTGAAGTACAATTCCTTTTCCATAGCTCTTGTATTAACTACCTTCTCTCTATCGTGTAATCTCAGAGTCCCTCTTCTGCTTGAGCGATTAAAGGAAATGGGTGAAAAAACTGAAAGAGAAGACAATTGTCTGCCATAATTATCAAACATTGCACCTAACTTCTTCCCCTTTCCATTGTTACCCAATGAGGTAGATGTGGAAATTGTTGTCATACTGCCCAAAGCAGAGGCCATCTTCTCTTATCCTGAATATAGAATTACAAGATCTTCATATTAGTATGAACCTTAAAAAACATGACTCTCATTGCTAAAAACCACTTTTAAGTTGTAACAGGCAAACTAAACAACTATCGCAACTTTTGGCAACTTCTGGAGCATTAAGAGAGAAACAACCAAAGATAAATACAACCACAATCCTCATTTTAATGAGACCGGACTATATATTTGCATTAAGATAATAGAAAGAAATCACGACTATGTTAAGGCCAGCACAAAACAATCTTTAACCAGTGTCTCTCGCGGCCTTCAGGTTGCCATGCTAGAGGTTGCATATTTTTAATTTAAATTCTTGACCTCTCGTGCCCATCTATGAATGCATCCAATGGGATATCTACATCAAATGCTCCTTTATATCCCCAAAACAAATTCCCTACTACAAGAGCACCAGTATTGATGGATCACCCCACACCATCCCACCCACTAGAAACGGTGAAAAAGGAAACCCGAGAAAACTTCTGAAATATCTCAAGATGACTATATGGTTGGTTCTTATGAATCAACCAACCATTCAGAACATGCTCATCAATCCAAACCATGAGTATTATGTGACAATATTCAAGCAGGCACTGAATCGGATTTCTGTAGCTATGTTAGAGAAACCCTAAACTCTCACTGAAAATAGGTGAAATGTGGCACCACTCAGAGATTGACATGTTCCAATTGGTACAAGTGGTAGACAATTGGAATGCTCAAACAACGAGGTGATGCAGGAATGACATGAGGGAGAAAATATCAGAAAAGCCCCAAATCTAGAGAACTAAAGCTCATCACCAACCTGAGATTGACAACTTTACATGATGTAACCTATGAAATCGTAAATGGAGAAATCATAGTAACAAGAAAGTAACCTATGTAAAAATAAAGTCGGATTCATCCTGGGAGTGGTAATAGGAGAAATCATAGTGAACAACAGGAAACATGCAGAGTTGCTTACAATCAAATAGATGAAAAAACACATACAAAAAACCTAGATAATAATCATGAACAAGCTTAATATTGAATTATGAACTGTAAAGGAACTTACAAAATGTGACATTACGAACTTGGTCAAGTGCACAAGCAAACATATCCTAGACATGACCCTGGTTGACAAGTTGTATTGCTCATGATGCAAGAGGATTTGTACCTGCACTGCCAAGTCAATCAAAATCCATCATTATCTATACAATAAATACAAGTAATTGATGTAGTATTTTTTACTCTAAGATGCATTCTTATGATAATATTAGAACATATGTTGAAAATGTCAAAACATACCTGAATAAGCTCCTCTTCGTTTCAAGAAAAATTTATTGGAGTCGCATGAACTTGGAACAAGCCTCCCACGATCTGAAAGAGTAGCAACTAAGTCAACAGTGACTTTTTTGTTGCTACACTGGATCGAGGGAGGTTTGCTCCAAGATTAAATCACTCCAATAAATTATTCTCTACTAAACGGGGCCAACCACGTGAAGGTGGAAGCTCTTATGGCTCCCCCTCCCCCCCCTCACATCACTCTCAATTCCCCAATACCCAATCTATATTTCATTTTTTACTTTCATGAGCATAAAAAAAAATATTCAATAACTAATAAAAAAACAATTCAACAAAAAGTACGCAAGGAAACATTGTAATTAATGCTTGACATAAAAATAGTATGATAAATGAGTTTTTTATATAACGCAAAAAACGTTCCAAGTATGGTAACGTTTGTCTTATAATAATACAATATTTTACATTGACAAATTTTCTTTTTCTTCTTCCTATTTTTAAAGCTCCTAATTACATCATCAATATCATCGTGCTCTGCTCCTATTTCGTGCCTTTCGACCCGCACTACTGATCTAGTTGCGTATTCACGATGTCTGGACTCATCCAGTGACGGGGCATCGCCTACAAAAACAGATAATATTAAATTTTAATTGTCAGTTTTTAAATATCATTGAACTAGTTCGGTAATATTAATAAAAAAAAATTGCAATGAGATTATTTACCTGGTGCACCAGTTGTCGCTGCTAACCTAGTTGCGTAGTCACGATGTTTGGTCTCATCCAGTGACGGGGCATTGCCTACAAAAACAGATAATATTAAATTTTAATTGTCAGTTTTTAAATATCATTGAACTAGTTCGGTAATATTAATAAAAAAAATTGCAATGAGATTATTTACCTGGTGCACCAGTTGTCGCCGCTGACCTAGTTTCGTTGTCACGAAGTCTGGTCTCATCCAGTGACGGGGCATCGCCTACAAAAACAGATAATATTAAATTTTAATTGTCGGTTTTTAAATATCATTGAACTAGTTCGGTAATATTAATAAAAAAAATTGCAATGAGATTATTTACCTGGTGCACCAGTTGTCGCCGTTGACCTAGTTGCGTTGTCATGATGTCTGGTCTCATCCAGTGACGGGGCATTGCCTACAAAAATAGATAATATTAAATTTTAATTGTCAGTTTTTAAATATCATTGAACTAGTTCGGTAATATTAATAAAAAAAATTGCAATGAGATTATTTACATGGTGCACCAGTTGTCGCCGCTGACCTAGTTGCGTAGTCACGATGTCTGGTCTCATCCAGTGACAGGGCATCGCCTACAAAAACAGATAATTTTAAATTTTAATTTTCAGTTTTTAAATATCATTGAACTAGTTCGGTAATATTAATAAAAAAAATTGCAATGAGATTATTTACCTGGTGCACCAGTTGTCGTCGTTGGGACTGTTGCCCTGTCTTCCTCTCTAGTGGTAAGATCCTCAAGGGAAACATTCTCTGTCATTTAAACAAAAAACGTTATAAGGACAGCCATCAAGGTATAATTAGAAAAAATTATAAGTGGAAATTAATTACCGTCACGGCCCTCACTGATAGCAGCATTGTCGGCCTGGTCCCCACTACAATGATCAGGTTGCACGAGAGGATCATCTACATCTGGCTCTAAAACTAGGTTATTTACCTCGTTGGTAGTGTTGCTCCCCTGATTTAAAAAAATTTGTTAGACATTAAATTTATGGACGAAAACAAAAATATTGAAAGGCTAATGTTTTACCTTATCAGGCATTGTAGATCTTGGGACCTGCCCCAAGCTTCTGCGACGTTCAACTACAGCTTGATAGCCAAAACGGAAAGCAATATTTTTATCTTCCTCTGTAGTTATTGTTCCAAAGTCATCACCCTACATTATATATGATTGTGTATTTTTAATCATATCTGATAGGATTACAAAAACGTTGAAAGGCGATACAATTAATTATAAGATGTTTAGCTACTTAATTACAATTCTTGCAGCTAATTTCAAGTAGCCACCCTGGCCGAGCTTGTGATGGCCCTTTTTCTCTATCCTAGCTTTGGTTGCCTTTGAGGTGTCAGGCAACCTAGCATCAAAAGATTGAAGTCAGATATGACGTAGCACACTTTTATTTTAGACATAAAGAAAATTAAAGCTATTGAATTAAAGTTGTAATTTACCTTGCGGGTCCAGTTGGCATTTTTCCTTCTTTCTTTGACCTTTTCTCTTTTCCGTCATGGATGAGTGCTCTCCACTCACTCTCTGAAACTGCGAGAGGACGCTCATATCTAGGGTTAAATTGCAATTGCGTCCTATAGGTGTCCCTGGTATATTTCAAATATTTACCGGCTACCTGAGCCACCGCTTTTCTGTCAAATGTGCCGACCCCAAAAAGGGCTTCTAGATAATCTAGAAGTTCTTTTTTCAGGTTGGAATTCTGGGAATTCCACCCTGTACGTATGGTTGGGCCAAAAATTACCAACGCATGGCTCTCCAGAATCCTTTAGAACTCATTGTTTCCTACACAGAATAAAACCAAAAGAAAAAGAAGATATTATCATTAATTTAAAAATAAAAATCATGATAAATATGTTTTAGATAAAGTACATGAAATATTTAAAATATTAAAATTTACCTGGGAGTTGTACATGCTTTATAGGGACACCCTCATCGTTCACCAAAAACGTGCCATTAATGGTCCCTGTGGAGCTGACACGTGTAGCTCCAGGAAACGCAATAATGTAGTTGGCCATATCAGCCTCATCATTGCCAACACGTTCAGCGGTTGGTTGGGTGTCTGCTTGGGAAGGGTGTGTTTCTTGGCTAGCACCTAAAGGAGTAGAAGGTGTACGAGAGGGTTTTTGGGCAATCTCTTGCCCTTGTGTCCCACTACCACCAACACCGGGTTCAGCAAGTGCCAGAAAACACTACATACAAAAGAACTTTTTGTTAGTTTAGTCAATGTAAAAATTAAAAATCAAACTATCACAATTCATCTCATGCAGAAAAAAATAATATCCTTTTGACTTTTTATTATTACATGATATATTTCTAGCTGGCTCATAAGATGTTTTATCCTCTCTTCTATTTCAGGTGTTTGAGGCGTGTCTATCAAAGTATTAAATTCCGACCTTGCATCTCGTGCCTTTTTTTGCAACAAGAACACTGGAGATAGGGATGAAGAAAGCTCTTCCTCGAAGAGGGAATCATCAGGCGTACCATGGCTAGGTGTCTGCATATTTGAACAAAATTAATATTATTTCAATTATGTAAATAACTAAAATACCTAAAGATAGAGCAATGCTGGCACTTTACATGTTCTTCCGCTGGCCTCTTTCCGCGATCATCCCGTCTCGGGGTTGTTCCTGCACTGCTCTGATCAGTCTGACACATTGCAATAAAATTATAAATGTAAAAACTTGAAAACAATATCTAACTTGAAAACACAAAATGAAAACTGAAATAATTTCTAATAAGACACAGGAAGACAGAGTTAGAGTTTCAAATATGCCTTGCATTGAATTCAGTCCTGGAAACATGTCATTGCACATTAAGGCACCCAAACATTCAATCCAAAAATGATATATTTAAGTAGGCTTCTCCTATTTTGGGAAAACACCATACCTATAATGCATTCACTTGCATGTATAAAGGGAAAGGAAAACATGTTTTCATACAACGGTGACAAAGGCATCTTGGGGAAAGGTATCTTCACTTTTTATTTATGTTGTTCACCCACACCACTCTCGTGTTTTCACTAATCCTGTTTTGTCATTTTTTGGATTCAAATTAAGTTAAGGCCTTAAGTATTTTTTGACCTTTCGGTGTAGTTTTTATAAGTGGCATGTATGGATTTTCCATTAATTCTGCACTTTTTCTCTTCATGCGCATGTTTCCCTGGAAATCAAATGCATAATTTAGTCCCATACATTTAACAAGTTGTTGGATCAACTCCATTGGCAATATCATGTTTCCTATTCAATCAAAATTTATCTTAGTTAGGGTAGGTAGGAAGGTTTTCCCTTTGTATTAATAGGGCACTTCTAGCTTGCATTTTTATTATATCTTTCAAATTTAGTGTCGTTTCAATTAGGGCATGAATTTTTGCAACTTTCGAGGTGAGAATGAACAAAGACAAATTTTTGTGATGGATGACTGTATATGACTCCATGGCCAGAGGAAAAGGCACTAATCTACTTCTTCAAATATCTATAGTTCTCATTCACCTCATACGGAGATGGTCCCTGATTTTGAGCCAAATGTTGCAGCAAAAAGTTCCCCCCTCCATAATTTGATATTCAATGGAAATTTCTTAAATTGATGATGGGGCATGATTATGGAACATTGGCACATACATATGTAATGGAATTCCAAGATCATGATATATGTTTGCATATGTTTATGGAGGTGGTGGAGCAAAAAAAAGCTCAAATAGAGCTGAAATTTTTCACATAAAAAGGACTGTGGGCTTGACTAATGGTTCCATTTAAAAAATGATATCTAGATAGAGAATAAGTGTAGCATGCAAACATGCATTGAAAATCCATCTAAGTTTGCATTGTATTACTTATGATGGATTCAAATTTGGGTTTCAAAATGCCAGGTTATGGCATGATTTTGTCGAAAAACCCTTAGTTGGATTCTCATGTTGGTTTAATTTATATTTTAAGTTTGTTTTGCAATCTTTGGGTGGTAGTAACTCATGAACTAGGTTACCAATGTGTAACAATCATATTTCAAGAATAAAGTTGTGATTTTTTTATATTATTATTATTATCTATTAGCTACGAGTATTGACACCTAATGCTTGGAATTTTGACATCTTGATAGCATGGATAATTTTGAAAATGTTTCTAGTAATGTTAACATAATAACTATCATTACGTGTCTTCACTTTTGTCACCATAATAGACCTATGATATGGACTCATCACACAACTTCATATCCTATGTCCCAACAAGTTCAAACTGGTTGAACCTACCTCATAGTGTGGTTATTAAGGACAAGTTGCTTGATATATAACTCGATAGCATAGACCACGTTGCAGTTCTAAAAAGAATCCTCAAGTGTCAAAAAAACTTCACAATATGTTCTACTATAAAGCCTTTTGGGATACCTGAAATAATACATGTATCATTGATGACTTTTAAAGTATGACAAGATCCAGAGGGAAAGGAAATCAATGGAAGAGTGATCCACCAATGAGAACCTAGAATTTAGCATCAGATGAGTTAGAGTCTAGGAAATTGAAAGCCTATAATTTTAATTAGTGATGAAGGACATCACATAGGTAATTATATTTTCATGTAGAATAATCTATTAATTCAAATTTAAACTACATAATATGAAAGGCATACCATAATTTTTTCCACGTAAGTCCAAACAACCTATAAAAAGGGAAAACCTTCTTTTTCATGGGAAATAATTTACGTTTCCTTTTTCAAGATAATCTAAATCACAAAAAATATGAACTATACTGCACACATTCTTGGATAATGTGAAAGTGGAAAAGGAATAACCTACACAAGTGATGCACACATGTACATTTGAACACTAATAGATTTTTGTAGTTGAAATGCAATGCTTGTTTTCATTTAAATGTAGGGTTTTTAAAGTAGGGAGAAATAATGGCTGCCAAATTAATAAGCGTTTCTTTGGGAAAAATTTAAATCTTGTATTAGGTGATGAAGATAATAGAGGGTATTGAATCTTGATTCTTGACATCTAGAGAGAACCATACAGCCTAACACAATCCAATGGAATTGACCAAAAAAACCCAAATAGAGTCAACCCTACTAGAGGAGGAAGGGCCTGCAGTAAGAACTTACCATTTTTGCAAGAGCTGAGGGCGAATGCGTGCACCAAGAAAGTGAGAAGCGAACGGCGGGGGGCGAATGCGAGAAAATGCTAATGCCTGCCGGGGCGGGCGAATGCGGGCGGTGCTGGTGGGGCCCGAAAGGCGAATGCGGGGGCAAGTCTTTGGTCCCCGCGAGCTCGGGGCGAATGACGAGCGAACAATCATCGCAGAGCTAGAGCGAATGTTGTTCTGCAAGAGCTCAGGGTGAATGCTGAGGGCGAATGATGTTCTGCAAGAGCTGAGGGTGAATGCTGAGGGCGAATGTTGTTCTGCAAGAGTGGAGGGCGAATGCACACATGATATCAGACTTTAATGTAGCACACATGTACATTTGAACACTAATAGATTTTTGTAGTTGAAATGTAATGCTTGTTTTCATTTAAATGTAGGGTTTTTAAAGCAGGGAGAAATAATGGCTGCCAAATTAATAAGCGTTTCTTTGGGAAAAATTTAAATATTGTATTGGGTGATGAAGATAATAGAGGGTATTAAATCTTGATTCTTGAAATCTAGAGAGAACCCTATAGCCTAACACAATCCAATGGAATTGACAAAAAAACCCAAACAGAGTCAACCCTACTATAGGAGGAAGGGCCTGCAGTAAGAACTTACCATTTTGCAAGAGCTGAGGGTGAATTCTGTTCTGTAAGAGCTGAGGGTGAACGCTGAGGGTGAATGTTGAGGGAAAATTTTGTTCTGTAAGAGCTGAGGGCGAATGCTGAGGGCAAATGCTGTTCTGCAAGAGCGGAGGGCGAATGCGTGCGTGATATCAGACGTTAATGTAGCTATTGCGACGGATATGGAACAATAAAATCATTTTTATGTAGCGCACAAATAAGTTTCGTATTTTTATGTAGCGCACATATAAGTGTCATTATACCGACGGCGGACAAAGCATCGCTATTGCGATGGGTGCCTCCAAACGTCGCAATTTCGACACTTAGATATTGTGTCGCACTTGCGACGTTTGGAGGCAGTCGACGCAATAGCGACGCTTTGGGCCATAGTGTCGCAATTGCGACACTTTGTCTAAGTGTTGGTATTGCGACACTTTTCTATAAACGTCGGTATAGTGACGGTTTCGGGCGGGATGGAAAAAATTTGGGGAAATTTCCGACATTTGGTCAAAAGCGTCGGAACCAAGTGTCGGAATTTCCGCCAAATGTAGTAGTGTTGATGCGGCCATGTGGCATATTCATATTTGTTAGGTCATACACATGTTATCAGCCCATGTGGCCATGTCATGTACTATGGGGGACAAGGTCTTCTTTGTCTTAGAGTTCTTCCTCTTTCTTTAGTCTTCCAGTCGAGATTGAGTCATCCCCTTGGTAGCTTATATGGGTGTTGTTGGCACCTGTGCTACCTTGTGTATAAGTCATTATTCTCCGTATTTTGTGATGTACTTCTTTCTCATTTATTTTATTGGAGTGCCCATGCCATCTCTAAGTAAACTTGACCCAGGCTCAACATTTGCTATCTTCTAGTTGTACCCTTTGGGAACGTTGGTTGGGTTGTTCAGCAAGATAATACCTTATGGACATGTTTAAATAATTTGGCCTACTCCCCCACTTGAACTATAATTCAAACATAACATATTCCACTTATACTTGTATTCTCACCTTCATTTAGTTTTCACTAATACTATATCCTAAACTACTAATAATATGTGCTTTCAAGTCAAAATTAGAATACAAATTTGGGATTATCTCTAGGATTTTAAAATTCATAGGGTGGTTTGTTTGGATTGGATCCACTTTTCTTATGCTATATCATGTCTACTACTTGACCTTCCTCTAGCTCAAACAATTAGACCACATTATTAAGTGTTTCTTCCTCTTCTTTCGATGTGATGATATCTCTCTCCATAGGCTAATCAATACCTTACAAACTGAGGCTTCCTTTTAGAAAATCATGATTCATCTAATTGAACGTGCTCACCTCCTTGTGCCATCACTTTTTTTTTCTCTTCCAAATTTCTAGACATATTCTCCCCACCTATTCTTCTCTCCAAGCTCTTTCCAATTATTAAATCCCCCTATTTGAACAAATGTTTGGTATTCTCTTGACACCTTTGAAACCTTTTGAACTCTTTTACTTGTGCCTCTATGTTTCCATCCTCAATAGTATTCATTTTAATTACCATAATATTGTGATGAATCCCCTTTGTTCTATTCATCCACCACTTCCTCCATGGCACCTTATTACCTTAGTTATTCAATATCATTCAATCCAGTATATGTCACCTCCAAGCATTGGTGCTTACACTTATATGATCAGAGAACTGAAAAACACATAAGCTGAGTATATGAAATAACAATGTTCAAATAGTCACAAACTTATAAATTTTCCTTATTATAATATATTTATGCATAGGTTTTATCATGCCAATTAATAATTTTGTTAAATATCAATAATGATAACAAATTCCTTCCAAAAAATAACAAACACAAGCAATACCGACCAATATAGATTCACCACTTGACCTTCCATATAGGTCAACAATGACAATTGTATTCTTTTAATGGGAAAAAACTAAAAGAAATTGCTATCCCTCATGCAAGTGAATATGAGAAAAAGACCAAATATAAAATATCTGGGTAGGAATCTTTCATAATGTATATCCAATGCTCATATTTGATTATTATTACATTTGATGTTGATATGTGATTATTATCACATTTGACATTTGAGATTTATTTGAACCAACAACACAACTATATAATGATATTAAATTTAAAAAAAAAAGCTCGAATTATATGAAATAAGTTTTTATAGTAAGGGTTTGTTTTGGTTGTTTTCATTTTCTTTTTCTTTTGTATGGGAGATGTTAGGTCCCTGTAATTTGTCAGATTGGCAAGACCAAATAGACAAGGGCAACATCAAACCAACTTTGGAGTCCTAAGACCTAGCCTTCTTGGACTCAGAGAGGGCTCTCTTTATATTTGTATAAAATATATAACTTATTTGATTTAGGATGCTAATTTTAGGCTAGTTAAAATGATAGGGTTTGTTTGTTTTGTTTTGTTTAGTTGGGTTGCTTGTTAAGAAGAACATATAGAGTAAGAGAAATTCAAACCATTGGGATATGGGGTCTGTGAAAGGCTTGAAAAGTAAAACAATAAATCAAGGGTGTTTCATAGGGAAAGTTAAATAAATCCAAATGGATCTTAATAGCTTATGTGGGTTTGAAATGAACATTAAATTGTGAGTTTAGTAGGTTTAAAGGGGAATTAATAATTTTTTAACATATAATTAGAACAAGAAGAGTCTTTAAGATTAATATGCTTAAGAAAGAACCAAAGGATAGGGCACACCATAAACTTATTTGGCCAAAATTCACCAAGTAAACTTTAAGACAACAATCCAGCAAATCCTACAGAGTAGGGAACTCCTAAATTCTCTAGCTATTCACTTTCAGAGAAAGAAAAAATTAAAGATAAAAAATAAGTGATGATTAAAGAGTATGGAACTACTAAATTATTCAATCAGACTTTAAAATACTTTCAATGTGACTATTCAAGATGAACCAAAGGACAGGGCTAACCATAAACTTCTTTAGCCAAACCCTAATAAGTAAAATTCAAAGAAAAGGCCTTAAAAACAATTTTTCAAGCTACACCAAAGGACAGAGCATACCATAAACTTCTTCGGTTTGACTCTTATTAAACCATTTTCAAGACAACAAGCTATGTGGAATAATAAAACAATTAAGAATTCTCCAATCAGACCGAGCAGAAGAAAACATTTAAACAACAGAGAGCAGATAGACTTAAGGTGCCTCTAACAACTTATCTTAACCTAAATTTTCTGCTCTGTTATAAGAGAAAGGATGAAAAATATGGAAAACATCAGGAAAAAAATGTAAGATCAGAAAAACATCACCATTTAAACAAGTTTATGAATCATGTGAATATGCTTGCTCCATTGATATTCAGTCCAAAACAGTCATAAAGCTCCAAAACCAATTTCTTCACAACTCAAAATATATGTAATATTGAGCTCAACAATAAACCAACAACAAAAATTATGAAGCATACATGCAGTATTTATCTATAAAATGAGGAGGTGAAACCCTAGCTAGGGTTTTATATGTCATTTATTACATAGTTAATGCATTTGACCTTTGAGACCATGCAAGGCCCAAGAAAAAATATCTAAAAATCATTCATTGCAATAATAACTTCTAACATAACTATTGAGATAATTTTGGAATAAGTTTGACTTTAAGGATTCAAAATATATTTTGCAATAACTCCTAGTAAGGGTGCAAATCCAAGGTACAGGGGCGCAGCGCCAGTGCAAACGCACAACGCCAAGACTGAGAAAATGACATGTTTTGCAGCTCACTTTTGGAGGCCTTCTCCGTGTCCAAATGAGCTCCATGATGGCTCATTGGAAAGGTATCTGAGTCTATTTTGAAAATATTCTTTCAATTTCTAGAATGGTACCCATTTTAATTGTCAAAAATCACTTCTCCCAATACTGCTAACGTGCAACGCCAGTGCCAAAAAGAGGGCAGAAAGATGATTTTTTGGTAGTTTTTGGCCTTTTTGAGGGACCGGTGTTTCTCCAAATCCTTTGAAACATTCTGAGGTTGATGTAATTTCCATTAGGAACATGAATATGGTGGCCATTTTTCATTTGAGTGCCCCAAAAAAGATCGCAACGCCAGTGGCGCTGCGCATTTGGCCCAATTTCTACAAGTCAAACTGTCAAAAATAAAAAATGTGCACAAAGGTGCCAAAACTAGAATTTGCTTTTCTGATCATGGTTTGGAGGCTTGGAGGGACACAACAGCAAGAATATTTAGTTTTTCCTTCTCTTTTTCCACATTTAGATCCTGAACCTTTGCATGGGATCGTTTGAGCTTCGCCCTTGCAATCCTGTTTCTCATGGCATAATGTCTTGCCATCTTCCTCTGAAGGTCAGTGTCTCTCTTGGCCTTCTCTAGTTGATCCTCTAGGTGCAAATTGGGTCTCTCTAGCTAAGACTCTCTATCCTTGCTAATCTCTATGGCAAGCAACTCACTTGGAGTGAGTTGGTTTGCCAATTCTGCATCTTTTTTCCTTTCCCGGGTTAAAGCCCTCTTCAGCCCAATGGTCTTTGGCCTCTGTCTAGGAATTTGATCTTCCTCATCATCACTATAATCAAAAGTGCCCAAGGTATCATCTTTCAAAGCCTTGGCTTTTCCGGCCTCTTTCTGAGCTCTCATTTCCCTGACCTCACTGATGGCCTACTTTGTCTTCAACTGCTAATTCTCTAGCTTAAAAACGTTAATCACATTATTTTCCCTACCAAGATTAGCTTGAAGCTCACTAATATTGGCATCCTTGATTTTGATCAACATATGGGTAATCCTCTCCTCATTCTCATCATCAAGGTCAATCAAATAAAACTCCTGCTCAATTTCATGTTTATCCTCCTCTTCAACAATGACATGCTCTGTGACCTTTTCCTTGCCCTTATTAACATGTTTTGCTGATGAAGAAGGCATGGCCCCTTTCAACTCAAGTGAAGCAAACACATGCTTGTGTCCTCTCTGATAGGTCAAAGGAAATGGCTCAATGTCAATCATTTTGGTGCCAGTTGTTTCAATGTTCCTTTCCCTGCTTGATGCTTCGGTATCATGATATGAGGGTGAAGGATTGTGGAAAGGTCATGAGGAAGGATCATCATGAGGTGAATGGATGTGAGTTGATGGTGATGTATGAACAACAGGATGTGAAGGAGAAGTGGATATAGGAGGATGAGAAGATGAAGGAATATCCTGCTGATGATGGCCAGGTGGAGTAGTGAAAACCTCATTGATAATGAAGGTATCCCATAGAATTTTTTTCTGCTGCAGTTGATGCATGACCACCATATTGATGAGTGAATGATGAAATAGGCTCTGTATTTTTTTATTATAATCTCTCTTTTGCGCAATGTAGGCCATTTTGTCAATGCTACGAAAAAGATAATATGGTATATGCATAATCCTAACTCTAGTGAAATGCATAAGAAGACAGATGTGGTATGAGTAGAGGTGGGAAAACCTTCCCTCACAGGAGAAATACTTCATTATTATCCTCATCATGGGTGCATATCTATAAGGAAGATGAGAAAAATGGAAGATGGACTTGTGGTGATCTTTATACCTAGGTTTGAGGTATGGTTCAAAATAACTCATGTCCATATTTTCTTGTTTGAACCAATTTTCTCCCACACTTGGTATCCCCGTAGCAGCTGCAATGGCATCAGTGGAAATCTCAAATGTAACCCCAGCAAGATTTACCTGCTTTTCATGTAGATTAATGATGAATAGTCTTGTTAGCTCCGGGTGATTTTGGACTTGCTGCACCTTCTCACAAAACTCAAAGCAACCCACATGTTTAAAACAAGATATAGTGAGAGGAGAGGCCATGAGTTCCTTGGTGGTGATAGGTTCAAATATTTTTATCTTCCCTCCCTTGTGATCATGTCTCCTTGGAATTTGTGCCTCAATACCACTGCCACTGTCTTCTTCCTCTGACATGTTAAACTCTGTTTTATGAAACCCTAGAGTGTAAGTGGAAATGAGATGAGGGGAAAGGAATGAAATGGCAGATTTGCAAAATGAAGGGAATGAGTGAAGGGGTATAGGTGTAGGAAATGAGGGAGGGGAAAACTAACTCAATGACAACCCCAAATCAATGTAATTACCCTTTTTTATGACTGATTTTCTTTAAGGAGGATGAAATAGGAATGAAACAGTGATTTCAAGCTAAAACTTAGGGTTTCCTTTAGGGTTTCATTTCCATTGATTGAATGATGACCAAAATATCTTAAAAATGGATTATGGTGTGCCCTTACCACTTAACAGTGCTTTGGAGAACCTTGGAAAATATCTGAAGGCGATTTGAAGTGATTTGGGTTGTTGGAAGACTTTGAAACCCTTTTTGTTTGAGCGCACAACGCCAACCCAAGCACGCAACGCCAGTCTCTGAGTGCACAACGCCAAGGATTTTTAGCACAAGGTCCTTCTGTCAAGGGGATAGCACCAACTCCCAGGTGCACAGTGCCTTTAGAAAACTTATTGAGGAAAAATGGCAAGGGTACACCGCCAACTTGCAGGCATGCAGCGCCAAGAAAAGTTTCCCGAATTCACTCAAAAAACCCACAAACTCTTTCTTACTGAATGCTCTTGATCTTTGAAAGGTAACAATGGTTCTCTTGAAGTGTGAAATGGGCTTTTATAGGCTTATGGATTTAATTTAACTTTGAAAAACCCACTTTCTAATGTTTGAATTATTTTTACTTTGTCACTGATAATCTTTGACACCTTTTTGCTTACAGGTTGCTGAAGTCATGAAGTTGGCTTTTATTCGCTCATTGGGGCATGATAAGTTCATTTTCACAAATTTGGGATTTTAATCACATAGTAGCATCTTCAAAATTTTCTGTAGTTTCCACCATAAAACTCAACTCATCTTTTCCACCTTCTCTTACCACCTTTCTCAAAACCCTAAGTGGCCTGTAGTTCTTTTCAGTAATCATTAGTGTTGTCTTCTAAGTTCTCTATAGCCCTTTCAAGTTCATTCATATCTATCCAGTTCACCTTACCCTTTTTCCATATTCCATCAATATTTTATGATAGACTTTCTTCATGCTTGGTCTTGTGTGTTTCCTCCATGTCATTTTGCTGCAAGTAATCACTACTTTGGCACTCAAGTGGACTAACAAGTTTACAAGCCCTAGTCATCTACAAGACCAAGTTTTTCCTCTTTCCTTTGTTGTAAATTGTTTTAAATAAGGAGTAGACAGTCTACCTCATCAGCACTTTTTTGCTGAAAAATCTTCCAACACTTCTGCAGAAGTGCCAAACTTTGTCCATTTTTCTCACTTGCAGGTTTTGAACTGAAAAGATAATCCTTTTTGGAAATTTCAGGTCCTTCTTGAACAACAATGTCTTGACATTCTATTACATCTGAGCCAAATTCTAGCAAAGGAAAAGCAATGCATGAAACATCCAAGGATGACCTTGAAAAATGTAAAACCCTAATGGCCTAATGGAAATTCTTTTTGACCTAATTTTGAATGAAATTTGAATTAGAGATTTTCAATTGAAAACAAAGCATTGTTATAGGTTATTATGCCCAAAGGGACATGGGAATGAGTTAGCAACAAGAAATCTTAGAGGGAGGGTGAAGTTTGTTGACAGGGGAAAATGGGGAAATGAGGTTTTAGGTAGGAAAGAAGGATGGAAATGAGAGGTATAATCCCATAATGAGTATTTTAATAGTAACAGGGTGACCTCGATATGGAAAACTGATAGAGTAGTGAAAAAGGTTTTATGAGGATAATGAAGGCAATGAGATTTCTGAAACTCAAGATATTCAAGGAATATTGTTTTTAGAAAACTATAACCATCCTATAGTCATCCAAAGATAGTGAAAAATACTGATGACTAACAGTGTTCGCTCCACTTGTGAACACTGTTACTGATGAAATAAGTAACCTGACCTCAAAACGGGAACTCTAGCCCAAAAAGACTCAAAAAACATGAAAAAACACCCCAAAAACAAAAAAAGTGTATTCCAGAACGCACTTGGTTTTTTTTGAAGGTCAAATTTCAACATTTTATAAAATTATGCTAAAAACAAAATTGTTTTTTGAAAAAAGGATTGAAAAAACACCCTCAAAACAAAACCAGTTGATGCTGGAATAACCAAAAAAAAAAATTGTCATATTTTTGACATTTTTAAAAATAGAAATAATATTTTTTAATTTTTAAAATTCAAACATTAAAGAAAACCTAAAATTTAAGAAAAAAAATAAATTTAAAAAATAAAAACATTTTAAAGCTTAAAATTTAAAAATATATAGGAATAAAAACTAAAAAAAATAACCAATTTTTTTTTTTTTTTTTTTTTTTTTTAAAATTCAAACATTAAAAAAACCTAAAATTTAAGGTAAAAAAATAAAAAATAAAAAATAAAAATAAAATTAAAGATTAAAATTTCAAAATATATAGAAATGAAATTAAAAAAAATAAAAAATAAAATATTAAATTAAAAAAGAAGAAGAAGAAGAAGCTAAAAAAAAAAAATTAAAAAAAATAAAATATAGAAATTAAATTTAAAAAGGAAAAAGAAAATGTTTATTAAATTTAAAAAAAAAAAAAACATTATTGAAATTAAAAATAAAAAAATGAAAAATTAATTAAAAATAAAAAATGAAAAATAAAATACAATAAAATATTAAATTTAAAAAATATATATATTAAAAAAACAAATAGATTTTAAAAAATAAATTAAATTTAAATTATAAAAAATAATATATATATATATATGAACTTAAATTAAAAATATATATATTAAATTTTATTAAATTTAAAAAAAATTGTTAATATTAAAATAACAAATTAAATTAAAAAAAAAATATTAAATTTTAATAAATAAATGAATAAACAAATAAATTTTGAAATAAAAAATAAGTTTTAAATATAACGAAAAAAAAAACATTGTTAAAATAAAAAGTTAAAAAACTTTAAAAATCAATTAAAATTGAAAAATTGAAAAAAATATATTAAATAAAAAATAAAATAAAAAACAAATTAATTTGAAAATATTAAGTTTAATTAAAAAAAAATTTCTCATTTTAAATACACAATTTTAATTGAAATAAAAAAATATAAAAATTCTATGTAATTAAAAAAATAATAATAAAAAATTAAAATATATATATATATATTAAATTCAAATAAATTAAAAAAAAAAAAAAACAAAATTTACTAAATTTCAAAAAATTAAATGAAAAAACTAAACATAAAATTTAATAAATAAATAAAAATAAATAAATAAAATCAATTAAATAAAAAAAAATACAAATTTAATAAAAATTATTAACAAAATTTAGAAAAAAAAATTAAAAACAAAAAAATGAATAAAATTCAAATATAAAAATTAAATTAAAAAATAATAATTTAATATATATATATATATATATATTAAAAATATATATATATATATATATATATATATATTTTGGTCGTGGTGGCGCTGCCTATCGGCCTCCCGCCAAGGTGGCGGCGGAGGCCGGCCACTGGGCGGGAGGACGATTCCGAGAATCGACCTCCCGCGGCGGGAGGCCGATTCCGAGAATCGCCCTCCCGCGGCGGGGAGGCCGATTCCCGAGAATCAGCAGCGCAGAGGCCGATTCCGAGGAATCGCCCTCCCCGCCGTGGGAGGCCGATTCTCCCGTGAATCGGCCTCCCGCGAGGGGCCGATTCCGGAATGCTTGAGGCCGATTCCGGGAATCACCTCCCGCCGCCGAGCTCACTCGACGCGGAGGGCGATTCTCGGAATCCGCCTCCCGCGGCGGGAGGGCGATTCCCAGAATCAGCCTCCTTCTGCGGGAGGGCGATTCTTGGAATTGGCCTCAGGGCGATTCCCGGAATCGGCCTCCCGCCGTGGGAGGGCTATTTAGATAATCAACCTTCTGCCGCGGGAGGGCGATTCCCGGAATCGGCCTCCCGCCGCGAGAGGCCGATTCTCGGAATCGTCCGCCCGCCGCGGGAGGCCGATTGGCGGCGCCACCATGATCAAAAAATTCTTTTTTATTTTTATTTTTAATTTTTAATATATATTTTTTTTAATTTGATTTTTTTTTTAATTTATTTTTTAAATTCAAAAAATTTAAAATTATTATTTTTTTAATTCAAATTTTTTTATTTTAAATTTAATTTGTTTTAATTTGTTTTGTTTTGTTTTGTTTTTAATTTTGTTTTTAAATTTAATATTTTAGATTAATTATTTTTTAAAATTTAAAATTTATTTATTAAATTTATTAAATTTTAATTATATATATATATATATATATATATATATATATATATATATATACATATATATATATATATATATATATATATATATCTTTTAGTTTATTTACTTTTTCATTTTTAAAATGTATAAATTGTTTCATTTAAAAATAAAAATAGTAAATTTATGGATATTTGTTTTTTAATTATTTGCACGTGGCTTTTTTCGTTTTTTTGTTTTTTAATGATAGTTTTTTTTATTTTAATTCTTTTATTTTAATTTTCTTTTTCAATTTTCAATTTTGTTTTTTTTTTTTAAATTTGTTTTTTTGTTAATTTTAAAATTTGTATTTTTTTTCTTATTCTTATTATTTTTTTAATTTAAATTTTTAAATTTAAATTTTTTTATTTTTTTTTAAATCTAAATTTTAATTTTGTAATTTAAATTATTTTTAAATTTTCTATTATTATTATTATTATTTTTTAATTATATGGTTTTTTTAATAACTTAGAAAAAATTGTTTTTGATGTTTTTTTTTAAAATTTTTTTGGTTAATTTTTGTTTTTTTTCTTTAAATTATGTGTTTTTTTTTTTCAAATTTTGTCATTTCTTTTGATATAATTTTCGAATATTTTTGTTTTTTTTTTTTGTTTTTTTAATTTATTTTTGTTTAAATTTTTTATTTTTACGAGTTAATTTTGTTTTTTTTTGCATTTTTATTGGTTTTTTTTATTGTTTATATATATATATTTATCTAAGTTTTGTGTTTTATTACCAACATGAAATCACCACTCTAAAAAAAAAAGGTTGATGCTGCATCAATAAGTTTCAAAATTAGCATGAAAATCACCGCTCTAAAAAAAAAAGTTGATGCTGCATCAATACGTTTCAAAATTAGCATGAAAATCACTAACATTTTAAAACAAATATTCATACTTCATAAATAAAAATATTAGAGTGTCAAAAATGTGCTAAAAAAAAAAAAAGGTGATTCTACATCACCACTTTTCAAAATCGGGTGCTTTTTATGCTACCAAAAAAAAGTAGGTAACAGTGCGGTTACCTATTTCATCGGTAACAGTGTTTTGTGGAGGGCATCTCCTTCAGGAGGTGTCAAGAACTTCAGAGTTCAGATCTCTGGAATTTGTAAATCAATGCCTTGTTTGGGTTTGGCAAATTTCGTCCTTCTTCAATTGCTGATTTACTCCTGTTCTTTGAAGCTTGTGATCTTAAAAATCTGAAAAACATGACTGCTTCAACTCATCTCTACCTACCCATCATACTTTTCCTAACATTTTTTCTTTGTTTCGGTGCATTTGGATTGGAAAACCCTAGACATCATTTTTCTTTTGGAAGCAAAAACTATCTATGTCTACCCTTATAACTTCCAAGAGCTTAGATTAGAATAATGAACTCTTTTATTCTCTACCTAATCTGCTTATCTGTCAAGGTTAAACAGTTTGACAGATTTTCATTCTCTAATCTGCTAACATAAAATTTAAAACATGACCAAATCAAGGTTGAGCAGTTTGATTTGTCATGAGCTATGGCATCTTGGACAAGCTGCACACAAATTTTATTTTTGCACAAAGTAAGACTAAAAACTAAGGCCTATAATCTGGAACTTTTCATTCATCCCTCTCTTTTCTCTTTGGTTCAGATCTGAGCTTTGGGAACTAGTATCTTTTCCTAACCTAGTCTACTAACAAGCCAAGTTTAAACCATTTGGCAAATCTTCATTTCTAACTTATCGGCAGAAATTTAAAACATGTTCAATCATGGTTAGGCTGTATGACTGAAAAAAACCTTCCTTTCTTAAAAGTAGTGGCATTTGGACTTGTACACTTTCAAAAATATTATTTTCTGGTATGTGGCTTTACCTCTTCTTTTTATCTGCCATCTTTTCTTCTTTTCTTTGTTTTTGTGCTTCATTTTTTTGATATTTTATTCAAGCAGTGTTATGTACAATGAATAAAGCTTTAAACTAATAACTTCAACAAAAAATAATTCTTGAGCTTCCTGCCATTGACAGGACCTCCAAATAAGTCTGTTCCATCCATTTCTTGTAGAGAGAATGCATTTTTACCTCTCGCTGAATGGATGATGTATGGATCTTTCCACATATTTTAAAATTTCCCATGCTTGCCTTTGTCCTCTCTTCTTGAATCCCATTTCAAAACTTTTTCTCCATCTGGAAATCATTAGCTTTAGTCCTTTTGTCAAATATTTTCTTAATATTCTCTTGTACTACTTGTGTTCTGTTGTATACTTCTTCCCTTGATTGCTGCAATTGAATGGTTTGGTTCAGCCTCCTTTGTATATCATTCTCCTCTGATTGTACCTCTTGAATAAGCTTCATCAGTGGGACTCCCAAGGATGTCAAAAAAACTACATCCATGCCATACACTAGTTGATAGGGAGACATGTTAATTGATTTTTTGTTTGCTAATATGTCTACCTATAGTGCATGCACTAATTTTTTGTGCCATGACTTCTTATTTTCTTCCAGCAACTTCTTGATGATATTTACCAAAATTTTGTTAGAGGACTCAGCCAACCCATTACCTTGAGAGTAATAAGTTGTATAATTCCCTAGTGTAATGTGATACTTGTGACAGAAGTCCACCATTCTCTTTGATTTAAATGCAGCAACATTGTCAGTAGTAATATTTTTAGGACATCCAAATCTAGACAAGATGTGATTTTCAAGGAATTTGATGATTACCGAGTCAGTGGAAGTCCTTAAAGGGATGGCTTCTATCCATTTGGTAAAATAGTCAGTTGCAGTGAGGATCCATTTGTGTTGGGCAGAGGAGGTAGGGTGGATTTCTCCGATGAAATATAGACCCCATTGTTGAAAAGGATTTTCAACACTGATAGGATGTAAAGGCAAAGGCAGCAGTTTTCTCTTTCCCTCAAAGGTTTGGCATTTATGGCAAGTCACTACTATCTTGTGGATATCAGGGAAAAGAGTGGGCCAATAGAAACCAGCTTTAAGGATTTTGTTGGCAGTGGTTTTCCAATAGAGATGACCTCCACATTCTCCTTCATGAAACTCATGCATGATTCTATCTCCATCTTCTTCAAGTAAACATTTAAGCAGGATACTAATAGAATTTTTCCAATATAAAGCTTTGTCTAGAATGCAAAAATTTAAAGCTTTTAGTTTCAAGAATCTGGCATTTTTTTTGGATAAGCTAGGAGGAGAATTTATATTAAAAGCACATACAATATATCAGCATACCAGAGTGAGTTCAAAAATGCTTCTTCAATAGGTGGAGTCGCTAGCTTCTCTTGTTCATCCAAGGAATGTATCATGTTTATGTCCAGTGCTTGAAAGTTTGCTTCAGCCATCAATTTGGCCAGTCCTTGCCCTTTTATTAGCTTGGTGGGCTTGATTTCTAGATCATACTCTAAGATGACAGCAATCCACTTACCTCTTTTACCATCAGGATCCTGAGTTAGTATGTCCTTAACAACTACATGAGGAACAAAAACAATGACATGTGAATGCAAGATGTGAACTTTGAAATATTTGAAGGCTTTAATTAAGGCAAAATATTGTTTTTCCATAATGTTATATTTCATAGGTGAATCTCTTAGTGCCTTGCTGAAGAAATCTATCGGTTTTTCTTGTCCCATTATGTTCTTTTGTAGCAATACTGCAACAATTATGTGTTCTGATGCAAATGAGAAGATGAAGAAGTCCTTGGTAAATTCAGGGTTGATTAGAACTGGTGTTTGGGTAAGTGCTTGTTTTACTAGTTCAAAGGATTACTTTGCTTCTATGGTCCATTTGACTCCTATTTCTCTTTTCAGCATGTTTGTAATGTTTCTTAGGAATTCTGCAAGGTACGGTATGAACCTTCTTAAGAAGTTGATCTTTCCAATGAAAGATTGCAACTCTTTGATGTTCCTAGGGTGACTGATTTGAAATATCCCCTCAATCCTCTTAGGGTCTATCTTAATCCCTTCTTCAGATATGATATGGCATAAAAATTTTCCTTCTTGAAGACCAAAGTGGGTTTTCTTAGGATTTAAAGATAAACCATACTTTCTACACTTTTAAAAGACTTTTCTTAAGTGAGCTAGGTGTTCTTCATCAGTTTTTGAATAAACAGTTATGTCATCAAGGTATATCAAAATTAAGTAACCTATTTCTTCAAAAAAATCAATGTCCATGGCTCTTTGAAAAGTAGCCCCGACATTCATTAACCCAAAAGGAATTTTAACATACATGAAGGTGCCCCATGGTGTAGTGAAAGCAGTTTTGTGTTGATCATATGGATGTACTAGCACCTGATTATACCCTGAAAAACCATCCAGGAAATATATTCTTTTGGAGCCTACCACCCTTTTCAGTATATGATCCATCTTAGGAAAAGGGTTGTTGTCTTCCAAGGAGGCCTTTTTAAAAATTTTGAAGTCTATGCATAGCCTAATTTCCCTTGTTTTCATCCTCACTGATACAAGATTTGAGACCCATTCTGAGTACCTGAGTGGGACTATTATTCCGGCATCATACATATTTTTAATTTCTTTCTCAACTACAGACATTAGGACAGGGTTTATCCTATGCAATTTCTGCTTAAATGGTTTCTGGTTTTCCTTGAAAGGAATCTTATTCTGAATGATGCTTGTATCATAGGACTTTAAGTCCTCATAGCCCCATGCAAATGCATCCTTAAATTCTTTGAACAACTCAATGTATTTCTATTTATAAGAGATGACAGTGTTTTGGATTGTTTTATCATTTTAGGTTCTTCCTCACTGCCTATGTTGCATTCTTCTACATCTATTTTGGTGGATTCCATTTTAGGCTTCCTAGCAACATCATTGAAATCAAACAGTTCTTCTAAGGGGGCAAGTCCTCTTGGAAATAGATTGTCTTTGCATTGCAATACCTCAAGGTCTCTTTTGTCTGGATCTCCACACAATTTTGCCTCATGAAGGTGTTTTAATAGATTTATATCAGTAGCATAAGGTGGCTCTATTTTGTGTGTTTGTTCCTCAGCAGAGCAGTCCTCTTGATGATCCGAGTTTGGTTTTGGCATTTCAAATTCATTCTTGGATTGCAGGAAGTCTTCAATATGTTTTTCACCTTCAAAAACTTGCCAATAATCTATGTTATCAGGGACTGTCGATCTGATTTTGACTTATACCGTGTATTGTTCATTGGCATGAGGCAGTTGGCAAGTGCTGGCAGCGAAGGCTAGTTCATTTGCAAGGCTGTTTTGAGATCTTGGGAAAGAGGTAAGTTCGTATTTTTCAAATGTTTTTAGGAGGTATAAGAAAACATTTCTATATTCTCTTAACTTGGGATTTTTGGTTGAATATTCTCCTTTAATTTGCTTAATAATTAGCTTAGAATCTCCCTGAACGGAAATCCTCGTAGATCCTATATTTCTCAGCAATTGTAACCCCAGGAGAAGAGCTTCATACTCTACAATATTGTTTGTACTTTGAAAATCCAGCTTGTAAGAGTGACCTTCATTAGTGTTGTGTATCCAAAAACCTGCTCCTGAACCAAATTTTCCACAAGAGCCATCAAATCTCATGTTCCAAAGAGTTTCAAGTTCAGATTCGCCATTGTGTTGTTTTTCATGGCTGCTAGGGTTTTGGATTTTATGTTCTTCATTTTGTGTTTGGTTTGACTGTTCTAACAGGTCTTTCTCTTCCTCTTTTTCAGCTACTTGTTCATTAATGTCATCTTCATTGTACAAAATAAATGAATCAAGGTCTGAATGGATAGAATAGAAAGGGGTGTTTTTTGGCTTATCTTTGTTGCTTACCATGTATTTCATGTGAGATTCTCTGTATAGTCATCTTGTTTGGTTAAAGACCTGAATCGTAGCATATGTCATGTCCATTTGGAGGGTTCCTTGGAGTTTGGCTCCCCATGATCTAGATAAGAGCATGCCATATTTTGGGGGAATGTCAGCCACTACAATATCCATGACAAGGCTCTTGGCTGGTATTTGTGCCAGATTGACACATAGATCCATGATTAGGCCCAGAAATTTAACTCTACTTGAATCAAAATAGTAAAATTCTTTGTAAGGTTTGGTTATTTCGATGCCTAATCTTTCCATTACTACCTTTGGCATGAGGTTATGTGAAGCACCAGAGTCTAGCATTGCATTGTGTAGGATTTTGTCATGGATGTTAAAACTAACATAGAATGGAGGCATAGCTCCCTATTGAAACTTTCCCTCTACCTCTGGTCCAAACAACAATTACGGCTTGTCATCGGTTAGATTTAGAGTATCGATGTCATTTCCTATGTTTAAAGCCTTCAAAACTTGAGATCTATATACATCTTGAGTCACTAATTCAGTAAGGGGTATGGCTATTTTTATCTTGGAAATTTCACTCTCAATACTGAATGGTGTCTGTGTTATTGGCAGAGTTAGATGAGTTTTATCATACATGATATTTTCAGCACCTTTAGCTTGCTGATTTTTATTTGGAATCTCAGTTAAAGCAGTTTTTTCACGACCACTAGTTGATGTACTAGGGCAGCTTTGGTCACCATCATGTTGGCTGATTTTGTTTTTCTTTGATCAAAATTCTTAGCCATGGTGTTTGTAATATCTGTTGTCTTTTTAGGAGTGTTTTCAGGGGTCTTCTTAAAAGAAATTTCTAGTTTTTTCCTCTTGGGGATATCTTGGGTTTTCCTACTTCTAAGGTCATACTGCCTATGAACCTCCATGATAGCATTTTCAAACCCTAGTTTGTATTCTTCAGAATCCTCATATGTTCTTTCAGTTTGTTTTGAGGAATACAGACCTTGTTCTTCTTTTGTGAGAAAAACAACATTCTCACTATTAGAGCCTATTAGATTCACCTAGTTTTCTTCTGGCTCCTCAGTCTCTCTTTCCTCTTCATCTACATAGTTTTGTTGGAAAGGAGGTCTGATTTGCTGGTCATTTTCTCTTCATCTTATTTGAGGAGGATCTCTTCTGAAGTTTTGGTTTCTGTTTTTGTTTTGAGGAATTTTTTGGTTTTCCCTAGGAGGTTCTCTTTCATTTAAGTTAATTCTCTCCATCATCCTTTCCATTTTCCTAACTAGACTGTCAATTTTAGCATTAGATGTGGAGGCCATAGGTTCTTTTTTGTATGTAACCCTCTTCTCTGTTCTCATTCTAGCCCTTTTAGCAATTAGGTTGGATTCTACACTTACTGCTCCCCTTTGCATGTCTTCTAAGGTAAGGGGATCTCTTTCTCTTAATTGGTAAGCGATTTATGGATCAAACCCATCTGGGAATTTTACTAGGGCTAGGCCTTGTAGGGGTTTCATGTGGGGAGGAAGTGTATTGTATACACTACTGAACCTAGTGCAATAGTCTTAAACACTCTCCGCAACATTTCTTTTTAATGTTTTCATACTCTGATAAGATTTGAAGAGGAGTTTTCTTAGTCTCCCATTTTTTTATGAATTTTTGATAAAGGGAAGGGAGATCATGAATGCTATTAGGAGTTAAGTTCTTGAACCATTTATTTTATTCTCCACCTAAACCTTGGGAAAACACTCTCATCTGTTTGGTCTCATCTTCTATTTCTTGGTAGTCAAAAGCATCATTCATCTTGTCTACATGTTGTTGGGTAGTTGTAGAACCAGTTCCATTAAAATGAGGGATTCTAGATTGATAGTCTTGTGGCATAGGCAGTAAAGGTTGGGGTAGTACCAGGGGGACATACCATGCTACCATGATGGGAGGTAATGGAACCCAAGGAGGATTTATAAGAGGAGGGTTTATGAGTGGAGGTGGAGGATGAAATGGAGTGGTTTGCACAGTGGATGTGTGAGTGAGGGTATTATATGTACTCAGACCAACTAGATGATATTGGGTAGGTTTGGAACGGAAGGAGTCAAAGTGTTGGAGAAGATAAAAATCATGAGGAGTGGAAGGAGAGGCTTCTTTACTAGGACTCTGTTGTAAGCTTGTAGGCTCAAGGTTTTTCTGGTCTATCCAACTTTGAGACTTAGTTTTGAATAGGTTTCTTCTATGGTGTAAATCAAATTGGGTATCTTGCAAGGATGTAAGGTTTTCAGGAAAGGAACTTGCCTTGTGAATTGGTCTAACAATAGTTGAATCTTTGGTCCTAGAATTTTTTCTTAATATTCTTTTTGGGTCATCAACTATTGCAGGAGAGTTTGGGTCAGGGTGAGATCTGGTGCTGATTCTTTATGAAGCCAGATTTTAGACCCACAACATAGAGAGGTTGAAAGTTTATAAGAGTTTTGAAAACAAAATCAATATGTAAGAATATTGAATTCACACAGTATGTGACTGGGCTTTATATTATCAGGATTGATTAATACATTCCCAAAGGAGTTTATGAGAACCAGTGGAGTCAGCAGGCCTACCGAAAACTAGTGGAGTCACCAGGTGGATGCTTCTAACTGTTTTGAGGATTTTCTTGTTGTCCACCATCAAAAATTAGGTACCAATCTTGAGATATTTTAGGGTTTTCTGAGTTCTTTATATAAAACTAATATTTTAAATGAGTGTTCCCCAACGAAGTCACCAATATGTTAGGTTCCTGTAATTTGTCAGATTGACAAGACCAAATAGACAAGGGTAACATCAAACCAACTTTGGAGTCCTAGGACCTAGACTTCCTGGACTCAGAGAGGGCTCTCTCTATATTTGTATAAAATATATAACTTATTTGATTTAAGATGTTGATTTTAGGCTAGTTAACATGATAGGGTTTGTTTGTTTTGTTTTTTTTAGTTGGGTTGCTTGTTAAGAAGAACAAATAGAGTAAGAGAAATTCAAACCATTGGGCTATGGGGTCAGTGAAAGGCTTGAAAAGTAAAACAATAAATCAAGGTTGTTTCATAGGGCAAGTTAACAAAGCCAAATGGATCTTAATAGCTTATGTGGGTGTGAAATGAACATTAAATTTTGAGTTTAGTAGGTTTAAAGGGAAATTAAGAATCGTTTAACATATACTTAGAACAAGAAGATTCTTTAATATTATGATGCTTAAGAAAGAAACAAAGGACATGGCACACCATAAACTTCTTTGGCCAAAATTCACCAAATAAACTTTAAGACAACAATCCAGCAAACCCTAGAGAGTAGGGAACTCCTAAATTCTTTAGCTATTCCCTTTCAGAGAAATAAAACATTAAAGATAACAAATAAGTGATGATTAAAGAGTAGGGAACTCATATATTCTTCAATCAGACTTTAAAATAACTTCAAAGTGACTATTCATGTTGAACCAAAGGACAGGGAAAACCATAAAATTCTTTAGCCAAACCCTAATAAATAAACTTCAAAGAAAAGGCCTTAAAAACAGTGTTTCAAGCTACACCAAAGGACAGGGCATACCATAAACTTCTTCGGTTTGAATCTTATTAAACCATTTTCAAGACAACAAGCTAGGTGGAATCAGAAAGCAATTAAGAATTCTCTAATCAGACCCAGCAGAGGAAAACATTTAAACAACAGAGAGCAGACAGACTTAAGGTGCCTCTAACAACATATCTTAACCTAAATTTTCTGCTTTGTTATAAGAGAAAGGATGAAAAATATGGAAAACATAAGGAAACAAGTGTAAGATCATAACAACATCACCATTTAAACAAGTTTATGAATCCTTTGAATATGCTTGCTCCATTGATATTCAGTCCAAAACAGTCGCCAAGCTCCAAAACCAATTTCTTCACAACTCAAAATCTATGTAATATTGAGCTCAACAATCAACCAACAAAAAAAATTATGAAGCATACATGCAATATTTATCTACAAAATTAGGAGGTGAAACCATAGCTAGGGTTTTATATGTCATTTATTACATAGTTAATGCATTTGACCTTTGAGACCATGCAAGACCCAAGGCAAAATATCTAAAACTCATTCATTGCAATAATAACTTCTAATATAACTACTAAGATAATTTTAGAATAAGTTTGACAGTAATGCTTAAAAATATATTTTGCAATAACTCTTGGTAAGGGCTAAGCTCCAAGGTATAGGAGTGCAGGGTCAATGCAAACGCGCAGCACCAAGACTGATAAAATGGCCTGTTGTTCAGCTAAATTTTGGAGGCCTTCCCAATGTCCAAATGAGATCCATGATGGCTCATTGGAAAGGTATATGAGTCTGTTTTCCAAATATGCTTTCACTTTCCAAAATGGTGCCCATTTTTGTTGTCAAAAATAATTTCTCCCAAGACTTCTAAATGCGCAGTGCCAGTGCCAAAAAGAGTGCAAAAAGGTGATTTTTTGGTAGTTTTTGGCCTTTTTGAGGGACCAGTTTTTCTCCAAATCCTATGAAAATTTCTGAGGTTGATGTACTTAACATTAGGAACATGAATATTCTGTCCATTTTGGATTTGAGTGCCCCAAAAAAGAGTGCAGCGCCAGTAGCTTTGCGCATTTCTCCCAATTTATGCAAGTCAAACTGTCAAAAATAAAAAATGTGCACAAAGGTGCCAAAACTGGAATTTTCTTTGCTGATCATGGTTTGGAGGCTTCAAGGGACACCTCAGCAAGAATATTCAGCTTTTCCTTCTCTATTGCCTCATTTAGAGTCTGAATCTTTGCATGGGCTCGTTTGAGTTTGGCCCTTGCAATCCTGTTTCTCATGGCATAATGTATTTCCATCTTCCTCTAAAGGTCAGAGTCTCTCTTAGCCTTCTCTAGTTGACCCTCTAGGTGAAAATTGGCTCTCTCTTGCCAAGAATCTTGATCCTTGCTAATCTCTATGGCAAGCAGCTCACTTGGAGTGAGTTTCTCTACCAATTCTGCCTCTTTTTTCCTTTCCCGAGCTAAAGCCCTCTTCAACCCAATGGTCTTTGGCCTCTGTCTAGGAAGCTAATATTCCTCATCATCACTGTTATCAAAAGTTCCCAAGGTCTCATCTAGCAAAGCCTTGGCTTTTCCAGCCTATTTCTTAGCTCTAATTTCCTTGACCTCACTGATGGCCTGCTTTGTCTTCAACTGCTAATTCTCTAGCTCAAAAAATTTAATCCCATTATTTTCCCTACCAATATTAGCTTGAAGCTCAATAATATTGGCATCCTTTCTTTTGATCAACATATTGGTAATCCTCTCCTCATTCTCATCATCAAGGTAAATCAGCTGAAACTCCTGCTCAGTTTCATGTTTATCCTGCTCTTCAACAATGACATGCTCTGTGACCTTTTCCTTGCCCTTATCAACCTGTTTTGCTGATGAAGAAGGAATTTCCCCTTTCACCTCAAGTGAAGAAAACACATGTTTGTGCCCTCTCTGATAGGTCAAAGGAAATGGCTCAATGTCAATCATTTTGGTGCCAGCTGTTTCAATGTTCCTTTCCCTGCTTGATGCTTCAGTATCATAATATGAGGGTGACGGATTGTGGAAAGGTGATGAGGAAGGATCATCATGAGGTGAATGGATGTGAGTGGATGGTGATGTATGAATAACAAGATGTGAAGGAGAAGTGGATATGTGAGGATGAGAAGATGAAGGAATATCCTGCTGATGATGGCCAGGTGGAGTAGTGAAAACCTCATTGGAAATGAAGGTATCCCATGGAATGTTTTTCTGCTACAGTTGATGCATGACCACCATATTGATGAGTGAATGATGAAATAAGCTCTGCATTTGCTGATTATAATTTCTCTTTTGCACAATGTAGGCCATTTTGTCAATGCCACGGAAAAGATAATATGGTATATGCAATATCCTAACTCTAGTGAAATGCATAAGAAGACGGATGTGGTATGAGTAGAGGCGAGAAAACCTTCCCTCACAGGTGAAATACTTCATTATTATCCTCATCATGGGTGCATATCTATCAAGAAGATGAGAAAAAGGGAAGATGGACTTGTGGTGATATTTATACCTAGGTTTGAGGTATGGTTCAAAATAACTCATGTCCAGAATTGCTTGTTTGAACCACTTTTCTCCCACACTTGGTATCCCTGTAGCAACTGCAATGGCATCAGTGTACATATCAAATGTAACCCCAGCAAGATTGACCTGCTTTTCATGTAGATTAATGATGAATAGTCTTGTTAGCTCCGGGTGATTTTGGACTTGTTTCATCTTCTCACAAAACTCAAAGAAACCCACATGTTTAAAACAAGATACAGTGAGAGGAAAGGCCATGAGTTCCTTGGTGGTGATAGGTTAAAATATGTTTCTCTTCCCTCCCTTGTGATCATGTCTCCTTGGAATTTGTGCCTCAATACTACTGCCACTTTTTTCTTCCTCTGACATGTTAAACTATGTTTTATGAAACCCTTGAGTGTAAGTGGAAATGAGATGAGGTGAAAGGAATGAAATGGAAGATTTCAAAAATGAAGGGAATGAGTGAAGGGGTATCGATGTAGGAAATTAGTGACGGTAAAAATAACTCAATGAAAACCCTAAATCAATGTAATTACCCTTGTTTATGACTGATTTTCTTTAAGGAGGATGAAATGGGAATGAAACAGTGATTTCAAGCTAAAAATTAGGGTTTCATTTCCATTGATGTAATGATGACCAAAATAGCTTAAAAATGGGTTATGGTATGCACTTTCCACTTAACAGTGCTTTGGAGAACCTTGGAAAATATTTGAAGGCGATTTGAAGTGATTTGGGCTGTTGGAAGACTCTGAAACCCTTTCTGTCTAAGCGTGCAACACCAGTGGCTAAGGGCGCAGTGGCAACCCAAGCACGCAACGCCAGTCTCTGAGTGCGTAGCGCCAAGGTTTTCAGCACAGGGTCCTTTTGGCAAGGGCGCAACACTCTGTCAATGGCACAACGCCAAATCCTAGGCGTGCAGTGCCTTCAAAAAACGTGTTGAGGAAAACTGGCAAGGGCGCAGCGCCAACTCGCAGGCGCACAATGATAAGCCAAACACACAGCGCCAAGAAAATTTGCCCGAATTCGCTCAGAAAACCCACAAACTCTTTCTTGCTGAATGCTCTTCATCTTTTGAAAGGTAACAATGGTTCTCTTGAAGCATGAAATGGGATTTTATAGGCTTATGGATTTAATTTAACTTTGAAAAACCCACTTTCTAATGTTTGAAGTATTTTTACTTTGTCACTGATACTCTTTGACACCTTTTTTCTTGCAGGTTTTTGAAGTCATGAAGTTGGATTTTCTTGGCTCATTAAGGCATGATAAGTTCATTTTCACAACTTTGGGATTTTAATCACATAGTAGCATCTTCAAAATCTTCTATAGTTTCCACCATAAAAACTCAACTCATCTTTTCCACCTTCTTTAGCCACCGTTTTCGAAACCCTAAGTGGCCTACAGTTCTTTTCAGCAATCATTAGTGTTGTCTTCTAAGTTCTCTATAGCCCTTTAAAGTTCATTCATTTCTGTCCAACTCCCCTTACCCTTTTTCCATATTCCATCAATATTTTCTGATAGACTTTCTTCATGCTTGGCCTTGTGTGTTTCCTCCATGTCATTTTCCTGCAAGTAATTGCTACTTTGGCACTCAAGTGGACTAACAAGTTTACAAACCCTAGTCATCTACAAGACCAAGTTTTTCCTCTTTCCTTTGCTATAATTATTTTCATTTAGGAGTAGATAGTCTACCTCATCAACACTTTTCTGCTGATAAATCTTCTAACACTTCTGCAAAAGTGCCAAACTTTGTCCATTTTTCTCACTTCCAGGTTCTGAACTGAGAAGATAATCCTTTTTGGAAATTTCAGGTCCTTCTTGAACAACCATGTCTTGACATTCTATTACATCTAAGCCAGATTCTAGCAAAGGAAAAGCAGTGCCTGAAACATCCAAGGATGGCCTTGAAAAATGTAAAACCCTAATGACCTAATGGAAATGATTTTTGACCTGATTTTGAATGAAATTTGACTTAGATATTTTCAAGTGAAAACAAAGCATTGTTATAGGTTATTATGCCCAAAGGGACATGGGATTGAGTTAGCAACAAGAAATTTTAGAGGGAGGAGGGAGTTTGTTGACAAGGGAAAATGGGGAAATGATGTTTTAGGTAGGAAATAAGGATGGAAATGAGAGGTATAAGCCCATAATGAGTCTTTTAATAGTAACAGGGTGACCTTGAGATGGAAAATAGATATAGTAGTGAGAAAGGTTTTATGAGGATAATGAAGGCAGTGAGATTTCTGAAACTCAAAATATTCAAGGAATATTGTTTTCATAAAACTATAACCATTCTATAGTTATCCAAAGATAGTGAAAAATGATGATGATTAATAGGAGATAATAATATGAATTTTTCACCGCCTTGACCCTGATTGACCCATCTCTCCATCCAGATGAAAATTCATTGTCTTCCCAAGAGAGTGCCAGAATAATACTCATTTCTCTACATATCGTTCAACCAGGACTTCAATTGTCCAACTTTTTTAATGCCCTGCCTCTGCTTGACCCATCTCTCGATCCAGATCCAAATTCTCTACAGATCCAAATTCAATGTCTTCCCCAGAAAATTCCAGTGAATAATCCTCATTTCTCTACGTATCGTTCAACCAGGACTTCAGCTATTTTTATTATGGCTCAGAGTAGGATTTCCATGTTGGAATTCAGTTGTTTTTCTTGTGGCATGGAGTAGGGTTTCTAGGATGGACTTCAGTTGTTTTTTTTCTATGGCACATAGCAGGGTTTCTAGGTTTACAATTTTGATACATTCAAAGAAAAATTTAGAATGGAATTCAATAATGACGACATTTTTGTAGAGATATTATTTCGATGTAATATATTTTTACTCGTGGTCGGGGTTTGGAATCCTCAGTACCCACCCAATAAGGTCATGATCTGGGATGATCATTAGAGATGTTGTCTTAGGGAATTATCCTTCAGGTCCGAGGTTCGAGCCGTGAAGCTAAGACGGGATGGGATTGGATTGTGGTGGTGTTCTAGCACAGGATTTTTGTGTACAATTTCATGGATTTGAATCTGGTGCATCATATTTAGACGATGGAAAACCCTAAGCGGTTGTGTGGTGTTTCTCATGCTCCCAATGGATTTTTTTGGCCTGCTCAGGCTTGCACCGTGGCAGATGAGAGTCGAGCACTATGGTCTCAAGGGAACCAGATTCGTTACTGATTTTATGTAGGAAAATACTCTCTACAGACAGAGACGATCCCTCTAGCCCTAGGATGAGTCTAGTAACAATAGGGAACAATTAGAAGCCTACTTCCCTAGATTTTAAATGTATGAAAATTATGAATAGATCACCTACCTCTATCTGATGTTGTTCCTCACTTGAATCATTTGATCCTTCATGTTTCGTAGTCAGATCCTCACCGTTACCGACGCTTGGTTACCTGCAAAAGGGATAAAAAAAACAAACGTGAAAGCATAACATATATCTTACATATACAATCTACCTATTTGATCAAGGAGAACCAAGAATCCAATCATACATTAAAGGCGAGAATGGAAATCATGAATCAATTGTATTATATTAAAATAGAGAGGGGGAGTTACAACATATGCCTTGATATCGCAACTCTCCTTCGACGCGTCTGGATCCAGGCACGTCTCTAAAGTGATCGTTTTAACTTGATATGAAGGGAAAAAGGTCTCAACTCTCGCTCGATACCTATAGAAACAAATATCTCTCTATTGTTCTTATATCTCTGTTTTAACTAGCAGAGCTATGGGAGGATGTCCATTTTATAGCAAGGGAGGAGGGAACATGGATCCACTTAAGGTGGGGAAATGGGTTATACCTTTGGGTGGTTCCACTTTTGTAGGAAAAAGAAGCCCAAAGGGAGAATCTTGACTCTATCCTCAGGAACAAACAACCATCTCTCCACCACGAAGCTTCTAGATCTCAAAGCTTCACTTCCATTTTAAAAAAAAATTTCTAGAAGAGGATCAGCGCGGGTATGATCCTCATTCTAGCGCCGATCAACGTTTCCCGAGACCAAAAAAGAGCCATCAACATGAGAAAGACAAGGAGAGGGTGCTTCGCTCCAGATAATCATGTTTTCAAGGAGATGCCTTAGGAATGGTCAGCAGAGAGTTTACTCATTATCCTGGAAGGGATATGATTTTTCATGATAGAAAATAGACACAGGGTTCACTATTAGGGGTCTCCAGGATCAAGAATGGGGAGCACAGGGACAGTGAAAAATGTTGTGTAACATATGCCCCCTAAAGCATCTGAGTCTGAACGAGAGTGAGGGGTGAAAGTCTTTACGAGCATGTGCCAGGACCAAGATGTCGTCATCAGAAAACCTGCGCAAACAAGCACATATACACATAATTGAAATCTCTGAAATAATCCCATGACATGAGGTATGGATGCAACCATCCATAAAAGAGATCATGAAACAGGATCCGAGGTATGGTCGTAGCCATCCAAATAAAGAGGATCACAACTATAGACTCAAGGTATGGTTGCAACCATCCAAATGGAAGAGTCATGAGTACAATCATGAACAATATATATCGCCTCACAGCCTAGGCTTTATCAGATAAAACTCGAGGTCTTCCACTCCATCACGACCCGATCAAGTACAAATTCAGGCATGTGAATAAATGAGTTGATGTTGAACATGCAAGAAAATCGCCTGATTACCATTCAATGATGTAAACTATTAATAGGCATGATAGAAACCACCAATAACGACAATGGCCCTCAAGGTACTAGCAGTAAGATCCACAAGATGTGAATAAGGAGCTGACGTCAAACACCCATGGAATCACCTGATTGAAAGGTAATGATGTAATCCTATCATTGGATGCGAACAACCTTCCATTAGGGCATGCAATCTCTAAGGTACTGAAAAAGGGATATCTATATTTACTTCCCGGATAATGAGCTGAAATTAATAGGAGGCGATCTGTTGAAGGAGGACCATAATGCATCCCACATCATCGACATGAGATGAAGGTAATAAGTTAATAATAAAAGTGATCAAAGAATCAGGCAATGAATGAGACATAGAAGGAACTTCTCTTGAACATATCAGAGACATGACTCCGGAGTTTGGCAGTGTTTGACTCAAATGGAATCAGAGGTCATGTTGACAAAAATGGTAATGGCATGAGAGGCAAAATAGATTTCCCAAACCCATGGAGGCAAAGTGACGAATGTAGGATATCCCCAACTTGACACAAAACAGAGGGTGTGTCATGTTCAAGAGTGACATACTGCCAACATAACTGATTAATACTTTCCATTTCCCCCCACCATTTCTGGCGAGTACCCAATTATTTTTGTATACAAGCTTGAAGGGGATAACGTATGCTTGTTATATAAGTTTTCCCTTTAGACAAATCCATCCTAGTACATTTTACGAGCCCTAGGAAGGAGGTTTCGTCATGCTGACGGATCCAATGCTCTTAAATTTTAACGAGTCTGACAAAGGTGGAACTCGACATATTTTCATGTTTAGAGAGTTTCAAAAGAGGCGAAAAGAAAAATATAGATGGCCCTTTTCGTAAATAGTCCCTCATACCCGAAAAGGTAGAAAACTAAGTGTGAGATAACCTCTTAGTCGCGATCTACTAAGGTATTCCTTTTTCGTAAATAAGTTATCACAGCCCGAAAAAGGGGTAAATTTATATTGGGTAAATGATGTTTCGTGCACTTTATCAAGCTCAAAATGACAAGGACTTGACAATATTTTCATGTTTAGAGAGTCACAAAAGAGCTCAAATATGACTCTAGGGAGTTAATTTTTCATTTATTTGTAATTGAGTCTGAAAAAGTAATAAACTAGAACTCGTAAACATGTCATTTGTGAAGAAATTGACCCTGTCGCTGCACAAGAACAAACCCATAATCTATTTTCAAGGTAAAAAAATTAAAAATATTATTGAAATATGATAAAAACCCTAAAGTGACCTTGAGCACTTATAAAAAATAGAGAAAGTAAAAAACATTTCACTTTTCAATTTCATACTGTTGAGAAGAAGTTTTTGCCCTCTTTTACCTCAGTTCGTTAGGAGCAGATTGTGGGAGATCTGGGAGGCCAATCAATGAATAGTCAGTGCCAGGTAAGAGGCGCTCTCCTTCCCTACATTTCAAAACTTGTTTTTATTGTTTTTCATGGCATATTTTAAATTTTGTGAGAGGGATTTTAAACCAATGGTCGTGATGGATCGGCACGGGGATCCCATGTCAGGATCCCACCAGACTTCCCTTTTTAAAATGGGCAGGGTGTCGATCGACGCTATTGTTTTTAAAACAGTCGCGCCACCCACAGGCTACAATAATGTGAAAAAATCTCTCACAAAAATCTATTGAAGTTAGTTTTTTAAGCATAAACACTAACAATGGACCACGTGAATGTTGTTTGTAGGGAGGAAGAGAAATCAATCATGGTGATCGAATGGAAAGAGAGAGATAATGACAAGGTTGATAGAGCATCCATGGAGAACAAGGATTATATTGATGCATTGACGAACTGTGGGCTCCTCAAGTTATTCATGACTTTTGGCATAAGAGCCCAACAAGATATATTACAATATTTGATCAGCATCTGGGATACAAATCGGAAGAGATTTATTCTTGGAGATCAGGAACTTGAAATTTAAGTGGATAACATCTACTTCATTACTGGCCTCTCAAGTAGAGGGGCAAGAGCACGTTTGACTGGAGCCCGAATCATGGGCGAAAGCATGGACATGCTCATTAGGGGAGAATGGTCCGAGGAAAAAATATCTTCAAGCAGAAAGATAGCCATAAGCAATGTGGCCAATCTACTGCTCAAAGTAGTGCTATATACCATTACACATGTGGATGGGGTGCAAGTGCCACATGAGTCCACCAAGGCTCAAATATAGATTGCGGTGGATCATATGGCACCCACCATTTTCAACTGGTCAGAGGCCGTGGTGGAAAATATGAAAAAGCAGCACACCAAGTGAAAAAACAGGAAACTGAAGCAGTTTGGGTATGGATCCATTCTGACGACTATCTTCCTAGAATGAGTACCATTGTTCCAATACCAAGGTGTAGAGTTAGTGGCACCATTACCACAAGAGCCACGACTGGTGAGGTGGGCAGAGTTGATGCCTCATGGAGGAGGCAGACAACAGACTTCGTTCAAACTTTCCTTCTTTACATGGCTGAGGTGTCATCTGATCGTGGTGGAGGATTGGCCATACTCCGGGACAAATTTCTGGGGTGATACTATTTCTGAAAATGGACCATGTGAATTTTTTTTGCAGGGAGGAAGAGAAATCAATCATGGTGATCGAATGGAAAGAGAGAGATCATGACGAGGTTGACAGAGCAGCCATGGAGAATAGGGATTGCATTGATGCATTGAGGAATTGTGGACTCACCAAGTTCTTCATGACTTCCAGCATAAGTGCCCAACCAGATCTATTACAATATTTGATCAACATCTGGGATACAAATTGGGAGATATTTATTCTTGGTGATCAAGAACTTGAAATTGAAGTGGCTGACATCTACTTCATTATTTTCCTCTCACGTAGAGGGACAAGAGCACGATTGACTAGAGCCCGAATCATGGGTGAAAGCATGGACATGCTCAATGGGACATAATGATCTAAGGCAACAAGATCTTCGAGTGGAAGGTTAGACATAAGCACAATCAACCGCTCAAAGTAGTGCTATATACCACTACATGTGTGGCTGGGGCACAAGCGTGACATGAGGCCACCAAGGCTCAGCTGCAGACTACGGTGGATTGTATGGCACCCACCATTTTCAACTAGTCATAGGTCGTGGTGGAACATATGAAAAATCAACTCACCAAGTGAAAAAAAAGTAAACTGAAGCAGTTCGGGTATGGATCCATTATGACGGCCATCTTCCTGGAATGGGTACCATTGTTCCAATACCAGGGGGAAGAGGTAGCAACACCATTACCACGAGAGCCATGACTGGCGAGGTGGGTAGAGGTGATTCCCAGTGGAGTCGCCAATTTGTTATGCAGGAAAATCCTCTTTGTGGACAGAGAGGATCCATCTAGCCCTAGGATGGGTCTAGTAACAACAGGGAACAATTAGAAGCCTACCTTCCTAGATTGTAAATGTATGCAGATCGTGAATAGATCACCTACCTCGATCTGATGATGTTCCTCGCTTGAATCCTTTGATCCTTCGCATTCTGTAGTTAGATCCTCGTCATTACCGATGCTTGGTTACCTGCACAAGGGATCAAAAAAAAAACGTGAAAGCATAACATATATCTTACATATACAATCTACCTAGTTGATCAAGAAGAACTAAGAATCCAATCATACATTAAAGAGGAGAATGGAAAGCATGAATCAATTGTATTATATTAAAATAGAGAGGGGGAATTACAACCTGCGCCTTGATGTCATATCTCTCCTTCGACTGGTCTAGATCTAGGCACGTCTCCAAAGTGCTCGTTTCAACTTGGTATGAAGGGAAAAAGGTCTCAACTCTCGCTCGATACGTATAGTAACAAATATGTCTCTATTTTTCTTCTATCTCTGTTATAACTAGTAGAGCTATGGGAGGATGTCCAATTTATAGCAAGGGAGGAGGGAACATGGATCCACTTAAGGTGGGGAAATGGGTTATCCCTTTGGGTGGTTCCACTTTTGTAGGAATAAGAAGCCCAGAGGGAGAAGCTCGGCTCTATCCTCAGGAACAAACAACCAACTCTCCGCCACGAAACTTCTAGAGATTGAAGCTTCACTTCCATTTTTAAAAAACTTTCTAGAAGATGATGAGAGCGGGTATGATCCTCATTCTAGCACCGATCGGCACTGCCCTAGACCAAAAAAGAGCCATCGGCGCGAGCAAGACACACAGAGGCCACTTTTCTCCAGGTAATCATGTTTTAAAGGAGCTACTTTAGGAATGGTCAAGAGATAGTTTACTTATTATGTTGGAAGGGATATGATGGCACATTTTCATGATAGAGAATAGACACAGGGGTCACTCTTAGGGGTCTCCATGATTAGGAATGGGGAGCACAGGGATAGTGAAAAATGTTGTCTAACAACTACCCATGACTCTCACATCACCTGCTTTGTGCTCATCCTTGATGGAAACCTCCTTGCGAATGCTAGTACAAAGGGGACTCTTATAAGGATCTTCAGAACCCTAGACGCCACTCGATTGCAAGAGGTATGGATTGCATCTCTACATGTTCTATTTGAAACATTTCCATTGGCTGTTAAAATTCCCATTAATCTTTAGTTAAATTCTGATGCTTTGAAGCATTTATCTTAAAATAATGTTTTATATTAGGGTATTATACACCCTCGAAGTCTTTAATCTGTCGTTTTTATTTCGACAACCCAACCCTCCTTGATGAATCGATGCTCAAGACTTTGACCCATAGCAAGAATGATGTCATAATACATCTGTATAGATATATAGATGAAATTATTCCCTTGCCACCACTATATTATACACATTGATTCAATGGATAGGGGTTTGTAGTTATCATTCAATGGAATCACTTCTAACTAGTATCGATCTCTATTTCTCTTTTGGCTTGCTCTTTTCCAGTTATTAATGTTATGCGTCCCTTTTTGGACCCGAGCTCTTGAGAGCACAAGAGGTTAGCCCTGAGGATATTAATTAGAACCTTTTATCAGCCCAGAAAAGGTGTGAAAGTTGTGCTTAATAGCGTTATATATGTGTAGTTGTTCTAGGGTTAATAGTTTGGTATCGCATAATATATGTAGTATCTGCAGTGGCAAGACCACCTCTCGGCCTATCTAATTAACTGTAATTGACTGTGGGTAGGATTAAAGAAAAGTAGTACAATTTTTCATTTGTTGATTCATAGTTAAACCTTACGAACACACATTAGTCCTTTCCTATTTTTTTTTATTTATGGAGGCCTTTAAAAGCTTCATTGTCAAGATAAATAAATACTTATAGTTAGACTTTAGGACTGCCATTGTCAATGCAATCAATGTAAGTGTCGCTACAAACAAATTTTTATTCATCGTTAAAACAACCTTAATGAGTAGTGAAATTTGATTTATCATCAGTTTATGTTGTTGATCCATTTGAGTCAGGTTGTGATGTCACAGCTGATATACTTGTTAGGCTAGGGAATCTTCTACTCAGGATTCTCTGCTATGAGACTTGCATTGATACAGCCTAAGGTTCCCATTTTTTTTAAAGCTAGCATCAAGAAGCTCCCCGTTCAGTCGTAGTCTTAAGTTGTAGTGTTAGAACTTAAGGTCTTAGCACTCTTTCCCTAAGGTCTAGAAGCCTTAGTCCTTATTCATTAGCTGCATTGACTGCCTTGGCGCCACCTTCCTTTGTAGTTTCCAAGTAGAACTACTATTGAGTAAGGTTTACACTACTAGATAGAGCTGTATAGAAAGTACTAATTCCCCATCGATATATGAGCTCGAATGGAGAATTAGTACTTTTACGTTCGCTTTAGCTCAACATAGTTCAATCTATCTCTTTAGTTCACAATATAAATTATATTTATAGCTAGTTCTTACTAGTGTTATATATTTGTACTAAATATTAGATCTAAAGCCAATGTATCATCCATATTGTCATAGGGTTCCTTTTCATACAGCCAATAATATTGCATATCTACAATTAACTTCTCCATTTATAAGTCGGAAGAGGAATAATCAACACCCATTCATTAAGTCTTGCCTTGCACTTAAGTCAGAGCCATACGATATTTGAAGTTATCCTCTTTCTTCTAGTTTCAATGAACCCATATAGAGTGACGAACAAGCTCTACTAAAGTAACTACTGCCCTAATGGTATTGTTGTAATCTACCCTTCTTTCCACCTTAGCCTTCAACCAAGCTGAACTAGCTACTACTTTAGTCCATCCCCCATGCCTGCTTAATTAATGTTGATGAGCCGAGACTAGGCTCTATTTTTAGTCCTCTTTTGACAAGATAGGTTAGACTCTTGCCCTCCTTTTTGCCTTGTGATACTATACAAGATAGCATGGAGGCGTTTACCTTGTCCATTCTAACAAGAAGTTAATACGTTGATAATATAAGATATATCATATTTGTAACCTTTCCATTTGAATAAGAACTCAATACTATATATGATACTCACATAGATGTGTGTAATTATTCCACTACTCTTTCTGTGTATTGATAGCTCAGCAACATTCCCCATCGGTCTATGCATGTCAGTCGATACCCCCCCCATCAATCACAACATAGGAGGTCCCATTCCACCAAGAGTCCAACAATCACAAGAGATATCAATTTCACACTAGCTTATACACCCAATTTAATTGAAAGGTCTGATGCACTTGCACCCAGGCCCACCATATAAGAAGCTAGGAGTGTCAAGGGTGTGCATTATCTCCACTGTTATTCATTCTAATAATGGAATCTTTTAGTGGGGGAATTAATGTTGGAAGGCTGCTAGAGAAATACAAGGTTGTAAGATATCCAAAAATTGTCATCTATTACATTTGTTGTTCATGGATGACATTATTTGTGCTTGGGCTACTAGTATCTCTGAATGGGAATATTTCTCCAACTTCTTCATGAAATTTAACAATGCTTTTGGCCTCAAAATAAATAAAGAAAAAATGTAGCTAATAGATGAGGACGCAGATTCAGTGGAGATTAAGAACATTGTTGCAATATTTGAATTTAAGATCCACCCTTTGTCATATGGATTCAAATACTTAGGTTGTTTCTTAAAGCCTTGTGGACACAAGAATTCTGACTGGGATTGGCTTGTTCTCAAATTTGAGAAAACATTATTTAATTGGGATCCTAGGTGGCTAACTTTAGGAGGCAGGGTTATTGTGATTAAAGCAGTCTTTCAGGGTATGCTAGTATATTGTATGCATCTCTTTCACATCCCCCAATTTCTCATAAATAAAATTGAATCCATTGTGAAAAAATTCCTATGGTTTGGATCGAGTCCTAGAAGGAGGATTCCCCTTGCTATCTTGCACCAAATTTCTCGATCAACGAAAAAAGGTGGTTGGGGCATTCTGAATTTTAGAGTTTTTAATCTTCCTCTTCTTGTTGCGAGCCTATGGCATATTTTCAATGAACAAGGTATTTTGCAGAGTATTATGATGGAAAAATATATCCACCACAAAGGCTTGGGGCAGTGGATTAGTGAGGGAGAAATATCAAAATACAATAGGTTTTCAATGTGGAGAAGCCTCAAGATTGATATCCCTTGGCTTTGCAACAATATTTTTTGGGTTGTTGGAAATGGAAATAAGGTTCTAGTGGGATTGGATGTTATCAAAGGCATGCCTAGTTTTCATTCTCTTTCATCCCCCATCATAGATGCTCTAAACCATAGGGGTTTTTCCAACTTGGAAAGTATTAGGAGAGGACCCCAAGCACTATTGACTAATATTTATTGGCCACATGCATGAGAAATTGGGATCCCAAACTATTTGCAGGCATAATGGGAATCATACCAAGCTAATATTTGTCAGGCTGGCATATCCCTGTCTTATAGTCGAGACATATTGTTTTGGGGGGTGGGGGTTCATATCATTTGATCAGAAGATCATGTGTTATGCTCAAAATTGAAAGTGCTCGAAATATTTCTAAACCTGAGCAACTGGAAATGTCTCGTCGTTGCAATTCTGGCACTGCGAATGGTTCGAAAAACCGATGTCGTATGAGGAAGATGTCGTGTTCAGTCCATTTTCCCAAACAACAAAAATTTTGTGACTGGATGCCCAGTCAGCACACAGGTACAATCAGCAGGAATATTCTGGGAATATTCCATTATTTCTAAGCCAACCATATCATGCCACGTGGCTTAATCTGGGTCGTTGATCTTTGGTGGTACGGAGGTGTTTTTGGGCCATTGGATGGATTTTGGCTAGAACTGTTGGATGAGCGACACGTGGCAAGCCCGCAGGCCACCACATGTCCTCAGGATGGTGTATCAAAATTTTTTGGAGGCTACCGAAAATGAATTGGCGACCTCGGGCATGGGTGCACACGTCTTGACCAATCCACCTACCGCATGATACTTAACCATATAGGAATTCCGCTTCATTTTATGGTTGGTAAGTTTTATGAATGGGGGGAGGGACCGCCAGCGGTCCCAACCCGTTGGCGGCCCAAGATTTGATCACATGTTCGAGACCACAACATCAAATGGTACCCATAACCCATAACATAAAAACGTAACCCCGCGATAAGTAATGTTCACATGTCATGCGGTGTTAGCAGTTGCAGTTAACAGTTGTGTTCACTGTGACCTCCGATGGGTAGTGTTGAACCGGTCACATGGCAGGGTTATGGCATGTTATGCCATGGTTTGCAGAACACCACCAACTCCATATTCCAACTCACATTGTATATGCGGACTAACGGTTAACAAACCGAAACCGTAGGGTTAGGTTCGACATGTCACATGCGCCTAAAACCTTAAACATTAAATCTAAATGGTTTCAACTGGAAGAGTTAGTAGCGACGCCCTATTTTTGGGGTTTTTATTAAATATAATTACAGTTAAGTGCCTGTCTCCACATTTAGTGGAGCTTTTCTAGCTATCATTGGGGAAAATGCATTGGGAGGTCAATTTTCAACCAATTTTGGTGAAACAAGAGTCTACCTAGACTAATTTGAGCATTTTGGAGCCATTGGTGTAGAGAAAAAAACCATTATTGGCTTGAAAAAACATGTAATTTTCAATTTTGAGCATAATGACAAAGAGGGACATGCCATTGGGAGCTGGACCAACAGATGTAGCCCAGAAGGGGTGAACTAATTCATCATGCCTACTGTGTAAAACTTATATGTGAATGTTTTTCTTTGTTATACACTATTGTTTAGTGTTTTTAAGGCTTATTTTCATGCTTAAAGCTCAATAATTCATCTAAATTTCATGGTTAAAATTCTCATTCCTTAAGCAAACATATGGAGAAAAATTGTACATGTTTATATTACTGAAAAGACACTTAGCACAGTAGAACTAATACACTCCTTTCAGATCAAGTTGGTATCAGAGCTAGATTTTTATCTCTGGTGCTTTTATGTGCAAAGATTTGTTAACTGTTTGCAAGGGTTTTCATGCTTACTAGGCTCAAGCTTAAGAGAGGAGAAGGCAAATTCCTGGAAGTGAGAGGTTCTCAAAGTGAGCCACAAAAAAGGAGGGAAATATTGCCACATTCTCCACCACCTAGTTCATCTCCAAGAGAAGCAGAATCATCATCAAGCATGCCTCCAGGAGAAGAAACACATGAAGAGGTGGATCCCAAAGAGGAAGAAAGAGTGTTCAGGAAAGCATTCCTTTACATGACTGAAATGGTGAGAGTCCTTTATCAAGAAATCAATGAAAGACTAGAAGGAGAAGGATCCAAACTTCACAAGGAAGGTCAGGGATCATCAGGAGTTCAGAAAGATGAAGATAAATCAAAGAAGGGTAATGGAGGAAATGGAGGTAGTGGAAAGTCACCATCATCACCCTCATCTTCATTGTAATATCCAAAATGGGGAAATTTCTTCAATGTTGGGAATATCTTAAGATATTCCTCTTTCAGAAATATTGCAAGTATATTTCATAGATTGACTACTTGGGCATTTACCGGATGCATCACCATCACAAGGAAGGATGAATTCCAGAGGCTATCTGGCCCTTTTTAGACTCTGTCTATAGATATGTAATATCTCCTATTAGGAAGAGCTACTCTATTGAGAATGCCTCATGATAGAGTTACAGCAGTAAGCAAATACACCCATTGACAATTAATAGCAGTGACACATACTCATAAAATGTGAGAGGAATCCATATCTATCTCATTAAAATAATAGCAACATCATATGTATACAAGATCTTGAGGGAAATGATACTCAAGATGTACAATTCCAAGCCTCAAGAGAAAGTACATAAATCATGGAAGAACTCTGTTGCACATATAAAAACCTAGCTATGACTACGCAGTTTATAAGAGCAACTACATGCTAAAAATTCCAAATGCATAGATATACAATGATATGGTACAAAATAACATTAGGAGTGAAGAATTCAGCTCCGAAAGGCTACCTCCTATCAATCCTGGAAGGATTGATCATAGAACCCAAAATCTGCAAAATGCCGGAGTAGTTGGGTAGCTGCAGCAACTCAAAAATAGAACTGGATGGAGATGGCTGAATCTAATGCTCAAACTGAATATGCCTCCTCCAACAGATCTTTTGAATGAAAGGTTGATCCCTTCATCAAAGATCTCTCCCTCCAATAATATGCAAGAGCCCCACTACAAATGCTCTATAGAAAATAACGCAGTCACTGGGTGAACTGCGCTGTAGGGGCAAGGGAATGAGATGGCCTTGATGCCAAATCTTCAATTATGCTCTGAAATATTCCTCACTAAATCCTCAAGGGGTAGGGACTCCCTTCCTCTAAAAATCAGCTCCGGAAGTGGTGTAGATGTCCTCCACTGTAACTCTCTACAATGTAGCAACACTCTTGAACAAGAATAGCGCTGTCACTAGAGATGATAGCTTTGGCCTTGAGCCATGGAATGTGGAGAATGAAGAACAACCTTCAAGAGGCCTCTCAAGAAGGGGAAGGAATCCTAAATAGGAATTCCTCTGGAAATTGTTGCTGAACAACAAAGAATGCTCTCTTGTCTGAATAGACAATGAGATGAATAATACTCAACATAAGCAAAAATGGTTGCCATACCCTTCTCTTATACAAGCGAAAGCCTCCTGACCATGGACCCCACACCTTAGGGTTTTCTCCACCAAGTGATCTCCCTCCCATGTGAACTACACTGCCTTTCTAAGCAAGCTTCTCCTTCTTCTATTGCGCAGTCAAACTTGGTCAATCTTGACCTAAACCTCTTGCAAATAATCTTGTTCACACATGAGGGTGTGTAAACCGGTTCCAAAGGTGATCCCTTTTATTAATATGAGGGATTTTATTAAGTTTTTTATTAGGTATGGGTCTCCCTACCCATTTATTATCCTCCTCTATGAAATCTGCAAAAATTAATATTCCAATTTGCTGCTTGCAAATTTTGGAATATTACATTCATCCTCATCATCCTCTACTTTATCTTCAGTACATCAGCCATATAAGTCAAAGAACACTGGTAAAATTCCTTTGCTAAAACTTGATGTTAAGTTTTAATTGCCCATGTTTAATGGTGAAGTCAATGCAAAAAAGCTTGATAATTGGATTAGCCAATTGGAGGTTTATTTGAGAATTCAGAACCTTCATGATGATGATACCAAAATCCAACTAGCTTCGTTGAGGATGGAAGGTGCAACTCTTGTTTGGTGCAAAGCCAAGACAAATGAGGAGATCAAAAAGCATGGTAAGATTATTCTATCATGGACTGATTTTATTACTGAAATAAAAAAAATATTTTTATCCATTAGCTCACATGTAGAAATCCATAATGAACTGGAAAAATTTTAAACAATTGAAAGGACAAAATGTACAAGAATATACCCAAGAATTTAGGAGAATAGCTCTCTTATTAGGGGTAGATTTGCAGAGTCAAGATACTTTGCTCAAGTACATAGGGGGCTTACATAGCTACCTTATACATACTATCCTCATCTTTAATCCTACAAGTATAGATGAGGTATGTGTTCAAGCCACACATCTAGAAGCTAGAGGGAAAAATACTTTTGAAGAGGGTAGAAACAAAAATTTTAAGGGGAAGACCTCAAAAGGAAAAGGAAAAAAGAATGCATCTGTCAAGAAAGATGGAGAGAAATTTGTTTGTAAACATTGTTCAAGAGATGGCCATGAAGAGAAAAATTGATGGAAATTACGTCCTTAAAAGAGACCCAAGTTTAACAAAAACAAAGGGAAGCAGAAAATTGCAGCTACAACTCAACATGACTTAGGAGAGGATTTAGGTGATGAAAATAAAATTATAGCCATGGGATTGAAGAACATGAAGGGGAAATAAATTGAAACAAAACCCAGTACTAGTACTTCAAACTGTCACATAGAAGCTCCAAATGAAGAAGAGAGAATTGAACTATTTCATGTGAGGGTCATATCCAAACATACCAAGATTGATACACTGTTTGATAGTGGTTCACAAGAGAATTTAATCTCTGAAGACTTGGTCAATAAACTTAATATTGAGACCATTCCACATCCAAAACCATATCCACTTCGGTGGATTTGTAAGGATGCAAATTTACAGGTTTCAAAGAAGTGCGTATTGCGCTTTGCAATAACTGCACATTTTGTTGACACAATTGAATTAGATGTGGTTCCGCTTGATATTACAGGTGCTGTGTTGGGAAGTCTTTACTTGTATGACAGGAAAGCTATCTTTCATAGCCATGAGAACAAATACCATTTATTCAAAGATGGCAAGGAGTACATTGTTAGACCACATTGCAAGAAGACAAATATTGCAATGGTAAATGCTGGACAGGTGAAAAGGCTGGTGAATTCAAGTAAGAATTTTGTTCTTCTAATGATTAAGACTAAAGCTGATGTTAATCATGAGTCATTTGAAGATTGTGATCCTAAGTTGAAATCAGATTTATATGATGTAGTTGATGCACATCATGAAATCTTTCAGGAGCCAACAATATTTCCTCCTAAAAGGAAGATTCAACATGAGATTCAGTTTCAACAAGATTGTCCTCTTCCAAACATCGGCATGTATCGTGTTAGCCACCTATAAATTCTGATATACCTAGTGGTGGCTAAATTTGTTTCAAGCCTTCAAGAGATATACTTCCTTTGAAAATCCATCATCTTTGAAGTTTTATGATGATTATTTTGAAATAATCTTCACTACTGTTTCCCTAAAAAAAGGTCTCCAAAATCTATTATTTACTAATGAAAACTTCTTCCAAGACTCCACTCTTTCATTTTCACCTCTTCATTTCATTTTCATTATTTCCTCCATATCATTAATTATCCCCCTATAACTCTTCCTTTTCCTCCATCTTAACCTCTAAAACATCTTAACCCTATTTTAAACCTTATATCTCCTGTTTATTTGGTTTAAATCCATGCATATTAACCTATAAGAACCCTCATTTTGGCTTCAAAATCCCTGTTTTAAGCCTAAAAATGATCTTTTTCACTATAAGGCATTTAAGCTCCTGAGGCCTTATTTCCTTTAGCCCCTTTCTCCACATGCCCTAGTCCCACAACCGGGCGCTAAGAACCTTAACCCTCCCCATGCTAAACCTATTCTTCTCTGTTTTTTCTGTTCCCCGAACTTTCATCTCAGGGCAGATCATGACCGTTGATCTGAGAAGATCAACGGCTGTCGAGTTTTTCTCCCATCCGCCCATCCTTTTACCATCCACATCCTCCTTTCAAACACAACCGTCCATTCATGCAGGTCCGACAGTTCACACTCAACCCGTCGTTCACCCCACGACAAAGAAAATTATGTCACCTACGGGCCCACCAGTTCTTCCGCCCGCACACATTGCCGCTATCGCATGCAACCCGCATTGTTCGATCAACACTGCACGATCCGATGGTTGAAGCTCCATTTCACAAAATGTTTATGCTCGAGGATTAACGCTACAAAATTTTTCCAAATGGGCGGTATTGGGAGGGACACGCATCAGACGTTGTATGGAATCGCATTCCATTCGCTCAAAACCACCTCCCCCCATTTTATCTTGTGAAAACCATTCCCAATTTTCTGCCATACCGCCGCCCTCCGCAACGTCACTTTCGCTTTTAATCCCAATCGTTGATCTATGAGATCGCACGGCCCATATTATATCGTGATCTCAATTCATTTTTTTCCCATCTCTCCTCCACTGCGCTCATCGAAAGATCTCTACCGTAGATCGTCCTGATCTAATGGCCCATGTTCCTCATCGTACCCAGACCCTCACTAGACCTGGCTGGCTGCTCTGCCAGTGTTTTCTTACCAATTTTCTGCTGCAATCACGTTCTTCCTCACTGCTCCTCCATCCCCCAGAGCCTCTACAAGCAGTCTAAACCAAGCCCACAGGATTTCATAACAATTTGTCGTATGTTTGTAGGTTTTCAGGGCCAACGAAGCATGAATTTTCTCCACAGTCACTAGAGGTGACATAGAGGCTCCGATAATTATCTCAAGGCCAAGAATCAACTTCAAAGGAAACCAAAGCAGAGGGTGAGGTCGTGTCAATCAATGGATCAGATCCATGAACCCTCATTGACCCTCTAGCTCAGCGAAACCCTCCACCTATACACAAAACACTCAAAAGATGAGGATCGCATATCCAGTGGCAGAAGACAGAGCATAGAGGATTAGTAAAACCTTTGAGGACATCAGTACAAAATCAGCTCAAGCAATCAGCAAAGTTAAAACATAAAAAAAGCTAAAACAGGTTGAAGTACAAAGAGACAGAGCAGTTATTAGTGCAGAATGTTGACTGACACAGACATAGCCCATCTCCATGCTCAAAAACCTGCCAAGCAGTTATTACACCAAAGAAGCTACTAAAAACTGTCAGAAGCAGTTATTTAGAAGTATGGGAGTCCTTAAGGCCCATCCTTCCACTTAACCCACACCTAAGAAGATAACAGTACCACTGTAGATAGTATTTCCTCCCAAAGGACACTCTATAGTGTGTTTTATGTCATGTCAAAGGAACCACAACAAGCAACAAGGTTACCAAGTTTGTCTGGGATTTAATGTTATGTTTATAACACAGCATGGAGCATTCGAATACCCTCTCCTATCTCTGATGATCATTAAAAATTTCTTCACCTACTTTTTCCATTTTCTCTATAAAGACTCTTGGAAGTCTCATTGTAAAAGGTTGGCATTTGGTGATTTCAAAGGTAATACATAGATTGTTGCTTTGAAGAAGCATTGGTGTTTTGAAGGAGTGTGGAAGTCTTTGTTTTATCTGTTGAATGAAGGAGGCTAGACCATTGGATCCCTGAGCCTGGTTTTGGTGAAGTAATCTCTTATTATTAATGTTATTCCCCCGTTTATCACTTTGTTCCATTATGCTTTGACTTACAGTAGGATAAAAATTTTAGGCAGAGAAATGTATCTTAGAAGCACCTCTGACCTGTTTATCCTTCACTGTTTATATGTTTTCTGCTACTGAACGTGATAGCTTAGTTTGACAGCTCTCTTGAATATTCAGTTTGTTTTATTTCAGAAATGGTTAATTCAATTGTGCTAAAGACTGTTTAGGTGTTCCCTCTTTCTTTGCCATTGAATGTTGTATCTGAAATATCCCTTTAATTATTAATGCTTGCAGTTTTACAGAGAGGTCTATTTCAATCATACCCTTTGTTCCTTACTGTAATTATTGTGTTAAAGGTACCTATAATTGCAGTCTTAGATGTCTAAGGTGTTCCCTCTTCTTTGAATGCAATTGTATGTCTTTGTTGATTAAGCTCTCAACAATGAACTTATAGGATGAAATAGGGTGTTCCCCGAATCCTGTAAATCATTTAGAAGGTGTTATTCTACATTTCTCCTCTTCTTTGAGTGTTTACGTTGATTAAAGTCCATAACAGTGAGCTTACTGGAGGAAATAGGGCATTCCCCGAATCCTTTAAGTCATTGTGAAAGGGTTTAGTTTTCTTTTCACTCTTAGTCCTTAATTTTCATCCAATTTCACCTATATTATTCAACAGATCCTTGATCGAGTTGGATTTTCCCTCTTGTTTCCCTTCCTTCTCAATCAGAACTATTTTTACTTTCACATGACTCCATTGCCCAATGGCTTGTAGATTCCCATGCTCTATCTATACTACATGAAACATATTTGTCCAACCAAACAAAACAAATAACCCTGCACCTCATAACTAGCCTAAAATAAACTTCTAAACCTTTCAAGACATATATTTATAAACATATTGAGAGATCCCTCTCTGAGACTAGGAGGGCTAGATCCTAGAGCTCTAAAGCTTGGTTTGTATGTTTCCTTTTCACTTGGCATGCCAATCTGCCAAATCACATCATCACCAACATAATGGTGATCACAGTGGGACCTATTGAGTATATACTTGCTTGAATACCTCTTAAAACTCTTTAGGCCCTTAATTTGACAAAGAATACCTAGGGAATTTTTATCCCACCTCATCACCAACATAATGGTGATCATGTTGGGACCTATTGAGTATATGATAGTCTAACTAACTCTTTTGCATTCTTTATTCCTACAAATCTCTATGAAAATCAGTTAGTGGGCCATAGAGTAGACTCTGTTTGTTTGAACACCTTAGCTAAGTGTAAGATCAAACATAGGACAATCTCATAACCATACAAATGTACAAAACCCAAAAATATTTCAGATTTGCTTCATAATAAGCATGGTGGTGGAACCATAAAACATTTTACCTTTACAAAAAGCTAAAACTTCCACCTGGTGACTCCATTAGCCCCAGTAGGCCTATTACCCATCTAGGTCTCCAGATCTCTTTAGGAATATGTTAACCAGCCTTGAAGAAATTGAGAAGCCTAGTCCCATATTAGATAAGACATTCTGAGAGGCAAAACTTTCAAGAAAGTTCCTACAAACTTCAACCTCTCTCAATTTTTGAAAAACAGTCTGGCTTCACATAGGATCAACACTAGATCTCATCTGGACCCTAATCCTCCTACAATATTTGAAAATCCATAGAGAATTATGTGGCAAACTTCTAAAGCTGGAAAATTAGCTGTTGATAGGAACATCCCAAGAACAAAATCTCTCGCTGAAAACCTTGTTGTCTTGGCGGATTTACGCTTTGACTTATATCATACTAAGAACATCTTTAGAACTAGATCTCAAAGTGATTTAAACCAAACTGATCTTGAAACTGCAATTTTGCAACAGAGCTTTAGTAGAGAAGCTTCACCTTCTACTCCTCTTGATTCACAGCTTCTTCACCACTTTAGCCTCTTTCATAACCAATCCGCTCAAAACCAGTTTGCTGGCCCAAGTGTTTCTTCCACTCCAATCCATACCACCACTATCCAAAACACTCCATTTCATCCTATTTTCCCTCTTGTCAATCCACCTTTCTTTCCAGCCATGGCAACATGGTATGCCTCATTAGTGTTACCAAAACCTCTGGTTCCTTTGCCCCATGACTATCAGTCTAAAATTCCCCACTTCACTGGAAAAGAATCTACCTCAACTCAACAACATGTAGATAGGATGGAAGATGCTTTTGATTATATGGAAATAGAATATGAGACCATAAAGATGAGAATCTTTGCTCAAAGTTTAGGAGGAGAAGCAAAGAAGTGGTTTAAAGGCTTAACTCCTAATAGCATCAATGACCTTCCCTCTTTACATCAAGCTTTCATAAACAAATGGGAAATCAAAAGCAACCCTCTCCAAATATTAGCAGAGTATAACAGTCTTAAAAGAAATCAGGGAGAGAGTGTTCATGATTACTCCACTAGGTTTAACAGTGTCTACAATGCTCTTCCACCTCACATGAAACCTCCCTAAGGCTTGGCCTTAGTAAAATATCTAGAAGGATTTGATGCTGATATGGCCTATCAACTAAGGGAAAGAGATTATTTAACTCTAGAAGACATGCAGAAGGGAGCTGTGAGTGTAGAAGCAAACTTAATTGAGAAAAGAGCTAGGCTAAGATCAGAGAAAAGGGTAACTTATAAAGATGATACTGCACCCTCAACCTCATCCTCTGATACCAATATTGGCAACCTAGTAAAGGTAATGGAGAGAATGCTTGAAAGGATAAACTTGAATGATAGAGTGCCACCAAGAGAACACCAAAACAACCTCCAAAATACAAATAGAAATCAGAATTTCAGGAGAGAAAACAATCAAGATAGGAAAAGAGATAATGACCAACAAATTAGGCCTCCCTTCCAACAAAAATACATATATCAAGAGGAAGAAGGAGAGATTGAAAGGTTGGGAGAAAACCATGTAAACTTGATTGGATCAGACAATGGGGATGATCTTTTCCTCACTGAAGAAGAACAAGGTTTCTTCTCCTCAAAACCAAAGGAAGATACATATGAGGAGTTTGAAGATTATAGATTGGGGTTTGAGAATGCAATCATGGAGGTACACAAACACTATGATCTAAGAAGAAAAGGGAACATAGATATTCCAAATGAAAAAAACACTAGCTCTGCTGTTAGGAAGAATACATAAAATCAGCCTAAGAAAACAACAGAGAAAACCAACATTTTGGCTAAGAAGACAGATTTAAACAAAGAGAAAAGCAGCCAGCCAAATGTTGAACAAAGTTGCCCTAGCACCTTAGCTAGTGGCCCTAGTAAAACTGTCACAAATAATAGTCCAAACAAAGTTCAGCATATCAGAATTGCTGAAAGGAATTCAACAGAAAAAACAGATGTAAATATAACAAAATCAATAGTTCCTTTCAGCCTTGAGGGAGAGATTGCAAAGATTAAAATTAACATACCTCTGGCTGAATTAGTGACCTAGGAAGTGTACAGAAACTAGGTCCTAAAAGCTCTGAATATACATGTTGATACTGCTACTTTGAACTTGATAGATGACAAGCCAGAGCTGTTGTTTGGTCCTAGAATTGAAGGAAAATACCAAGAAGGGGTTGTGCCCCCCTTCTATGTCAGTCTAAACATACATGACAAAATCTTACACAATTCCATGCTAGATTCAGGAGCATCACACAACCTTATGCCCAAGGTAGTAATGGAAAGCCTAGGCTTAGAGATTACTAGACCATATAAAGACTTGTATTCCTTTGATTCTAGAAGGGTCAAATTTTTGGGGTTAGTTAAAGATTTGTGTGTTAATTTGTCTCAAATTCTTGCCAAGAATCTTGTAATGGATGTGGTAGTAGTTGAAATTCCCCCAAAATATGGCATGCTCTTGTCTAGATCATGGGGAGATAAGATTAAGGGCACCCTTCAAATGGATATGTCTTATGACACCATACCAGTGTTTGGTCAAACCAGAATATTATATAGGGAAACCCTCATGAAATACATGGTGAGCAGCAAAGACAAGCCTCACAACACTCCTGTTTATTCCACTCATTCAGATCTAAATTATTTTATTTTATACAATGAAGATGAAGTCCCCCAAACAAAGGAGGAAAAAAAGCAGGAAATTAGTGCACCTGAGCATTCAGAACTTTTTTCCCCTCAACCTCTAGATACCTCAATTCCCAACAGCCTTGAGCAACACAAAACAAATGAGAATGAAACAGAAACACTTTGGAGAATGAGCTTTGATGGCTCATGCAGCAAAAATAGTGTAGGGGTTGGTGTATGGATACACAATAAAAACAAAGGAAATGCTTGCAAATTAGATTTTTCATGCACCAACAACATTGCAGAATATGAAGCCCTTCTCCTTGGCCTGCACATACTTAAAGATTTAAAGGCCAAAAGGATATCAGTGTAGGGAGATTCTAAGTTAATCATCAGAAAAATCAAAGGGGAATATTCAAAAAAAAAACCCAGACTCAGAGAATATAGAAACACTATGTTAGATCTCCTGAAAACTTTCGAAAAATATGAACTCATGTTCATACCAAGAGCCCAAAATCACCTGGAAAACGAACTTTATTTTGCTGCTAGTAATTTCTAGATACCGCAAATCAATGAAAAATTCATTATAAAGGTGAAAAATAGACCAGCAGTGCCTGATAATGAAGATCACTGGCAGGTGTTTAACAATGATAAACATATAGAGGATTTCCTGTAGTCAAAAAATGAGTTTTCCACAACATCACCAAGTTTCAGCCATGAAAAGGAATGTTTAGATGGGGAACAAATTCCTAAAACAGATTCCTCCTCCCCTACTGATATAGATCAGTTTGATCATCTTTTCAAGGAAAAATTATCTAATGACCCAAACCAAAAGGACCTTGAAGTTCTAGAATGTAAAGGTGATACCATACCCAAAGGCCTTGCTCCATTAGAACAACTCTTTGACTTCAACGATGTGGCTAAGGAACCGAAAGCAGAACCCATGGAAACTAATGTGGAAGAGCACAACATAGGTAGCTCAACTGAGCCTAAAATGGTTAAGTTATCTAGCACCCTTCCTGCCCACATCAAACAACAATACATAGCACTCTTCAAAGAGTTTATAGATTTTTTTGCATGGGACTATAAAGATTTGAAATCATATGACACTAGCATCATTCAGCACAAGATTCCTCTTAAGGAAAAACAAAAACCTTTCAGACAGTAATTAAGGAGGATAAACCCTGTTTTATTGTCTGCAGTAGAAAAATAAATTAGGAAGATGTATGATGCAGGGATCATTGTTCCTCTCAGATACTCAGACTGGGTTTCCAATCTAGTATCTGTCAGGAAGAAGACAGGGGAAATTAGGTTGTGTATTGACTTCAGGAACCTTAATATAACCTCTCTGAAAGATAACTACCCCTTGCTGAAGATGGACCACATTCTTCAAAAAGTAGTTGGGTCAAAAAGAATATCATTGTTGGATGGGTTCTCAGGTTACAATCAGGTTCTGGTCCTCCCAAGTGATCAACATAAGATAGCCTTTACTACACCTTGGGGGACATTCATGTATGTCAAAATTCCATTTGGTTTGATGAATGTAGGGGCCACCTTCCAGAGGGCCATGGACATAGCCTTCTCAGAAGACATAGGCTATTTTATAATCATTTACCTTGATGACATTACCTTTTTCTCCAAAACTGATGAAGAACATTTGGAACATTTAAGGAAGGTTTTCGAGAAATGCAAAAGGTTTGGCTTGTCTTTAAATCCCAAAAAGACACTCTTTGGCCCCTAGGAAGGAAAGCTTCTTGGTCACATAATCTCTGAAGAAGGGATCAAAATAGATCCTAAAAGAATTGATGGCATACTGAATATCAGCCACCCTATAAATCTCAAAGAATTACAGTCTTTCATTGGAAAGATTAATTTTTTGAGGAGGTTCATCCCCAAACTTGCTGAGCTATTAAGAAACATCACTAACATGCTCAGGAAAGAAGTAGGTGTTAAATGGACAATACAAGCTAAACAATCATTTGAACTGGTAAAGCAAGCCCTTACTCAAGCACCAGTCCTTATCAATCCTGATTTCACTAAATATTTCTATATTTTTTCCTTTGCATCTGAACATACAATAGTTGCAGTGTTGTTGCAAAAGAATAGCTTGGGGCAAGAACAACCTATATCCTTCTTCAGCAAAGCCTTAAGAGATGCCCCACTCAAATACAACATCATGGAGAAACAAGCCTTAGCACTGGTAAAAGCATTAAAGGACTTTAGGGTGCACATTTTACATTCACATATCATTACCTTTATGCCACACACTGTAGTCAAAGATATTCTAAGTCAGGACCCCGATGGTAAAAGGAGAAAATGGATTGCCACTATTCTTGAATATGACTTAGAAATCAGGCCTACCAAACTCATCAAGGGACAAGGATTAGCAAAACTCATGGCTGAGTCTAATTTCAAAGCTCTAGATATGAATATGGTTGATGCCTTGGAAGAAATAGAAGAGTTCCCAACACCATTTACTAAAGAAACATTCATGAACTCTCCATGGTACGCTGACATCATTTATGTGTTTCTTTATTTAAATGCTCCTCCTTATTTGTCAAAAACAAAAGCCAGGTTTGTCAAACAGAAAGCTTTAAATTATTGTATGATAGATGGAGTTTTATATTGGAAAAATGTTGTTGGGATATTACTAAAATGTTTACTTGAGGTTGATGCAGGAAAAATCATGCATGAAATGCATGAAGGAGAATGTGGAGGGCACTTAAATTGGAGGACCATAGCAAGCAAGATCCTCAGATCTGGTTACTATTGGCCCACCCTTTTTCCAGACACCCACAAACTAGTAATGTCTAGCCACAAGTGCCAAATTTTTGATGGTAGAAGAAAGCTCTTGCCCTTACCCTTGAAACCTATTAGTGTTGAAGCACCCTTTCAACAGTGGGGTTTGGACTTCATAGGGGAAATCCATCCATCCTCCTTAGCCCATCACAAATGGATCCTCACAGCCACTGATTATTTTACCAAATGGATAGAGGCCATACCCACTAGGAATGCTACTGATTCTGTCATTATTAAATTCCTTGAGACCAACATATTGTATAGATTTGGCTGTCCTAGAAAAATAATCACAGACAATGTTGTTGCCTTTAAATCCAAGAGGATGGTTGATTTTTGCCAAAAATATTAGATCACCTTGGGCCACTCCACAACCTATTACCCCCAAGGAAATGGACTTTCTAAATCCTCCAACAAGAGCCTGATCAACATTATCAAGAAGTTGTTAGAGAAGAATCAGAAAGCATGGCATGGTAAGATTTTTCATGCCTTGTGGGCTGACAGGTTAACCACCAAAAAGTCAATTAATATGTCCCCCTATTAGTTGGTCTATGGCATGGATGTTATTTTCACAACATCCTTAGGAGTTCCAGTCATGAAACTCCTTCAAGAAGTCCAAGCTGAAGAAAATGATATGCAGAGAAGGATCAATCAGACCATCCATTTGTAGCAGACCAGAGAGGAAGTTTATCAGAGAACACAAAAAGTCCAAGAAAACATCAAAAGGTTATTTGACAAAAGGACTAAAGCAAATTACTTCCAAGTTGGAAATGTGGTTCTCAAATAGGATTCAAGGAGGGAAGAGAAAGGAAAACATGGTAAGTTTGAAAATATGTGGAAAGGGCCCTACATTATTCATTCCATAAGAGGGCATAATGCATTTTTTCTGCAAGAACTGAATGGTGAAGAAGTGTTGGGAGGTCTTGTCAATGGCAGGATGCTTAAACACTATTTCTATCAAGAGTCTTAGTTTCAGATTTTTTATCCATTGTACATACCATTTGCATAAAGAAAAATGGAAAGAAAAAAAAACAATAAAAAATAGAAAAGAGGGCAGAAATAAAACAAGAAAGGTATATCCCCATACCAAAAGGAAAGGAAAATAGGAAAGTGTGCAAGCTCAAATGCCACTACTTTAAGGAGTACTACTGCCCAATCATATAGCCTAATCATGATTGGGCAGATTTCAATTTACTGCTGATAGGATAGTGAAAAGATCTGCCAAACTGTTTAATCTTGGCTTATCAGTAGAACAAATTAGGATAGAAGAAAGAGAACTGGTTCTAACATGCTCAAAACTTGAACCAGCAAAGAAAAAGAAAACAACTCTAACAAGATCAAAACCAGAGCTGAAATGAAAAAAAAGGGTGACTCTAAAAAGCTCAAAATCTGAGTCACAAAAGAAAGGAGGGATGCTTTAAATTTCCAGAATTTCAAGCCCTCACAATTTTGTTCAATTTTCTGCAAAGTTTTAGTTCATGTGTAGCTTGCCTTTAGGCCATTTACCCACAGCAAACCAAACAGTCTAATCCTGGTTTGGTTGTGTTTCATTTTATGTTTTAGAATATAGAGAATGAAAGTCTGTCAGACTGTTTAATCCTATCAGGTGTTAGTTTAGGTAGAGAAGCTATGAGCCCAACTGTTTAATCTGGTCTCATGGAGGAATAAGGGTAGAATTAGATTAGTTTTTTCTTTCAATAAAATGTTGGGAAAAGAGTTTGCTAGTCCAAGTGCACTCAAAGAAGAAAACAATGCTAGGACAAATAGTTGGGGTAGGTATAATTGTTGTTCAAATGGATTTCTTGCTGCAGGACAGTGAAAAGTTGTCAAATGAAGGATTCTGCCCAATGGATAAGGCACTGGTCTGCTAAATAGGGATATTACTGAGGTTATGGACACCTAAAGGGAAAGTTGTCCTCCCCAAGTGGAGCCACTGTTAGCCACCTATAAATTCTGATATACCTAGTGGTGGCTAATTTTGTTTCAAGCCTTCTAGAGATATACTTCCTTTGAAAATCCATCATCTTTGAAGTCTTATGATGATTATTTTGAAATAATATTCACTGTTGTTTCCCTCAAAAAAGGTCTCCAAAATCTGCTATTTACTAATGAAAACTGCTTCCAAGACTCCACTCTTTCATTTTCACCTCTTCATTTCATTTTCATTATTTCCTCCATATCATTCATTCTTCCCCCTATAACTCTTCATTTTCCTCCATCTTAACCTCTAAATCATCTTAACCCTCTTTTAAACCTTATATCTCCTGTTTATTTGGTTTAAATCCATGCATATTAACCTATCGGAACCCTCATTTTGGCTTCAAAATCCCTGTTTTAAGCCTAAAAATGATCTTTTGCACTATAAGGAATTTAAGCTCCTGAGGGCTTATTTCCTTTAGCCCCTTCCTCCACATGCCCTAGTCCCAAAACCGGGCATTAAGAACCTCAACCCTCCCCATGCTAAACCTATTATTCTTTGTGTTTTTTGTTCCCCAAGCTTTCATCTCAGGGCAGATAGTGACCGTTGATCTGAGAAGATCAACGGCTGTCAGGTTTTTCTCCCTTCCGCCCATCCTTTTACCATCCACATCCTCCTTTCGATCATAGTCCTCCGTTCATGCAGATCTGACGGTTCACCCTCAACCTGCCGTTAACCCCATGACAAAGAAAATCACGTCACCTACCAGGCCCACCAGTTCTTCCGCACGCACACATTGCCGCTATCGCATGCAACCCGCCCCATCCGATCAACACTGCACGATTCGACGGTTGAAGCTCCATTTCGCAAAATGTTTATGCCCGAGGATTAACTCTCCAAAATTTTGCAAAATGGGAAGTATCGGGAGGGACATGCGTCAGACGCTATATGGAATTGAATTCCATTCGCTCAAAACCACCTCCCCCCATTTTATTTTGCGAAAACCATTCCCGGTTTTCCACCATACCGCCGCCCTCTACAACGTCACTTTCGCTTTTAATTCCAGCCGTCGATCTCTGAGATTGCATGAACCATATTATATCGTGATCTAAATTCATTTGTTTCCCATCTCTCCTCCAGTGCGCTCATCGAAAGATCTCCACCGTAGATCGTCCTGATCTAACGGCCCACATTCCTCATCGCACCCAGACCCTCACTAGACCTAGTTAGCTGCTCTGCCAGGGTTTTCTTACCGATTTTCTGCTGCAATCACATTCTTCCTCACTTCTCTTCCATCCCCTAGAGCCTCTGCAAGCACTCTAAACCAAGCCCGCAGGATTTCATAAAAAAAATTTGTATGTTTGCAGGTTTTCACGGTCGACGAAGCATGAATTTTATCCACAGTCACTAGAGGTGACATAGAGGTTCTGATAATTATCTCAGGGCCAAGAATCAATGTCAAAGGAAACCAAAGCAGAGGGCGAGGTCGTGTCAATCAATGGATCAAATCCATGAACCCTTAGTGACCCTCCAGCTCAGCGAAACCCTCCACCTATACACAGAACACTCAGAAAGATGAGGATCGCATATCCAGTGGCAGAAGACAGAGGATAGAAGATTAGTAAAACCTTTGAGGACATCAATACAAAACCAGCTCGAGCAATCAGCAAATTTAAAACATAAACAGAGCTCAAACAGGCTGAAGTATAAAGAGACAGAGCAGTTATTAGTGCAGAATGTTGACTAACACAGACATAGCCCATCTCCATGCTCAAAAGCCTGCCAAGAAGTTATTACACCAAAGAAGCTACTACAAAATGTCGGAAGCAGTTATTTAGAAGTATGGGGGTCCTCAAGGCCCATTCTTCCACTTAACCCACACCTAAGAAGATAACAGTACCACTGCAGATAGTATTTCCTCCCAAAGGACACTCTGTAGGGTGTTTTATGTCATGTCAAAGGAACCTCAGCAAGCAACGAGGTTACCAATTATGTCTGGGATTTAATGTTATGTTTATAACACAACATGGAGCATTCGAATATCCTCTCCTATCTCTGATGATCTTTAAAAATTTCTTCACCTACTTTTTCCATTTTCTCTATAAAGACTCTTGGATGTCTCATTGTAAAAGGTTGGCATTTGGTGATTTCAAAGGTAATACATAGATTGTTGCTCTGAAGAAGCATTGGTGTTCTGAAGGAGTGTGGAAGTCTCTGTTTTCTCTATTGAATGAAGGATGTTGGACCATTGGATCCCTGAGCCTGGTTTTGGTGAAGTAATCTCTTATTGTTAATGTTATTCCCCCGTTTATCACTTTGTTCCATTATGCTTTGACTTACAGTAGGATAAAAAGTTTAGGCAGAGAAATGTATCTTAGAAGCACCTCTGACATGTTTATCCTTCACTGTTTATATGTTTTCTACTACTAAATGTGACAAGGTAGTTTGACAGCTCTCTTGAATATTCAGTTTGTTTTATTTCGGAAATGGTTAATTCAGTTGTGCTAAAGACTGTTTAGGCGTTCCCTCTTTCTTTGCATTGAATGTTGTATCTAAAATCTCCCTTTAATTATTAATGCTTGTAGTTTGATAGAGAGGTCTATTTCAATCATACCCTTTGTTCCTTACTGTAATTATTGTGTTAAAGGTCCCTATAATTGCAGTCTTAGATGTATAAGGCATTCCCTCTTCTTTGAATGCAATTGTATGTCTTTGTTGATTAAGCTCTCAACAGTGAATATAGGAGGAAATAGGGCGTTCCCCGAATCCTGTAAATCATTTAGATGGTGTTAGTCTGCATTTCTCCTCTTCTTTGAGTGTTTATGTTGATTAAATTCCATAACAGTGAGCTTACTGGAGGAAATAGGGTGTTCCCCGAATGCTTTAAGTCATTGTGAAAGGGTTTAGTTTTCTTTTCACTCTTAGTCCTTAATGTTCATCCCATTTCACCTATATTATTCAACAGATCCTTGACCGAGTTAGATTTTCCCTCTGGTTTCCCTTCCTTCTCAATCAGAACTATTTTGACTTTCACATGACTCCATTGCTTAATGGCTTGTAGATTCCCATGCTCTATCTATACTACATGAAACATATTTGTCCAACCAAACAAAACAAACAACCCTGCACCTCATAACTAGCCTAAAATCAACTTCTAAACCTTTCAAGACATATCTTTATAAACATATTGAGATATCCCTCTCTGAGATTAGGAGGGCTAGATCCTAGAGCTCTAAAGGTTTGTTTGTATGTTGCCTTGTCACTTGGCATGCCAATCTGCCAAATCACATCATCACCAACATATCGCATGTCGATAATGGAGAATGCTAAAATAAAGAGGCAAATCAAGGACTTTTTGGACAAGGGACTCATAAGGCCAAGCACTTCGCCATGTGGTTCACCCATAGTTTTGATTCCGAAGAAAGATGGGACTTGGCGCATGTGTGTCGACTTCAAAGCTTTGAACAATATAATGGTAAAGAATCGATACCCACTACCAAGGATAGATGATTTGTTAGATCAGCTAAAAGAAGCAAATTTTTTTACTAAGTTATATTTACGAAGTGTATATCATCAAGTAAGAATTGCAAAAAGTGACATATGGAAGACTGCATTCAAAACCAAACAAGGACTCTTTGAGTGGTTGGTTATGCCGTTTGGTTTATGTAATGCACCGATGACTTTCATGTGTGTTATGGATAATGTTTTGTGTCCATTTATTGATGAATTTGTGATTGTGTATTTAGATGATATACTCAGTTTCAACAAAACACGAGAAGAGCATGTCTTGCATGTTAAAAGAGTACTTGATGTTTTGAAGAAAGAGAAATTATTTCTTAAGATGTCTAAGCAAATTTGGAAAGACTTCTCTGGTTTATTTTGGACACATTGTAGGAGGAGGCACATTGAGAATTGATCCTTCTAAAGTGGAAGCCATTGTGAATTGGCCCACTCCCAAATCAGTAACCGAGGTAAGAAGATTCTTAGGCGCAACTCAGTATTGGAGAAAGTTTATTGTTAAATTTTCTTCCATAGTAGCTCCTATGCATGGAGTGAAAAGTGTAAAGGCTGCCAATGGGGAGGCAAACAACAGCAAACTTTTGAAGCTTTAAAATACAAGATCAGTTCAGCTCCAGTCCTTGAATTACCGGATTTGAGATAGCCATTAGAGATACAAACCGATGCTAGTGATTATGCCATGGGCGTAGTACTTTTGCAGCATGGTAAGCCTATTGCTTTTCATTCAGAAACATTCAATGTTGTTGTAATCAATTATCCAACATATGAAAAGGATTTGTATGCATTGGTACAAAGCGTCAATAATTTGAAACACTACTTGATGGGTAAAGAAAAGATTATGCATATCGATCACCAACTGCTACAGTACTTGTAGTCGCAAACAAAATTGCAACAATCACGACATTTCAAGTGGACGGGATTTCTTCAACAGTTTCACTTGGTTATAAGGTACAAGAAAGGTATTTTCAATAAAGTTGCTAATATTATTTCAAGACCAATTATAAGTGCTTCTACTTTTCTTAAAAATGATTCTATTGTACATGAGAGTTACATAGAACAGTATTCATTTGATGTTGATTTTAAAGATGTGTATGCTAGTTTGAGTGAAGGGAATCAAGTTGAGGAAAATGATTATCACATGCATAAAAAATTGTTGTTTCATTTGGGCAAGCTGTGTATACCACAAGGAGAGAGACTTAGTGTCATGAGAGAGGCTCATTCGTCTCTTATTGCTGGAAACTTTGGGGTAAGAAAAATAGTGGCACATCTACAAATGTATTGTTATTGGCCTCGCATGATAGATAGTGTGTCATGTTTTATAAGAGGATGTTCTATGTGTTCAACAAGCAAGCCTAGCAATAGGAAGCTTGGGTTGTACACACCACTACCTGTATCATCAAGGCCATGGGAGAGTGTCTCCATGGAATTTGTTGGAGGTCTACTTATGTCAAGAAAAAAACATGATTATCTTTATGTAGTTGTGGATAGATTCAGTAAAATGTGTATACTTATGCCATGTAAGAAAACCATTACTGCTGAAAAAACTACTTAACTTTACTATTATGAAACCAACTCCAAAAATAGAAGAAAAGAGAGATCAAAGCCTTAGAAATCAGCCACTTCGAGGGGGCAACCTCCAATATATCACATAAATGAACGATTCTTGGATGATACAAATAAAAAAATCCTCCTTCTATATATAAGAGTCCATGGGCCCACAATATAATCCTATCCGACCTAACAATAACAATATAAGGGCACAATAATAACAATATTGGGGTTATAGGGGTATAACAATAACAATAAGGGGTCTACACTAATAACAATAAGGGACTAAACTAGTAATATAGGGACCTAACATGCCCATCTCCTTCAAAAAAGTTTTTTCCTCAATGCTTGAGTAGCTCTGGGTGCTTCTATATAAAATTCTCATCCTCCCATGCAGAATCTTCAGTGGGTAAGTTCTTCCACTTGATGAGATACTCTGAAATTGATCGATTTCATAGTTGTCGAGTTCTTGTTTCTGTGACCGCTTCAGGTTCCAATATGATTTTTCCTTCCTTATCAAGTTTTGGCAATATTGTTTGAACTGGAATATTTTCACCTATAACCTTGTTTAAGCATGAAACATGGAAAACTGGATGCACTCGCGAAGAAGCAGGAAGCTCCAATTTGTATGCCATAGTACCAATCTTTTGCAACACCTTGTAAGGACCATAGTACTTTGGCGATAATTTATTATCCTTCTCATCTTGCTTGAGAGACAATTGTGCATATGGTTGTAGCCGTAAAAATACCCAGTCTCCTCCATCAAAACTTCTCTCACTGCGATGTTGATATGCCTGTTGTTTCATTCGATTTTCTGCCACATTTAGGTTATCCTTTAAGAGTTGGAGAAATTCTTGTTGATGCTCGATGTGATCTTCCACTTCTTGAACCTTATAATTTTCTCTTAAATTTGATGTGATGGACGGTGGATGATATCCATAAAGTGCCATAAATGGGGTCATTTTTTCTGTAGTATGGAAGGAAGTGTTATACCACCATTCAGCGAGAGGTAACCACTTGACCCATTGTGTTTGTTTATCAGATACAAAACAATGAAGATATCCTTCCAAACATTTATTCACTATCTCACTTTGACCATCAGATTGAGGATGATAAGACGAGCTATGAGATAATTGAGTACCCAAACAAGAAAATAACTCTGTCCAAAAATTTCTAGTAAAAATGGGATCTCTGTCGCTCACAATAACCTTTGGGTTTCCATGTAGCTTTTGAATTGTGTCCAAAAATGTAGTAGAAATTGTACTTGCTTTAAATGGACGAGATAATGCACAAAAATTGTGCATACTTGGTAAGTCTATCAACTACCACCATGATGACACTCTTTCCTTCGGACTTAGGTAAACCTGTGATAAAATCCATTGAAATCTCCTCCCAACGTTGACTTGGAATGGATAATAACCTAGATATTTTCAACATGTATGGGTTCATTTTGGTTTTCCAACTTCTATTGTTAGTGATAGGGATTCTAGGTTTGTAGGGAATTTTTGGTCCAATCTTTGGAAGATGATGGACACAAAGTTTAAAAAGAGTACTGCTTTTCATCCGCAAACTGATGGCCAAACCAAGGTGGTGAACAGAACCGTTGTGAATCTATTGAGAGGATATTTCAGTAAACATCCCAAGTTGTGGGATGAACAACTGCATTACATTCAGCACGCTTACAACCAGACCAAGAACTCTCCTACAAATACTTCACCTTTTGAAGCTTGATTTGGGTATTTGTCGAAATCACCATTAGACTTAATCTATGAGAAGGATGTTGCAATTTATGGGCATAAAGATATTGACAAGGCTTGAAATTTCATTGAGAAAATTCAGATTATTCATCAACATGTTCAAGAACAACTTGAGAAGAGTCAAAGAAAGTACAAGGAGAGGCATGACAAATATAGAGTTGATCACAAGTTTCAAGAAAGAGATGAAGTATGGTTGCACATAAGCAAAGAAAGGATGCAAGGAGAAGGTAAAAATCTCAAGCCTATTCATTATGGTCCATTCAACATTATTAAAAAAGTTTGTAATAATGCATTTCAACTTGACTTTCCTTCATATATGAAAATGTATTCCATTGTCAATGTGGAAAATTTACATTTGTATGAGCCTCCTTTGGTTGATGAGAAAGGGAGTGATATTCTGCTACCATCAGTAGAATATTTCTCACCAGAATTTCTGGACGAGCTCAAGGAGGATTCCATCCTTGACAGGAGGACATGCACTTCTAAAAGGGGAAGTGTCAATTATCTTCAGATTGTGCTCAAGGGCAGCAAACCAAGTAAGGAAAGATGGATGGAAGTGGAAAAGGTGAGGGATTTGTACCCTCATCTTCTGAATATGTGATTAAAGTATTTTGGGGTCTAAAAGCTTCCCAATGGGGAGGTGTGATAAGGATAACATGTGTTATGCTCAAAATTTTAAAGTGCTCGAAACAGGTCCAAACTTGAGCGACTAGAAAGGTCTTGTCATTGCAATTCTGGTGTTGCGAACGGTTCGAAAAACCGATGTCGTATGAGGAATATATCGCGTTCTGTGTTGTTAGTCATCAGTAATTTTTTTCTTTCTATAGATGAGTAAATGTTTATCCCAAATTTCTAGAAACAAAATTAATGAATGTTGTGAGTTCTAGAAATTTCACTGTCTTCATTATCCTCAGGATAAATTTTCACTATTTTACTACTCTACCAAGTCATTGCCAACATACCACTCCCAGAAGACCCATCATGGGCTCAAGCTACTCATATTCACTGTGTTTTGACACCTTTGACCTTAGCACCTACTTTGGCCTTGCTTGACCCCTCCATTTACCATCTATGATCACCAACCAACCTGTTTTTTTCCATGTTTACCAAATATTTTAAAGCATTGATAGTCTCAAAATCCCTCTATAAGCTCTTTAGATTAGTCAAGGTCATCCATTTCTATATCCTCAAATAAACTCATTGATCAAGAAGCTTTTCTTTTACACTGTCAAGATCCCAAGCCTAATCTCAGTCAAGGATCAAGTCCAAGGAATTGCCCACTAGGTCACTAGGGTTTCACAAATTGTAGGGTTATTTTGAATGCTCTTAATCAGTGTTTTTCATGTTCCAATAGGCTGCAATAAAAGAGGAAGAAGGTTAAAATATGATTGTCCAAATGAAAAAAAAACCTTCAAGAGAGACCTCCTTGATCAAAGCACAGTTTCTGCAAAAGACAGCTTCCCATCTTAGACATTTCTGCAGGAATGAATGAGATGGCCATCCTAAGAAGAAGAGGTAAGGTAAGAGGGAAAATCATCCCTAAGGGCAGCCATAGCAAAGGAGAGACAGTAGACCTATGAACAAAGAAAATCAAGGTTTTTATAACTGATTGGAAAAATAGGTGTTTCCCAGCAAGGAGTCCATGCAAAGGATCACAAGGACAGAGGTACATCAGCGCCACTGAGCATAAATTGAAGTTTATTGAAATAACAAATGAAGTTGAGAGACCTCCTTGATGACAGCAAGCAGAAGTTGAAAAATGATATTAGAGGATGACTTACATGGTTTGTCAAGGCAACACTGTTTCACTACATCAAAGGGAAAAAGTGTAAAGAATATCAGTATGAAGAAGTCTAAGCCTTCAAGTATAGTCAAATGTATTCAAAATGGTCAAAAGAAGGAAATTAGGAGGTTAAGAGTCAAATAAGAAATCAAATTGAGCATGAGTTCTACTATTGAGTAAATAAGGTGTCAAACTCCAAAAAAGGTTTTAGAATACCAAAACACTGTGTTATGGCACCTGCAGCAAATAGAAGTGGCCAAGGGGAGGTAATGACAGACTTGATGGAAAAGAACTAAGGTCACTATGCAAGACAGACTTATTGTACCTTTGGAAAATCAATGATAGAAAGAAGCTAATTCCTTAGTAACCCTTTAAACAAGAAGCATTTAAACTCCTAGGTAGGAAATGAGGGGTTTTATAAGAAGCTGCCATCATACACAGTGCGCAAAAAGTTAACAAAAAAAGGGTTGAAGACAGAAGAATGGCTAAAACACAGTGTAATCATGCAACTCCACCACGCACCAGCAAAAAAAGTTTTAAAGGAATATCAACAGACCAAAGAGAGCTAAAGTCCATCATCTCAGTTACCAAAAATCATTAAGAAGAAGGGTTGAGATGATAAAAGATCATTTTTATGTTTAGGTTACCTCCTGCAAAAGAAAAGAAGATATCAGTGACAAAGTGACAAAGTAAAAATCGAGACAAGAGCAAAGTGGGTTTTTAGTTTTAATTTATTAATTCCAAGGGTATAAAGGCACCACATTCATCACTCAACATCGTTTGTCACTTGCAAAAAGGAGTGAGAGGTTTTCAAGGTGAAATTTCTGAGTTCCTGGTGGACCTCGGGCAAAAAAAAAACCTTGCGCTATGCTCTTGAAAATGCGTGCTACGCGCCTGTGTGTGCCATCTTTGAAAATTTCCACAGGGCGTTGTGCGCCTGTGTAATGGCACTACGTGTTTACCGCGTGCAGGACCGCCCGAGCTGCTACGCGTTGGGCCATTCAGTGCAGAGGCCTGACACCCGACAAGCCCGAGCTACTACGCGTTGGGCTGTTCAGGCCTAACCCGACAGCCGTGCAGAAGGTTTTTTTCTCCACCTGGGTGCTACGTGCTGGGTTATTTAGGCTGACCCAACAACATGCGCAGGAGCCCAAGTGCTACGCTCTTGTGCTGCGCATTTAGCCAGGAAGCATCTCAAGCTAGTGCAAGCCTCCAATTTGCTCAAAACTCCTAAATTTCTCTGCTTGGCACCTTTGGAGCTTTTATAAAAGGTATTTATATACTCTACCCCCTCTCATGCTATTTTAAAAGTGAAATTTAGCAAGAAATGTAATGAAAAAAAAAACCCTAAAGGAAGAGATAAGTTTGGTCTCCATGCTAAGAAGTGGCTCTTCTACCAAATAACATCACCATTTGCATAACTAGCCTCCACACTGCCAAGCCTTGACACTACTATCTCCTCACCATCCCACTCACCCTCTTCATATCATTTCACAAGCAGCTTCAAGGTTTTGATTTTAAAGCAAGAGTAAGGATAAAATGCGTAGAGAAGGCAGTGTTGACAGTGGAAAGGGAGGCCAAATGCCTAGAGGACATCAGAGAAAGGGTGGAAGAGTGAACATTTTTGCGCCTTTGAGCACCAAGGAGTTGACAACCTCCCCTACCACAGTTGCATATTTCCAAGAGGTGGGATGTTTTGATTTCTGTGAAAAAGTAAAAAGAGTCAAAAGTCACCTCGAGTTGACTAGAATTTTCATCCTAAACCTCCATAACCACCAAGTACACCTAGCTGGGGTAAATTTTAAGTTTTCCACCAATACAATTGATATCGCCACTGGGATACCTTGCATGGGAGAAAAATGGTTCAAACAGGTAAATTTGGACTTAAGCCATTACTAGCCTTTCTTGAAACCAAGATACCAAGCTGATTGCAAGACTATTTTTCCCTTTTCCCATCTGTTGGAAAGATATGCCCCTTTAATGAAAATCATCATGAAATAATTCACATGTGAGGGTAGGTTTTATAGGCTCTATTCCTACCATATAAGACTGCTCGTGCATTTCACTAGGACCAAGCTACTACATTTTCCTTATTAACTTTATAGAAGTATTGATAAGATGTCATACATTGTGAAAAAGATGCCTCCTTCACAACAAATGCAGAGTCTTTTCCACCATTCTCTTGTCAAGATGATTGTGTTGCATCAATTAGAGCAACAGGGTATCCCATGGGAAGTATTCATCACCCATGATGTTTTCACAAATCCACAACGTCTTCCTCTACAAATTTTACCCTCGTCATCTCATCCACCTTCCTCAATTCCTCCATCAACTCCCACTGACCATGAATCATCCTCTCCCTAAGAGAATTTCCCTCCTTCACCTTCTCCTAAAGCATCAGAACAAGAAAAGTGATGAAGAGAAAAAGGAAAATGACAGTCAAGAGGAAAATGACAGTCAATAAGAAAGGACAAATGAAGAAGAAGAAGAAAGTGAAAATGAAGAAAATGATGATGAGGAAGAAACAAAGTGTTGGGCCAGAATTGTGAATTATGGATAAATCACACTTCCCTAGATAGGTTCTAGTCTAGAACAACAGGTGAAATACTATACGACTATTTTTCCTAACTTAGAATAGATACACATAGAGGATTGGAGGCTTGCTTGTTCAGTCGCTTCCAAATGGCTCCTTCTGTCGCTTCCGCTGCAGCTTCAAATTCAAGCGGTTTGTAGGTTGAATGCTTCCTGCAAGAAATAACACTAAAACAGTAGAAGATGCAATAATATAGATATCTATTCAAGCTAGTGAGCTAAACCAGTAAAGCATAAACCATATACATCAACTAAGATCTTGCAATATGGAAAATCAAAGCCAATACAGATGCATATAGGGAAAAATAAGCAGTACTCTTTATTGATGATAGAAGGAGAGGTTAAAACCTAGTGACTGATTTGAAGTGACCTTCCAGCAACGTTCCCGAACCTCATCAGAGTATAAATCTCTCCAGCAGCAGCTTCACAAATCTAGCTCTCAATTGAAAATTCTCCAGCATTTCTCTACTCAAATTCTTCCTTCTCAAGCACTTAGATCTGTGCTCAATTTATAGATGAAATGTAGGTCGTTTTGCAATCAATAACTTTCCAAAAATAGGCAAGACATGTTTCCATTCATGTAGATGTCAAATGGACACTTGGATCTGAAGCTTGACACATGTGAACTCTTCTAGAAGGCACTGGCCAAGTGGAGATTCCGGAACAATGAGAATTTTGCTCCCAATGTGACCAACGCACCTGTGAATGTCAGGAAGTGCTTTGCAAAGCAGCCTTGCATGGGGCTACCTGCATATTCAACGCACTTAGGTCCCTTAGAGCCTGCGTTGCTGAGCTCTCATATGCTATATAATAATATTCAAACCATGGAAACCTTTGCTTGATGAAAATCTTGCTTGATTTGTCTTGTTTCTTGTCTTAGGGCATGTAGCAACTAAAATGACAGGGAATGATAGACCCTTGATAATTGGTCTTGGAGATGATGTCCAGTTAACCAGGTCATTGAGAATGGTGCTAAAATTGACCTATAACAATTGCCCTCTAAAGCATGAGATCCAAATAATTAGAACATTTGATTGAGATGCTTTACACTGTGATGAGTCTAGAAATGAAGCGGAATGGTCACCTGCATCAATCTTACAATACATTATATAATGATATATCCTCTTTTTATCATAATTGTTGAGGGTAGGCATTCCCATATTCAACACATAAAAAAATATAATAACATGTGCATAATTAAGAAAGTCGTCTTCATTGGAATGTTGCCCAGATGTAGACATGCCTATAGATATAGGCCCATGTTTGGGTGACAATCTGTATGTAAGGTCACCGTAAAAATGACGTGTACAACAATCCTGAAATCACAACCTGGATGGATGAAACTAGATCCGGGGTCTTCTTATCTCGTTCACTCGATCATTCGGGTACAAGTCTAGCCATGCGAATATATTATTTGTAGTCAAACATGGAAAGACATCGTTTGATTACCAGCCAATGATGTGAGATGTTAACAAACGTGAGAGAACCACCATTAATTTCAATGGCCCTCAAGGTACTGCAGTACATTTAATAAGGCGTGAATAGATTATTTGATGTCGAACGCCAAACAAAATATTTCAGTCAAAGGTCTGGAAGCGAGGATCTTGTCGATGTTGTAACAAGCCTCATGCTACTCGAATCTGACGTTTCTAAGTGAACTTCTTGGATATTGATTTGTCGTCGACAGGAAGTCACCTTATTGCAAAACAAGAGTTACTGATTTCGAGGACAAGGGTATGACTTGATATAGCAATTTTCAGGGATGACAGTCATGAAAATGAAGGTTTATGAGTATTGCATAAGGATGAGTTTTTAATCACTGGATGACTTCTCTTGAACATATCGGCGACACTGTGATGAGTTGGCAACATTGACCCAAAACCGAAGTGAAGGTATGATGAACCATAGGTGTGAATGAACCGTCAAGATGATTAACCAACCCAAACAATCACGGACATGGAGTGAAAGAAGTGTCATGTTCAAGAGCGACTTGCTACCAAAACGAAACTTTTCTTACTTTTCCCAAATTTTCCCTGGTCATTTGTTGGCCAGTACCTCTTTATTTTTTAAAAAAATTGAGGAGGATAACATTTGCTTGATCTATAATTCAACCCTTCGCACGAATAAAATATCTCTATTTAATAATTTAACGAGTCTAGCGATGAATGAAACTTGATTCTTGCCATCATTGACAATCCTGTCGCTATTTTATGTTTTAACGAGCTTAACGACTGTGATAGCCCGGTCCTTTTTCATATTTAGAGAGTCTGAAAAAGAGGACGAAAGAGAACTCCAAAAGTAATTTTTCATAAATTTGTCACTCAGATCCGAAAAAGTGTAAAATAATATCTGAGAGAACCTCTTTGGTCATGTTTAACCAAGGTATTCATTTTTCGTAAATAATCCATTTCAGTCCGGAAAAGGGTTAAACTTACACTGAGTAGATATCAATTCATTTACTTTAATGAGCTTGAAAAGACAAGTGCTTGACAATATTTTCACATTATTGGAGTCTGAAAAGCGCTGAAAGAAGACTCCAAGGGTTCCTTTTTCGTTGTTATCAAAACTCAAAAAAGAGAAAAATTGCGCTTCAAATCCTTTTTCGTTTTTAACAAAGCTCGAAAAATAAGGAGAAAAAGTATGCTTTGTGGTCAAGTCATTCTTTGAATAAATCTGCACAACTAATCTATTCATCAGTTGTATTTCCTATTCAGAACAACATCAAATGGATTAAAAATACCTGTGTGATGAAAACATAATTAAACTATAGTCATAGCAATAAATTTAACTTTCAAACAATTAATTGACTATAAAAAGTAGTTTCACTATTCATTTTTACCATTCCACAGTTACCATTTGCATTTTGGAGCTCTGAACCTGATTTTTCCCCCGAACTTCAGTCGTTGATTGTGGTCATTTCTGTGGACGGATTTCATCACCATTTGATCTAGGTTAGTGCCATGAACCTCCTCTTCCCTTTGGTATTCATTTCATTTCCATTCTTTGCAGATTTTTAGGGTTTTAAGGCCCCCTAGGGTAAATTATGCCCAAAATGAGGGCAACGCACCCTTGAATTTCGAAACTTTCATTCTATAGAAGGTACAATGAAGGGTACCTACGTGTGCAACACACTGTCTCAGCCCAGGGAGTGCGTTGGGCGCAGTTCAAGTTTTTGATTTTCAAGTTGTGCCCAAAATTTGCCTAGTTTTTTGCAATGAATGTAATCTAATGGATCTTATGGTTGTATTTCAGTTTTCTATCAAATTATAATGATGATTACATGGAGGGAAAGAGAACATGAAGAAAAAGATATGATTTCCTTGAATGATCCGAGTACTGTAAGAGCCTTGAGAGATCGTGGACTACTTAAGTACTTTAAATTTTCGGGAATGAGGCAACAAATATAAATCTTAGAGTTCTTAGTTCGAGCATGGGATATGAAGATAGAGGAATTTCACATTAAAAACAAAGTGGTTCCCATAACAGTTGAGGACATGTATTTTCTCACAGGCTTGTCGAGGAGAGGTTTGCCCATTTCTCTCACAGGGTCTACCATTGGAGGAGAGATAGTGAGGGATTATGTTATGTAGTATTGCTATCCAGGGGAAGAACCTAGCAAAGATGGAGAAATAAACATCCAGTATGTCAGGGATTTTCCTTTGAGAACCATCTTTTTCACGATCGCTAAACTTGCTGGCATTGTTACACTACATGTAGCGAACATAACGTATATGCAGTATGCACTAGAGTGCTTAGAGCCAACAGTCTTCAACTGGTATGAAGCTGTTCTATCTCAGATAAAGGAATAAATGAATAAAGAAAAGGGAGGAAGGAAGAAAAATTTCAGTTATCGTTCAATCCTTATCTCCTTCACTTTGGAATGGATTCCACTGATGCAGCCACAACATGTAACATTGGATACATCTAGTCCTAGAGATCCTCAGATGCAAAGATGGGTAGAACTCATGGGTCGGCACGCAGGCCAATCGACCGTTGTGTTCTCTACTGCATTCTTTGCCTGGTTCCGGTGACAGATCATTGCCATCGATGAGTATGCATACGTCGGTGTCGACTTTCGAGGAGATCCAGATCTAGTATTACCAGAAGGCGCTCAATGGGGTGCAATAGGTAAGAATTATTTGACCATGTTTTTTTATTTTTCTAAGGTTTATACAATGTTTTGGTGTTTTTATTTCTTTCAAAGACTAAACTAAATGTTTGATGTAATGCAGATATTGGTCGTGTTCAACCAATAGAGGAACCAGAGCGCGAAGCAGATTTTCAAGCAGAGAGGGATGTCGGGAGAGTAGTCCTTCAGGACCTTGATATGGCTGAGACTCTAGCTGAGCTTCAGCAGCACATAGAGGGGTTGACCTTCGGGATTCCAGATTTCTGGATCAAAGAGCTTCCCATGTGACTGCAACAACACACTATTGGGGTTCCTAACCATTGGATGTGGTTGCCCCGTAGGATTGCTAGATCTATATCATGTTACCATGGACACCACTAGTTTACTTGTGACATTTTGCATACATTTTGAGGTCAGATGACCAATATGTCTTGGGCACAAATTTTTAAAAACCTATAACTATCTATATATATTATTTCGGAGTTTTTCCTATGTTTAATGCGCAATCCTATTCAATGATGTGAATGTTTTCTTTACCTATGTCGCAAATTTTTGTCTAAAACTTGATTAGCTGATGAATCAGTTAAAGTGTTCAAGTTTCTGGAAATGTGTTAATATTGAATGAAATCAAAATGTCTTTCCAAAATTCGAACTCTTAGGAACAATCTAAGAAGTGTTGGATTTCTAATGGTATAAACACTAGTAAGTTGTAATACCACAAGTTGTGAGTCTAACCTTATGATTATGCAGTTAATACCAAATGAAATGGAATCATAGAGAAGTTTGATCAACACGCTATACTCAGCGATATTTTTCGTCGATCTACCAATACAAATCCATTTAAAACTCACTAACTCGTCGTTCGGAGCTAAAATGGCCCACGCTGCAGAGGATAGATTCTGCGTACTACAACTAGCACCGTCAGCATATCCAACAAATGGTTCCAAAGATTTAGACATCTGCCATAAAATGTAAAGCAGATTACTAACGTCAAGAAAACTCTAAAAAAAAATTAAGATAGTGAATGCAAATCAACAACATATAAACAATATAATACAAAAAATTACTACGCTCATGATTAAGCATAGTAACGTTTCAAATACAACCCATTTCTAGGTTGTGCTAATGGAATCCCATCGTAATCAACTAACTCGTAGGCACCCTTAGCAAGAACTCTTTTGACAATATAGGGGCCATGCCACAATGGCTCGAATTTCCCTGTACCTATTACATCAGCTTCTTGATCGTAAAGAAGGACCAAGTCACCCTCTCAGTAGATGTGAGGCTGGACATTTTTGTCGTATTTCGCCTTTATACGTCTCTTATGCACTTCATTGGCCAATTGGGCTTCACGACGTGTTTCATCTAGATGAATGAGGTTAAGGAGATGCGCTTCTTCCTCTGAGGTGTCAGGTAACAAGTCTATCGCGAGTTTTAATGATGATATTTCACATTGGATTGGTAAGATAGCTTCCAGACCATACATTAATTGAAAAGGAGTAAATCCGGCTGTGTTTCTCATCGAGGTTTGATACGCCCACAAAGCGGAGTACAAGATCAAGTGCCAGTTCCTTTTACAGACTCCTATCATTCATTGAAGCATTCGTTTAAGAATTTTGTTAATAACCTCAACTTGTCCAATTGATTGCGGATAATAAGGAGTAGAATTATCATGCGAAAATCCTAACTTGGTAGTCAATTCAGACATCATATGGTTGCGAAAATGCTTCCCATGATCTGTAACTATAGCCTGTGGGACCCCAAACCATGCAATAACGTGGTTGAAGAAAAATAATGCAGTTGTCTATCCTGTGTTGTTGAATGTAGGCATCGCTTTGGCCCATTTGGTAAAATAGTCGACTACGACAATAATATAACCATGCCCCCCGGACGAAGGAGGTTTACAGGTCATGAAGTCAATACCCCATTTCGTAAATGGTCCAGTAGAGACAACAGGATTCATTGGCACTGGTGGTTTGCGGATTTTATGATAAAAAATTTGGCATGCATGACAACTTCTGACTCCAAGGATGCAATCTTGAAATATAGTAGGCCAAAAGTAATCGGCGTGGAGTATCTTCTACACGATAGCATATCTGGATAAGTTTCCACCACAAGCCCCATCATGACAATAATTTAACACTTTTTCGGCCTCCTCATGAGTGAGGCACCTCCTTCAAATGGTATCGAAACCACGACGATAAAGTGTATCGCCGACAATCAGATAATATTTGGCTTGGTATCGAATATGTCACTGATCAGAGCGAGAGGTGTTAGGTCTAAAATTTTTGGTTTGGATATAAATGATGAAATCCCCATACCAAGGATCAGATGATCCGATCAAAAACAGAGACTCGTCTGGAATAGATGGTTCTGACATAGTAGCAGTACTATTATAGAGAAGGTCACAGAGAAGCTCAGCCAAAACTAAAGACTTCTTTGACTTGGATCTGATAAAGTCCAAATCAAATTCCTGCAAAATTCCAATCCATTTTGAATATTTCCCCCCCAGCAATTGACGTGATAAGATGTAAGTCATGGGGTTGCAATCCGAAACTATTGTTGTTTTTCGGATTAGGATATAATGGAGAAATATTTGGACAACTTGAACAATTTCCAAGGCAAGATTTTCTATGTACGAGTACTTAACTTTCGTATCATTGAGATTACGACTCAAATAATAGATCGGATGTTCAATTCCATCTTCTACTTGGACCAAAACCATAGCGATAGTCATTTCAACTGTGACGATATATAGGAAATAATCATTTTGATAATTAGGAGGATAATTAATGACGCTCGAACAATATGGTCCTTGACAGCATCAAAAGAAGCTTGCGCAACTTGGTCCCAATGGAAGGGAACCCCCTTTTTCAATAATCGAGTAAATCCTTTAGCCATTTTGGCATAGTTTGGAATGAACCTTCTCAGAAATTTAGCCTTTCCTTGAATTTTTTGTATATGAAGTAAGTTTGATGGTGCAGGCAAATCAAGAATGGCCTAAACCTTCAGTGGGTCTATTCAAATTCCTTCTTTTGAGACTACGAATCTGAGCAATCGACCATAACCAAAACAAAACACACAGTTGTGGTGATTGAGGCGTATCTTGTAGTGTCAGCAGCGTAAGAACATGGCTCTCAAATGCATCGGGTGATCAGTCCGATTTCGTGAATGCGCTGGTAAATCATCTAGATATGGTTGAAAAATGTGCTTGATGTTGTTGAAAGCATAATCCATTGCTCTCTGAAAATTTTCCCCAGCGTTCTTTAAACCAAAGGGTAGTTTTCTATATGAGAATGTGCCCTAGGGACAGATGAATGATGTCTTATGTTGGTCATCTAGGTGGATATTTATTTGATTGTAGCCAGAAAATCCATCCATGAACGAAAATATTTCGCATCCAGCACAATCGGCAATAATCTGGTCGAGAAAGGGAGTAGGATAATTGTCTTTTGGACAAGTATGATTGACATCCCAATAATCGATGCACACTCTTATGGTTCCTTGTTTTTTCATAATAAAAACGATATTGGAAACCCACTCTAATAGCGGAACAGGGTAAATGAAACCAACACGCAAAAGTTTTTCAACTTCTGCTTTGATGGCAGTGGCTTTCTTTGGATGAACAAGACAAAGCCGTTGACGCATCGGTTTGACATCAGGATACATATTAATAGTGTGTTCAAATATACTAGTATCTATGCCTGGAATTTCCTCATAAGACCAAGCGAATACATCACGAAATTCATGAAAAAGAGAGCGATATGAATCAAGTTCTGATGGAGAACAAGATACACCGACATGAATATTTTCTACAATGCTAGGTTTTGTCGAAATATAGATAGAAATTGTTTCTTCAATATTTGATAAATTTCGCTCAGAGTCAATTGCATTAATCGGTAAAGAATTTAAAAAGAAAGTTTTTATGGATGGGTGATATAGTTCACTGAGATTTTTTTCTTCATAATCAGGAAGATGGGAACGATGATGATAATCTTCCCATGGTTCTCCTTCTGACATCATAGCTTCCAAAATATTTTCATCTGTCAAAAATTTTGAGGAAAATGGATCAGATGGAGTACCAAAATCTAATGAACGATCAAACCAAACACTCGGCGATGTTGATTTCAGATTTTCCACCCAAGCCAAATAGATTTATTGCTATGCCAGCTCAATAGGGCTTGGCGGTAAAACATCATCCAACATAGAAATATCAGAATCACTCGTACTCTCCCTTAAGCCAGATAGAGTGGAAGAGATCATGTAGTAGGTATCTATACTTGCAATTTCTGTCGACGTCGCAGGCGACGGTAATGCAAAGGTTCCCATAAGAGTGGAATCATTTAAGAGTCTGACACCAATGTTCTAAATTTCTAGTTGGGGTAAGTGAACAAACAGAAAACTTCCAGTTACCTGCGAAGCGGAGGAAAAAAGGATATTTGATTAATGATTGTGATTGTACCTTTATGTGGAAAGGCAATCATTCTAAAGTATGTAGAAACAATGGAAGTCATTGCATATACCCATGGTCTTCCAAGTAAAATATTATATTCAAGGGGTCCGTCAACAACCTCGACATCAATACTTACTGTTTTTCCCCCTAATTCAACATGCAGGTTATTGATAATACCACAAGGTTTATATGTTCTTCCATCAAAATCCTTCAATGTCGTTGATGATTGTGATAATCATGGTGAACGAAGTGACTTCCAACGGTTTAGAGACATAATGCACGTAGATGCTCCCTCATCAATAATAGTGCGATGAACAAGGTGATTGAGAACATTTACTTGTATGGAGAATGCCAGTTCTGCTGGTAATTGCGGCACATAGCCCGTATGATTAAAAACGACAAGATTAGAATCAGTCGGATCAATTCCATCAATGGCCGACAATAAAGCCTGCTTCTGGGAGGGAAAATTTTGTAATACCTCAAGAGCAGATATAGCTAAAGGAGTTTGAGCCAAATCTCTAACTATATTATATTTTTGTGCAGCTCTTGCTCGAGGATTATATGCCGATTTATGAATTACTCCCTTCGGTGGTTTAATTGTCAATTCAGGAATAACAGTAGGTGGTACTGATTCAGTAGATGGATTTGTTGTTGAGGTAGTAGGTTGATCAGTGGTCGGACTACCATAGTCTTTATTCCACGTCAACAACAAAATATCTTGTGAAGGTTTTGTGGTGGATAACATTAACACTTGGGAACTAGGAGCTAGATCCGTAGCAACCAAATTAGTGTCCGGATTTGGAAATGGGTCTGTCAACACAGCTGATGCATGAGAAGTCTTGATGATTTTTGAGACTTCAGCACGGTGAGGACAATCCTTAACAAAGTGTTCCTTGTTATAGATTATGCATGGATAACGAGGTTTTCGTGGTCCAGACGGTTGATTAGATCATCTTTCTTGCGGGTTAGAAGTTTTCTGTTTCTTTGATTTCCCATTTTTCTTACCTCCTAGTTGCTTGTCACTTTTTCCTTTTTCAAATGACACGACATTAATTTCAGAAGTAGGAGCAGGATTAGATGCAATAGCGTGGTGTGCGTTTGCAGTGCCTATCAAGCCGTCTCTAGCATGAGAATCCTTTATTTGAGGAGGAACATTGAAATTAGATCGCGGTGCATTAGGAATTTTTTCATAGAGCGTGTCGGACTAAGTATAAATCAAGTATAAATATTTGGCACGAGCGATAACTTTCTCTTCTGTAATGACACCACCTTTAGCCACATACTCAGTTATAGATGGTAACAGGGACTTAATGAACCATTCAGTAAGGAGCTGACCAAGAACAAATGTCTTAACCATTCGTCGACAGTGACGCCACTCATGAATATGATCAGAAATGTGAGTAGAATTAGTCTGTTTGAATTTGGTCAAGAGTTTCGTTCCAGTTTCGTATCTGATCTATAACCGGAAATGGGTCAAAAAGATAGTAGCTAAGGCAGTGAAATTGTAGAAAGAATCTCTAGGTAACTCAATGTACCATTTAGTAGCTGGACCTGTGAGCGTATGCTGGAAAAGACGTAGTCGAACAAAATCAACATTCAGGGAAATTGATGAAAACCATAAATGATAAGTCATGACATGAGTTGACGGATCTTCTCCAGGGTTTCCATTGAGGAATATCGGAGGGTAATTTTTGAGGTATCACTAGCCACCAAGGAGCATAATTTATAGGATCATTGGTTAACTGGTTTAAATATGGCAATTCCAAGGTTGCAACAAAAGGCAACTGTTGATTAAGGTCAGGTTGAGCATAGCCAGGGTAAGATGGAATTGCTTGGGAAACAAGCCTTTGAGCACCAGCATACGGAATTTGATGCTGGTAACCTAGATAGGGGTTATTTTGCATAGCAAATGCTTGAGAATTCTGTTGACCAAAACTTGGATATGATACTTGTTGAAATGAAGTTTGAGGCATTTGCGCTTGTGGCTTCCAAGGGGTCTGTCCACCAATGTTATAACCCAAATTAGTATAAGTTGGATTCAGTTGATATGTATAACTAGGTTGTATTTGTGACATCCCATAAAATGGTACACCAGCTTGTGAATAAATGATTTCTGATACAGGTTTTTGTAAATTAACCAAAGGATTTTGAGTCTGTGGACCCAACATTTGATGATATTGAGTTGAAGAACCCGCCTGATAAGGTTGATGTACAATATTTTGATTCTGTAACAGGGGTATAGATGTATTAACAAGTGGTAATGAAGTGGGTGTAACAGGTTGAACAGGTTGATACGAGTGTACAATTGTTTGTGGTTGGATAGGAAGAGTGGGTTACCATTGACGAACATTCATGTCAACATTAGTTTGACCAAAAAGTGACTAAGTAATATCATATTGGGTGACCAAAGGTTGCCCCCCAGCATAAGGAGGATAATAAGATGGAAAATAATTTTCTCCAAATGCTGGGAGTCCAGTTGATATGGTATTTAAAAGAATTGACCCAAAAGGATCGACTTGATATTTTCTTGATGATGTATGTAATGAATCAAGTTGTTCAGTACTAACGATAGGAATACCAGTTAAAATATCAGATGATGAAATTGGCAAAGACCATGAATGTGAATATGCACCAGAGAAAGTGCCAGACAATGATTTGTAGCCTATTGGGACTGAAGGGCTACCATGCAAATATGACTCTGGTCAGGTTGTGAACATCGACAAAGTAGCGGGGGTAGGAGCTGACGTAATTGGAACAACAGACCCAACCGAAGATGTTGGTTTAGACATGGTTGTGTGACCAAATGTATACCCTTGAAAATCGACGAGAGATTGAATGGAAATAGGATCAACAAAAGCAGATGGAAACGATTGAGGAAAAGACTCGTACAGGTAAAGTTCTACCCCCCCAAAATGGGTTGGAGTTAAAGGTGTATCGTCTTGTGGGATTTCTTCAATCAAAATTAAACCAGGAGGAAGAACTTCACCGTTAGGCCCAAAATATATTTTCGACAGTTGACTGTGTGATATAGGAGTTTCAATAGCTACAGAAATTTGTGGGATGACCAAGGTAGGAAAAACTTCCAGTTGTTCAACTTCAAGATTCATATTTTTTGGCAAAGAAGAGAGTACAGGATCTGGATTAATTTGTGATTGAACAATGTCAGGTCCAAGAGGTATGGTCTCAACGATTGAGTGGATCATGACCACGAGTAGCTGTGAAGACTCCGTTTCGAAAACAGTAAACGAACTGGGATGTGTGGAAAAAATTTGAGCTAACTCTAGTTTAAAAGGTGATGTTTCACCAGAGGTACGAATTGTACTTGATTCGGAAGATCATGATCGCCTTTGCTTACCAGAAGTAACTTCTAGTGGTAAAGGTGGTTTTAAAGATAATCTACGCGAACGATGGGGGATAGGATTTTTTTCTTCCATGATTACTGATTTATTTTATCCAAAAAACAAATAAACAAAAAGAGGGTAATGCTAGGCAAAAGGCTTTACCAAGAAACTGTGAACTGCAGAATACCTCTTGGTGAACCAAGAAGTACGGGTAGGTAATCTCCCCGAATGTTGTGTTCGGTGTATCATAATTTCAAGGCGGCTGACTTGGTTCACTATGGATGGATAGCACCTAAAATTTGTCCTCCCAAATATACCCAAAGGTACGTGGAGGCCCAAGTCCGTATTAGCGCTGTCTGATGCGAAACTGCACAGTGAGAGCACCCCTTTATACTTATCGTACTGTAACACCTCCCGATATACCTGAAAGTACGTGGACGAGCTATGATATACTTACGTACGTGGAGTGAGGTATCACACTCAGAATGTATCATAGACAAGTTAACGATAGCTGCTATGTTTTACGACGTCAGAACATGTCTCTAGCCTAGACCTTCTAATTTTTTTCGTTATGGTTCCAAAGCGTTGTTAGGTAAATTGAGATTAATTTTATGTTGATCTTGCTTAACAATTTTCCTTTCAAAGGTTTACCGCGATGATGTGTATGAAATTCCTAAAATGCAAGATAAGAATGATAAACAATCTTTCACTTTCAGCTTTTTCAATGAAGAACCTAGCTACTAAGGGAAGAGAGCAAATAATTTGTGAGCAAACAAATCAATGAACAAAACAAAATCAATGAGCACAAACTAAATGCAGATTTCCTAATGTTCCTTTTGCAAAACACACACAATCCTACATGCAAGTGCAAGTTTTTCTTTTCAGTTTCCTTAATGTTATGAATGTAGGTGCACTAGATCAATAATTAAAATTCCTTTTACTTTCGAGAAACGAAGAATACAAACAACAATTTCTCTTTTGAAGAAAAAACGACGATTTCAACAACAATTTCTCCTATCAAGGAAATGAAGATTTTACGACAATTTCCTATTTAGAAAGAAAATGATTCTTAATGCGACAATAAAAATTACTTTGAAATCAACTTATCAATGATAAAGAAAAAAAAATTTCAAACAACATTGAACAAATTTTCAATCAAAGGAGGAAGAAGTATATAGATTAACTGGTCAATTGAGCATCAAAATTTTCAAAACACAGCAGCAAACAAAAATGAAGCAAGTTTCAAAGTCAAATTCAAGGGAATTTGGGTACTTTCAAGAGTCAACGCAGTCTCCAAGAGGAGACAGTGCTCTGCAATGCAGGCTAGGAAGGGATACAATGCTCTGCAAAGCATTGTGTCGAGTCTAAGGGTGTGTTGGGCGCAATATACAAAGAACAATACTATTGTTTCACTCATTGTATTTGCAAATTAGGCTCTTAAAAAGTTTAATATTTATGTGTAACAACTACTGGGTGGATAAAAAAATAAAATCAGAGGCTTAAACACCTAGAACTAAGAAAAATTCCCCCCAACAGAGTCGCCAATTTGTTGGGCCAGAATTGTGAATTACAGATAAATCATGCTTCCCTAGACAGGTGCTAGTCTAGAACAACAAGTGAAAGACTATACAACTATTTTTCCTAACTCATAATAGATACAAAGAAAGTATTGGAGGCTTACTTGTTCAGTCACTTCCAAATGGCTCCTTCTGTCGCTTCCGCTGCAGCTTCAAATTCAAGCAGTTTATAGGCTGAATGCTTCCTACAAGAAATAACACTGAAACAATAGAAGATGTAATAATATAGATATCTATTCAATCTTTTTAGCTAAACCAGTAAAGCATAAACCATATACATCAACTAAGATCTTGCAATATGGAAAATCAAAGCCAATACAGATGCATATAGGGAAAAATAAGTAGTACTCTTTATTGATGATAGAAGAAGAGGTTACAACCTAGTGACTGATTTGAAGTGACCTTCTAGCAACGTTCCCAAACCTCATCACAGTATAAATCTCTCCAACAACAGCTTCAAAAATATAGCTCTCAATTGAAAACTCTCCAACATTTCTCTACTCAAATTCTTCCTTCTCAAGCACTTAGATCTGTGCTCAATTTATAGATGACCTGTAGGTTGTTTTGCAATCAATAACTTTCCAAAAATATGCAATACATGTTTCCAGTCATGTAGATGTCAAATGGACACTTGGATCTGAAGCTTGACACATGTGAACTCTTCTAGAAGGCACTGGCCAAGTGGAGATTTCGGAACAATGAGAATTTCGCTCCCAATGTGACCAACACACCTGTGAATGTCGAGAAGTGCTTTGTAGAGCAGCCTTGCATGGGGATACCTGCATATGCAATGCACTTAGGCCCCTTAGATCCTGTGTGGGTGAGCTCTCATATGATATATAATAAGCTTCAAACCATGGAAACCTTTGCTTGATTTGTCTTGTTTCTTGTCTTAGATCATGTAGCAACTGAAATGATAGGGAATGATATACCCTTGATCATTGGTCCTCGAGATGATGTCCATTTAACCAGGTCATTGAGAATGGTGCCAAAATTGACCTATAAAACAAAGGACAGTGAGGAAGAAGAAACAGATGATGAGGCAGAGAGTGATAGTCACGAGGAAATGGGAAATGACAGCCATGAGGAAGAAAATGATCATGAGGAGGATGATGATAAAAATCAAGAAAAAGGGGCAGATTATGAAGAAGAAGACAAATTAAAACAAGAAACCAGTGATAAGACAAACAGTGAAGAGGGGGACAAAGGCAATGAGCAGAACAGTGATGAAAATAAAAGAAGTGACCCAAACAATGAAGAAGAAGAAGAAGAAGGAAGTGAGACAAATAGTGAGGAAAAAATAGATGAAGAAGAGGTAGATGCAAGAAATGAAGAGGATGATAATGATTACGATCATGAAGATAAAGAAACAGATAAGGAATAGGACAGTTTAGAACAAAATGACAATGAAGAAGATATGGAAAAAGACGGAAATGATGAAGATGCTCAAAACAGTAATGAAGACACTGACAAAGACACCTCTAACAGTGACAAAAAAAAAACAATGATGGCAATGATAATGTTGCAAACACATAAGAGGATGATGGAGCAGAAAACATCATGATTGATAGCCCTAATAATGATGACAACAGTAACACTATGACCAAAAGGATAGTCAAGAGGTGGATGACAATGATGAAGATCATGATAGTGATGTTAGCATGAAGGAAAATGAAAGTACCTCTCAAGAGGGCAGTCAAGAAAAAATTAAGAAGACATAAATGCAGATACCATTAATGAAAAGAAAGACAATCTTGAGATCAGTCATGAAAGGAGCATTCTAGTAGACAAATTTGATTTTCTCCCTCTCACATATCAAAGAGGATCAAGGAAAGTGTTTTCTACCTCCAAAAGGCAAGGGACCTTGCCATCTACATTAGTTCAAAGGCTTGACAAGGGCAAAGAGAAGATGAAAAAGGATAAGAAAAGTAAGGGAGGCAAGAAAACTACTCAAAAGCGACAATTCATTGACCTAGCTAGTGATATGCAGATGAGGAGATGGCCACTAGACTACTACTCCAAAGTAAAGATGCCCAAATAAGGGAGTGGAAGAAGGATTTTGAGATGGCACAATATATCATTCAGTACTACAAGAATGAACACAAGTACTTCAAGAAGATAAAGAGGGGCCTTGCTCTCCAAAAAAAGATGACCAAACATTATGCCATGAAAAACAAACTTGCTAGTGCCAAACTGAAGGAAGCCCTCATGGAAATTCAAGCACTAAAAGAAGAAAAAGGCCAATCTAGGCTTGGAATCTTGGCACAAGCCTCTCTAAAGGTCTCCCAAAACCCATGAGGCACTCATCCACCAAATTTGGGAGAATTTTGACAAGTTTTTGTTTTTTGCTAATTTTGAGGCCAAGGGGGTAGCACACATGGTGCTACACTTTTTCTCAGAGAATACTCAAGTGGAAAGGCTCACATTTTTGGAATCCTCGTCTCAAATTTAGCATTCTCACAAATTTTTAGATCAATTGGAGTTGTTTTGGTCCTCCAAAAGGGTCGAAAACACCAAAATTTTCACCATTCTGCCTGCTTTTCAGGACATGTGATGGGCCTTTACCAGCCTTGGAATTTTTACTTTTTGAATAGGTTTCAGAGGTCAGATCAGAGAACCAAGGGTTGATCTATAAATTATACTTAGTGGGCTTTCCAATGGGCCATTACGGAGCCTTTTTTGACTTCGAGAAGGCCTTCAAAACACTGCTGCAAGATGACCCAATTTTCTTGCTCCTATGCTACGCCCTTGGCATGGAAATTCCTCCTAAAACACAGTGTTGTGCCCTTAGCAAAGGGAAAGTCAACAATGTATGCATGGCAAGTTTTAGGAGGCTTGTCAGACCTCAAATATCATTTTCTTTGCTAAAAATGTCTGAAATGATATTTTTTTTAAGATATTATGTGCCTTGGGCCTTGCAAGGTCACAAGGACAATAGTGACATTTTTTATTAGCCAATAGCCTTCTAGATACTCTTTTAAGTTTTTATCCTCCTTTATAATTAAATAGAGCATTGAGGACTCATTGCAATGTTGGATTTTGATGATTTTTGAGAGCAATACATAGTCCTTTGAGGTTGAAGAGCAATTTGGTGTTAAGGAGCTTATGAATGATATGCTTTGATTGATGATGATGAAAGCTTGCTTGTAGGATCCCTGAGCTTTGTGAATGGTGATGTGTCTCTAAATTGTTCATGTTTTTTTTTATCATTATTTCCATCTTTATATGTAGCAGTAGATCAGAAAATTATAGGCTAAGAAATGTTGTTTGAAGAACCTTAGTCCTCCTGTTTGCTACTGTCTTTATGTTTTCCTTTGCTGGGTGTGTTTAAGGAATTCTTAGTTGCTCCTTAGGCCTCTTTATGCTTTTTTATTTCATCAATGGATTAATATGCTAGTTTCCAAATATGTTTTATGGCAAGCCTTGCTTATTTGATGCTATCTAAACTCTGTTTTGAAATCTCTCTTTGAAGTATTACTTGTTAGGTTAAGTCAAGGAGGTCTTGTTCTGATCTTGCCCTTTGTCCATGCCTATCAGTTTGCCTCAAATTTCTTTATATCTTGATTGATGATGTCTAGGAGTTACCTCTTCATTGGTTAATGTTATTTTTCATCTTATATGTTTTCAAACTTTCTAGGTGAAATCACTTAAGTTAGATAGGATTTCTTGCTTTCTGTGTTTCGCTAAATTGTTCTTCTTGAATGTCTATTTGTTTAAAGTATTGTCATTGAGTTAATGGTTTTCCCTATCTCATTATTATTATCTTTTTCTTATCAATTTTATATACCTTCTTGTTTATGGGTATATGATAGAGGATTCTTAACTGCCATTTGCCCTACCTTGTTTTCCCAACTTAATGTCCATTTCACTTTACACATAACCTTAAAAGATCCATTGACCACACTAGATTTTCCCTGTGATGCACTCTGACTCATTGTTGAGATATCCATGACTTTCATAGACTCCATAGCCCAATGATTTGATGACCTCTCATTCCACCTATTCTACTTGATCATTTTACCCAACCCAACCAAACAAACAAAACCCTAAACTTCACAACTAGCCTAAAATCAACCATCTAAAGCAAAAAAGTTCACATCCTTTGCATACAATAGAGAGAGCCCTCTCTGATTCCAAGAAGGCTAGGTCCTAGGACTCCAAAGACTGGTCTTATGTTACCCTGTGCATTTGGCCTACCAATCTGCTAAATCATGGGACCCTAACATTCTAGCAATCATGGTGGGACTCTGAGTCAGAAACAAAATTAGAATTCCCTAAACAGTTCAGAAACTTTTGTCAAATAGGATCCAATAATTCATTGCCACCTCATCGCCACACTAACATTTTGGCGATCACAGTGGGACCTGATAAAATAATATCCTAAGCCCTCCTTAGATTTTCAGAAACACTCCTGTCAAGTAGTATCTATTGATTTATCGCCACCTCATCAACACACTAACATTCTGGAAATCACGGTGGCACCGAGTACATAATAGCCTAAAAACTCTCATAGACTCATTTAAACCCTTAGTTATGCTTATAAAATCAACTGATAACCAAGAGTAGACTCTGCTTGGTTCACCATCCTAGAAAAATTATGACACAGTTAGAAGACACTCATACAAACCTTAGGGCTAGATAAAGGAACTCAAAAAACCCCAAAACATCCTTATATTGGTTTATTGTCAGCTATTGGTGGTGGACCATAAACATACATCCTTAAAAAAACAAAAAAAAATCCACCTGGCAACTCCACTAGCCTCCAGTAGGCCTATTACTTCACTAGTTCTTGTTTATATTCCCTGGGATTGTATCAAATCAGCCCTGAGAATTTTAGAAGCCTAGTTATACACTGTGAGAGTTTATCAAACACTAAGAGAGGTTAGCCTTCTGAAAAAAATCCTAAAATTTCAGCCTCTCTACATTTTGAGTGTTAAATCTGGCTTCACAAAGGATCAGTACCAAATCTCATCTGGACCCGAATCCTCCTACCATAGTTGATGACCCAGAAAAGATTTTGTGGAAAACTTCTAGATCTGGAAACTTGACTACTGTTAGGACCATTCATAGAGAAAGCTCAGTCCTTGAACATCTTACAGCTTTGCAAGATCCCCAGTTTGACTTGCACCATACAAAGAACCTCTTCAGAACCAAGTCACAAACTGATATTGACCAGACTGACCTTGAGCCGATAGATTTGTAGCAGATTTCTAGTAGAGAAGTCTCTCCTTCCACACCACCTGACATTCAACTTCTCCATCACTTCAACTCTTTCCATAACAAATATGCTCAGAATCAGTTTGTCGATCCAAGTACTTCCACCACACCCATCCATACCACCACTGTGCAAACCACTCCACTTCATCCTACACCCCCTTTCACAACCCCTCCTCTTGTAAATCCTCCATTAGCTCCCATCATGGCAGCTTGGTATGCCCCCTGGTTTTACCACAACCTTTGGTACCTTTACAAAATGACTACCAATCCAGAATTCCCCACTTCACTGAAGCTGAATCCATCACTACACAACAACATGTAGATATGATAAATGACGCCTTTGACTATATGGAATTGGAAGAGGAAACCATTAAAATGAGGATCTTTGCAAAAATCCTAGGAGGAGAAGCCAAAAAATGGATTAAAGTCTTAGCTCCTAACAACATACATGATCTCCCTTCCCGCTACCAATATTTCATAAAAAAGTGGGAAATCAAGAAAAAACCCCTCCAAATCCTTTCGTAATATAACAATCTTAAGAGGAATGTAGGGGAGAGTGTACAATATTATAGCACCAGGTTTAACAGTGTCTACAATGCCCTCCCCCCTCACATGAAACCCCCACAAGGCCTAACACTAGTGAAATTTCTTGAAGGCTTTGATCCGGACATGACATACCAATTAAGAGAGAGGAACCCCAAAAATTTAGAAGAAATGAAAAGAGCAGCTATTAGTGCAGAAGCCAACTTGATTGAAAAGAGAGCTAGGATGAGGTCGGAAAAAAGGGTCACTTACAAAGATGAAACCATAGCCTAAACCTCTTCTTTAGATGCCAAGATAGACAGCCTAGTTAGAACCATGGAGAGAATGATGGAAAGGATAAACTTGAATGAAAGAGCACTTCCTAAGGAAAATCAACCAAATCTCCAAAACATAAATAGAACTGAAAACTTCAGAAGAGACCCTCCCCAAAAAAGGCCACGAGAAAATGACCAAAAAATTAGGCCTCCTTTCCAAGAAAATTATCTTGATGAAGAGGGAAGAGAGAATGCAGAACCTGAAGAAGGCCATGTAAACTTAATAGGTTCAGATAATGAAGATAATGTTTTTCTCACAAAAGAAGAAAAAGATTTATTTTCCTCAGATCAAACTGAAACTAACAATGAGGATTCTGAAGACTACAGGTTGGGATTCGAAAATTCAATAATGGAAGTCCATAGGCAATATGACCTTAGGAGAAAAAAGAACCAAGATGCCTCCAAGAAGAAAAATTTATACTCTGTTGTTCGGAAAACCCCTGAAAATATTCCTAAAAAGATAACAGACAACACCAACACCATGGCTAAGAAAACTGATCCAAACAGAGATAAAACTATCCAACCAAGTGATGACACTAGTTGCCCTAGTACCTCTACTAGTGGCCCTAAGAAAACTCTTTTATCCAAAGCCCCAAATCAGAATCAACAAATTAAAAATATAGAAAATTTTATGGCTGATAAAACTGATGTAAATATGCCCAAAACCCAAGTACCTTTCAATTTTGAAGGAGAGATTTCTAAAATCAAGGTTACCATACCTCTCACTAAATTGGTAACTCGGGATATGTACAAGTCCCAAGTTTTGAAAGTCTTGAACATAGGGAACGATACAAACACTCTAAACTTGACCAATGACAAACCAAAATTGTTGTTTGGTCCCGAAGTTGAGGGAAGGTATCAAGAAGGAGCTTTCCCTCCTTTCTATGTCAGCCTCAACATACATGACAAAATATTACACAATGCTATGCTAGATTATGGTGCCTCACACAACCTTATGCCTAAGGTGGTGATGGAGAGATTAAGCCTAGAAATAACCAAACCTTACAAAGACTTATACTCTTTCGATTTGAGTAGAGTCAAATGTTTGGGTCTAATCAAGGATCTTTGCATCACTTTGGCACAAATACCTACTAAGAACCTAGTCATGGACATAGTTGTTGCTGACATTCCCCCCAAGTATGGTATGATTTTATCCAGATCTTGGGGGGCCAAGCTTTAGGGTAGCCTCCAACTTGACATGTCATATGCTACCATCCCTGTTTTCAACCAAGCCAGGAGGTTATACCGAGAATCCCACATGAAGTATATGGTAAGTAGCCTGGATAGGGCAAACAAAACCCCTGTCTATTCCATTCACTCAGATCTTGCTTCTTTCATCTTGTGTAATGAGGAGGTAAGTGAAGTTGAGACATATCTAGACACAGTACAATAGTCAAACTAGTCTTTGCATGAGGGACTCAACAGTCAACACTATAACAGCCCTGAACAACCACATGATGATAAAACTGAACTTGAATTTTTGCAAATTGAAAATGAAATTTAAAAACCAAAATTCAGTTTAGCATCTAAATCAGGTTGCTCAAATAAAGAACAAACCTCAAAAATAGAACTTTCCCCTTTTTCCAATCCATAAGTGCTGAAATACCCTCACATAACAAAAATACTTGGGAATATGGATCAAAAGAGTCTTATGTTTTTTCCTTACATAGACACCTCATCATCAAAGAGTTTTGTCCCTTCAGAAGAGTTATTGACTCTCACAAATATTGCTATGGACCCTAAAGGGGTATCTATTGGAACAAATATAGAGGAGTATGATGTAGGCAGCCTAGGAAGGCCCAAAATGATTAAGTTATCCAAAACCTTGTCATTACATACAAAACTGAAATACATAAGGCTATGCAAGAAGTTTCAGGATGCTTTTGTATATAGGGATGAAAGCTTAAAGCCTTGTGACATAGGCATTATTCGAAAGAGGTCTCCTTCCAAGAGAAAAATTGAAACCCTTGGACAAATTGTGTCACTAACAAAGAAATCCAAAGGATGCAGACTGTGTATAGACTTTAGGCGCCTAGACAAAACCTCCATGAAGTACAAATACCCTTATCCTAAGATAAATCATCCTATAAAAGGGGTAGGAACTTCTAACAAGATGTCATTACATGATAGTGTTTCAGGTTATCATTAGACGATACCACTTCCGATCAATCATCATAAAACCATTTTCAAAGTTCCTTGGAGAAACTACATGTTCGACCATATGCTTCCTGGGCTAAGGAATGCTGAAGACACTTTCCAAAGAGCCATGGCCCCTGTTTTCAACTTCTTCACCATGATATACATAGATGACATCATTATCTTCTATGAAGCTGATAAATAGTACCTTTTTTACCTAAGGAGGATCTTTGACAAACTCAAGTTTTGGAAGCAAGACTCAAAGAGGAAATACCAAGGAGAGCATGGATAGTTTGAAATTTTTTGGAAAAATCCTTATACCATGCTTTCAAATGGAGGTAACTATGATTTCTGTTTACAAGGGTTGAATGGACGAAGAATGTTAGGAGATCCTTTTGAGGACAAGATCCTCAAGTACAATTGTTGTAAAAACCCTTAGTTTAATTTTTTTTTCATTCATTGCACATAAAAATTTCCTGAGAAAAGCCATAAAAACACAAAAACATAGAAAGAAAGAAAAAGAGGGCAGATTTGAAAAGAGGTACAACCTCATACCCAAAAAATAGTGATGCTGAAAGTGTGCAAGCCTAAATGCCACTACTTGTTTAAAAGGAAGGTCTTGTTCATTCATCTAGCATAATCATGGTTGAGCATGTTTTCAATTTATTGTTGATAGGTTAGTGAAAGAATGCTGGTCAAATCATTTCAGATTGACTTGTCAAAATGAAATATAATAGGAATGAAAGATATTGGTTCCACATGCTTAAATCTAAACCAAGGAGAAGGATAGGGATGATTAACTAATGATGAAACACAGCCCTCATACCTTCTAGTTTTGTTTTTTGTGAAAATATTTTTTGTGTGCAGCTTGTACTAATGCCACAACCCATGATGAATAATATTGCCTAATCCTGGTTCAAATCATGCTTTCAATTTCATGTCTATAGTTTACAGGATGAAGTTTTTCATACAATTCAATCTTAACAGTAAGTTAGACTAGGTAAATAATAAAAATAGTTCATTAGCATAATCTGAACTCTTGGAAGCAATAAGGGTACAAGTAGATAGTTTGTTTTTGTTTTCAAAAGAAAAGGAATGTCAGGGGTTTTCCAGTTTAAGTGCACCCAAGGAAGAGAAATTTTTTAGGAAAGTAGGTTGGGTAGGTAGAGATGAAGTTGGATTAATCATTTTTTTTAGATTATTAAGATCACAACTTCAAGGAAACATTAGCAAATGAAAATAAGTAAAAATATGCCCAATGGCTGAGGCACTGGTCTTCATAAAACCAAAGATCTGATGTTCTAGACACCTCCCGAAAATCAGCTACCCTCCCCAAGTGGAACCACTATTAGTCATCAGTAATTTTCTACTTTCTATAGATGACTAAATGTTTATCCCAGATTTCTAGAAAAAAAATTCATGAATGTTGTGAGTTGTAGAAATCTCACTGCCTTCATTATCCTCGGGATAAATTTTTCACTATTTTACTACTCTACCAAGTCATGACCAACATACCACTCCCAGAAGACCCATCATGGGCTCAAGCTACTCATCCTCACTGTGTTTTGACACCTTTGACCTTAGCACCCAATTTGGCCTTACCTGACCCCTCCATTTGCCATCTATGATCACCAACCAACCCGCTTTTTCCAATGTTTACCAAATACCTTAAAGCATTGATAGTCTCAAAATCCCTCTATAATCTCTTTAGATCAGTCAAGTTCATCCATTTCTATATCCTCAAATACACTCATTGATCAAGAAGCTCTGCTTTTACACTGTCAAGATCCCAAGCCTAATCTCAGTCAAGGATCAAGTCCAAGGAATTTCCCACTAGGTCACCAGGGTTTCACAAATTGTAGGGTTATTTTGAATGCTCTTAATCAGTATTTTTCATGTGCAAAGAGTCTGCAATCAAAGAGGAAGAAGGTTAGCATATAATTTTCTAAATGATCAAAAAACCTTCAAGGGAGACCTCCTTGATCAAAGCACAGTTTCTGCAAAAGATAGCTTCCCATCTTAGACATTTCTGCAGGAATGAATGAGATGGCCATCAGTAGAAGAAGAGGTTAGGTAAGAGGGAAAATCATCCCTAAGGGCAGCCACAGCAAAGGAAAGGCAATAGACCTATGAACAAAGAAAATCAGGGTTTTTATAACTAATTGGAAAAACAGGTGTTGCCCAGCAAGGAGTCCATGTAAAGGATCACAAGGAAAGAGGTACATCAACGCCACTGAGCATAAATTGAAGATTTATTAAAACAAGAAATGAAGGTGAGAGACCTCCTTCATGAAAGCAGGTAGAAGTTGAAAAATGATATCAGAGGATGACTTACATGGTTTGTCAAGGCAACACTATTTCACTACATCAAAGGCAAAAAGTGTAAAGAATATCAGTATGAAGAAGTCTCGGCCTTCAAGTACAGTCAAATGTCTTCAAAATGGTCAAAAGAAGGAAAGCGGGAGGTTAAGAGTCAAATAAGAAATCAAATTGAGCATGAGTTCTATTGTTGAGTAAATAAGATGTCAAACTCCAAGAAAGGTTTTAGAATACCAAAACACTGTGTTATGGCACTTGCAACAAACAGAAGTGGCTAAGGGGAGGTAATGACAAACTTGATGGAAAAGGACTAAGGTCACTATGCAAGACAGACTTATTGTACCTCTAGAAAATCAATGATAGAAAGAAGCTAATTCCTCAGTCACCCTTTAAACAAGAAGCATTTAAACTCCTAGGTAGGAAATGAGGGGTTTTATAAGAAGCTGCCATCACACACAGTGCGCAAAAATTTAACAAAAAAATGGTTGAAGACATAAGAATGGATAAAACACAGTGTAACCATGCAACTCTACCAAGTGCCAGAAAAACAAGTTTTAAAGGAATATCAACAGACCAAAGAGAGCTAAAGTCCATCATCTCAGATACCAAAAATCAGTAAGAAGAAGGGTTGAGATGATAAAAGATCATTTTTATGTTTAGGTCACCTCCTATAAACAAAAAGAAGATATCAGTGACAAAGTGAAAAAGTAAAACTCAGGACATTAGAAAAGTGGGTTTTTAGTTTTAATTTATTAATTTAAATGGTATAAAGGCACCACATTCATCACTCAACACCGTTTGTCACTTGCAAAAAGGAGTGAGAGGTTTTCAAGGTGAAATTTCTGAGTTCCTGGTGGACCTCGGGCAAAAAAAAACCTTGCGCTATGCTCCTGAAAACGTGTGCTATGCGCTTGTGTGTGCCATCTTTGAAAATTTCCACAGGGCACTGCGCACCTGTGTAGTGGCGCTACGCATTTACCACATGCAGGACCGCCCGACCACTCCGCCCGAGCTGCTACACACTGGGCCATTCATCGCAGAGGCCCGACACCACTTTGCCCGAGCTGCTACATGTTGCGCCATTTAGCGCAGAGGCCCGGCACCCGACAGGCCCGATCTGCTACGCGCTGGGACGTTCAGGCCTGACCCGATAGTCGTGCAGAAGGTTGTTTGCTCCGCCAGGGTGCTACGCGTTGAGCCGTTCAAGCCAACCCAACAGCATGTGCAGGAGCCTGAGTGCTGCGCTCCTATGTTGCGCATTCAGCCAGGAAGCATATCAAGCCAGTGCAAGCCTCCGATTTGCTCAAAACTCCTAAATTTCTCTGCTTGGCACCTCCGGAGCTTTTATAAAAGGTATTTAGATACTCTTCCCCCTCTCATGCTATTTTAAAGGTGAAATTTAGCAAGAAATGTAATGAAAATAAAAACCCTAAAGGAAGAGATAAGTTTGGTCTCCATGCTAAGAAGTGGATATTCTACCAAATAACATCTCCATTTGAATAACTAGCCTCCACACTGCCAAGCCTTGACACTATTGTCTCCTCACCATCCCACTCACCCTCTTCATATAATTTCACAAGAAGCTTCAAGGTTTTGATTTTAAAGCAAGAGTAAGGATAAAATGCCTAGAGAAGGCAGTTTTAACAGTGGCGACGGAGGCCAAAGGCCTAGAGGACAGTAGAAAAAGGGTGGAAGAGTGAACAGGTTTGAGTCTTTGAGCACCAAGGAGTTGACAGCCTCCCCTACCATAGTTGCATATTTCCAAGAGGTGGGATGTTTTGAATTCTGTGAAAAAGTACAAAGAGTCAAAAGTCACCCTGAGTTGACCAGACTTTTCATCCTAAACCTCCATAACCGCCCAGTACACCTAGCTGGGGTAAATTTTGAGTTGTCCACCAATACAATTTCTATGGCCACTGGGATACCTTGCATGGGAGAAAAATGGTTCAAACAGGTGAATTTGGACTTAAGCCATTACTAGCCTTTATTGAAACCAAGATACCAAGCTAATTGCAAGACTATTTTTCCCTTTTCCCATCTGTTGGAAAGATATGCCCCTTTAATGAAAGTCATCATGAAATAATTCACCTGTGACAGTAGGTTTTCTAGGCTCTATTCCTACCATATAAGACTGCTTATGCATTTCAATAGGGCCAAGCTACTAAATTTTCCTTATTACCTTTATCGAAGTATTGATAAGATGTCATACATTGTGCAAAAGAGGCCTCCTTCACAACAAATTCAGAGTCTTTTCCACCATTATCTTATCAAGATGATTATGTTGCATCAATTAGATCAACAGGGTATCCCATGGGAAGTATTCATCGCCCATGATGTTTTCACAAATCCATGGCCTCTTCCTCTGCAAAGTTTACCCTCATCATCTCATCCACCTTACTTAATTCCTCCATCAACCCCCACTGACCATGAATCATCCTCTCCACATGAATCCTTTCCCCAAGAGAATTTCCCTCCTTCACCTTCTCCTAAAGCATCAGAACAAGAAGAAAGTGATGAAGAACAAGAAGAAAGTGATGAAGAGAAAAAGGAAAATGACAGTCAAGAGGAAAATGATAGTCAAGAAGAAAGGACAAATGAAGAAGAAGAAGAAAGTGAAAATGAAGAAAATGATGATGAGGAAGAAACAAAGGATAGTGAGGAAGGAGAAATATATGATGAGGTAGAGAGTGACAGTCATGAGGAAACGGAAAATGACAGCCATGAGGAAGAAAATTACCATGAGGAGGATGATGATAAAAATCAAGAAACAAGGGCATATTATGAATAAGAAGACAAATTAGAACAAGAAATCAGTGATAAGCCAAACAGTGAAGAGGGGGACAAAGGAAATGAGCAGAACAATGATGAAAACAAAGGTAGTGACCCAAAAAGTGGAGAAGAAGAAGAAGGCAGTGAGCCAAATAGTGAGGAAAAAACAGATGAAGAAGAGGCATATGCAAGCAATGAAGAGGATGATAATGCTGATGATCATGAAGATAAAGAAACAGATAAGGAAGAGGACAATTTAGAAAAAAATGACAATGAAGAAGATATGGAAGAAGATGGAAATGATGAAGATGCTCAAAACAGTAATGAAGACACTGACAAAAACACCTCTAACAGTGACAACAAAGAAAATGATGATGGCAATGATAATGTTGCAGACACAGAAGAGGATGATGGAGAAGAAAACATGATGACTGATAGCCCTAATAATGATGACATCAGTAACACTATGAACCAAAAGGACAGTCAAGAGGTGGATGACAGTGGTGAATATCATGACAGTGATGTTAGCATGAAGGAAAATGAAAGTACCTCTCAAGGGGGCAGTCAAGAACGAAATGAAGAAGACATAAATGCAGAGACCATTGATGAAAGGAAAGACAATCTTGAGGTTAGTCATAAAAGGAGCATTCTAGTAGACAAATTTGATTTTCTCCCTCTCACGTATCAAAGAGGATCAAGGCAAGTTTTTTCTGCCTCCAAAAGGCAAGGGACCTTGCCATCTACATTAGTTCAAAGGCTTGACAATGGCAAAGAGAAGATGAAAAAGGATAAGAAAAGTAAGGTAGGCAAGCAAACTACTCAAAAGCCACAATTCATTGACCTAGATAGTGATAATGAATATGAGGAGATGGCCACTATACTACTACTCCAAAGTAAATATGCCCAAGTCAGAGAATGGGAGATGGATTTTGAGATGGCACAATATATCATTCAGAACTACAAGAATGAACACAAGTACTTCAAGAAGATAAAGAGGGGCCTTGCTCTCTAGAAAAAGATGACCAAACATTATGCCATGAAAAACAAACTTGCTAGTGCCAAACTGAAGGAAGCCCTCATGTAAATTCAAGCACTAAAAGAATAAAAATGCCAAGCTAGGCTTGGAATATTTTCACAAGCTTCTCTACAGGTCTCCCAAAACCCATGAGGTACTCATCCACCAAATTTGGGAGAATTTTGACAAGTTTTTGTTTTTCGCTAATTTTGAGGCCAAGGGGGTAGCACACATGTTGCTATGCTTTTTCTCAGAGCATTCGCAGGTGGAAAGGCTCACATTTTTGAACTCCTCATCTCAAATGTAGCATTCTCACAAATTTTCAGATCAATTGGAGTTGTTTTGGTCCCCCAAAAGGGTCAAAAACACCCAAATTTTCATCATTCTGCCTGCTTTTCAGGACATGTGTTACGCCTTTACCAGCCTTGGAATTTTTATTTTTTGAACATGTTTCATAGGTTAGATAAGAGAACCAAGGGTATATCTGGAAATTAGACTCAGAGAGATTTCCAGTGGGCCATCACAGAGCCTTTTCTGACATCGGGAAGGCCTTCAAAACACTGCTGCAAGATGACCCAATTTTACTGCTCTTGTGCTATGCCCTTGGCATGGAAATTCCTCCTAAAACATAGTGTTGCACCCTTAGCAGAGGGAAAGTCAAAAATTTATGCTTGGAAAGTTTTAGGAGGCTTTTCAGACCTCAAATATCATTTTCTTTTCTAAAAATGTTCGAAAAGATATTTTGTTTTAGATATTTTGTGCCTTGGGCCTTGCAAGTTCACAAGGACAATAGTGACATTTTTTATTAGCCAATAGCCTTCTAGATACTCTATTAGGTTTTTCTCCTCCTTGCTGATTAAATAGAGCATTGAGGATTCATTGTAAATGTTGGATTTTGATGAGTTTTGAGAGAAATACATGGTTCTTTGAGGTTGAAGAGCAATTTGGTGATATGGAGCTTGTGAATGATATGCTTTGATTGATGATGATGAAAGCTTTCTTGCAGGATCCTTGAGCTTGGTGAATGGTGATGTGTCTCTAATTTTTTCATGTTTTTTTGTTTATCATTATATCCATCTTTCTATGTTGCAGTAGATCAGAAAAGTATAGGCTAAGAAATGTTGTTTGAGGCACCTTAGTCCTCTTGTTTGCTATTGTCTTTATGTTTTCCTCTGCTGGTTGTGTTTAAGGAATTCTTAGTTGCTCCTTAGGCCTCTTTATGATTTTTTATTTCATCAATGGATTAATATGCTAGTTTCCAAATATGCTTTATGGCAAGCCCTGCTTATTTGATGCTATCTAAACTCTGTTTTGAAATATCTCTTTGAAGTATTAGTTGTTAGGTTAAGTCAAGGAGGTCTTGTTCTGATCTTGCCCTTTGTCCATGCCTATCAGTTTTCCTCAAAGTTCTTTATAGCTTGATTGATGATGTCTAGGAGTTTCCTCTTCATTGGTTAATTTTATTTGTCATCTTATATGTTTTCAAACTTTCTAGGTGAAATCACTGAATTTAGATAGGATTTCTTGCTTTCTATGTTTCACTAAATTGTTCTTCTTGAATGTCTATTTGTTTAAAGTATTGTCATTAAGTCAATGGTTTTCCCTATCTCATGATTATTATATTTTGCTTAGCAGTGTTTGAGACCTTCTTGTTTATGGGTATATGACAAAGGATTCTTAACTGCCCTTTTCCCTACCTTGTTTTTCCAACTTAATGTTCATTTCACTTCACACATAACCTTAAAAGATCCATTGACCACACTAGATTTGCCCTGTGATGCACTTTGACTCATTGTTGAGATATCCATGACTTTCATAGAATCCATAGCCCAATGATTTGATGACCCCTCATTCCACCTATTCTACTTGATCATTTTACCCAACCCAACCAAACAAACAAAACCCTAAACTTCACAACTAGGCTAAAATCAACCATCTAAAGCAAACAAGTTCACATCCTTTGCATACAATAGAGAGAGCCCTCTTTGAGTCCAAGAAGGCTAGCTCCTAGGACTCCAAAGACTGGTCTTATGTTACCCTGTGCATTTGGTCTACTGATTTGTTAAATCACGGGACCCTAACATGTCCGTTTTCTCAAACAACAAAAATTTTGTGACTGGATGCCCAGTCAGTATACAGGTACAGTCAGCAGGCATATTTCAGGAATATTCCATTGTTTCTAAGCCAACCAGATCGTGCCACATGGCTTAATCTGGGTCGTTGATCTTTGGTGGTACGAAGGTGTTTTTGGGCCGTTGGATGGATTTTGGCTAGAACCGCTGGATGAGCGACACGTGCAAGCCCGCAGGTCACCACGTGTCCTCAGGATGGTGTATCAAAATTGTTTGGAGGCTACCAGAATCGAACCAACGACCTCGGGCGTGGGCGCACACGTCTTGACCAATCCACCTACTGCATGATACTTAACCATATAGGAACACCGCTTCATTTTATGTTTGGTAAGTTTTATGAATGGGGGGAGGAGACGCCAGCCATCTCAACCCACTGGCGGCCCAAGAGTTGATCACATGTTCGAGACCGCAGCATCAAATGGTACCCATAACCCGTAACATAAAAACGTAACCCTGACAGTAAGTCATGTTCACATGTCATGTAGTGTAAGAAATTGCAGTTAATGATTATGTTCACCATAACCTCCGGTGGGTAGTGCTGAACCGATCACATGGTGAGGTTATGGCATGTTATGCCATGGTTTGCGAAACCCCGCCAACTCCAAATTCCAACTCACGTTGTATATGTAGACTAACGGTTAAGAAACCGAAACTGTAGGGTTAGGGTCGACATGTCACATGTGCCCAAAACCTTAAACATTAAATGTAAACGGTTTTGACTGGTGAAGTTAGTAGCGGCGCCCTATTTTTGGGGTTTTTATTAAATATAACTGCAGTTAAGTGCCTGTCTCCACATTTAGTGGAGCTTTTCTAGCTGTCATTGGGGAAAATGCATTGGGAGGTCAATTTTTGACCAATTTTGGTGAAACAAGAGTCTACCTAGACTAATTTGAGCATTCTAGAGCCATTGATGTAGAGAAAACATCCATTAGAGGCCTGTAAACACATGTAATTTACAATTTTTAGCATAATGACAAAGAGGGACATGTCATTGGGAGTTGGACCAGCAGATGTAGCCCATGAGGGGTGAACTGCTTCATCATGTATATTGTGTAAAACTTATGTGTGAATGTTTTTCTCTGTTGTACACTATTGTTGAGTGTTTTTAAGGCTTATTTTCATGCTTAAATTTCACTAATTCATCTAAATTTCATGGTTAAAACTCTCATTCCTTAAGCAAACATATGGAGACAAATTATACATGTTTATATTACTGAAAGGACACTTAGCACAACAAAACTAATACACTCCTTTCAGATCATCATTGAAGGAAATATAACAACCTCAGAATTTTATGAAAAAATTACTTCATGTGTTCAACCTCCCCACCTTTCTTTTCTCTCAGCACGTATGTGGTCCTGGAGCACCCCCCTCAAAATTATATGTTTCTCCTTGTTAATATTATACAACAGAATACTAACCTGGGACACTCTCATGAATAAAGGTATGGTGTGGCCTGTTGAGAATGCAGCAAGATGATGGAGCTTAGTGAAATGAAGTCGCCTTCACTAAGTGGGCCCGCAGGCAAATTCTGGCGCAAAGTCTATTTTTAGACTATGTCTATTTTTAGACATACGGAGCATAATTTGGGAATTCTACTTGGAGATTCTTGGAGTATGCGACATGTCGGTAAAAATAGATGAGACCCTTATTTTTAGGACCCAGGCTATTTTTAGACTGATCTCCTAAAAATATGGAAGTCAAATATTATTTACCCTTAATAATATTTTGACTATAAACAGCAGTTTACTCTCTTGGCGCACTTCAGTTTGAGTCATGGAGGTGACTCGTGCAACTGACACAAGGAATCACGTGGTTCCTAGGGTTTGATGGCATCTTGCATGGTTGACTTCAGTTAGACTTCAGTGGCAGAAGTTTTGGAGGAGTTAACGGGACGGATAGTGGAGTTGTGTTCTGTTTGTTTTAGTTGAACTAGTTGAGATTAGTTAACTAGCTAATCAACTAGATATGAGTGGAGTGAATTAAATAATATTTAATTCACTAATTATTAACTCATTAGTCAACTCAAGAACACTTCAGTTCACTATAGTGCATGATCAGTTCAGTGGAGACCAGTGGAAGAGGTAGATGAAAGGGTGAGTATAGCTATCAGTTGGAGGATCAGTTTTGCATGGGATTTGCATTACACTTGGAGGAATTGTCCATGACAATTGCGCAGTCAAGCCAAGGGGATTCGAACCTTGGATCTCTTCATATACATGCCATGATTGCGCAATAGAGGCAAGGCAATTGGCGGGGATTTTTGAACCAGTAACCTGTTCAAAACTAAGCTAGATTGTGTGTGACTTTATGAGAAAGTACTGAGTACTTGTGAGGAGTATTGTACTTGTTTTGTTACATGATTTCTCCATTATAATATACACAATAGCTGTGGGGTTTTTAGCTATAGGCTTTCCCCATACATACTGAGTTAATGTGTGATTGATTTGATGTGAGATTGCTTCTATTATTTCCGCATGTGACAATTAATTGTAGAAGAAGGTTATGTGTTATGCATGCAATTCGAAATTGATGTATGATCGGGTTAATCTTCATTGAATAAGTGATTTATTAAGCTAATTTCTACATGGCCTGGTTGTTGTGCCATATGAGAATCTGATATGGAGGACTGTGTACACTTATTTATTCATTTCCACTTTGCAATGGATATATGGAAAGAGGGTTTTTCTCTATTGGGGATTCAGGTTTGTGGAGACAATTTTTTAATTGATGCTAGGATTTTCTCTTCGAAACACCAATCCAAAGCTTTCAAGACTCTCCCCCTATTCACTTTCTGGGGCATTTGGCGTTCCAGGAATGAATTCATTTTTGAAGGTATTATTCCTGAAGTCATGTTATCATTTATTCGCATTGTTACCCATTTTATGGAATATGGGCCTTGGTGTCCTAAGGAATCCTCTAGGTCAATTAGGTTGGTTGACTTCTCAAAACATTTTCTGATATTTTTTTTCGACGGGGAAGCTACTGGAAGTCACTGTAGATGTGGTGTCTCCCTATACATAAATAAGGGCATTACAAGTTGTTTAGTGGCTCAACATTGAAAACCTCTTGGTAGTCGGGGGCTCTCTCTCAATGATCAGTTGGATCCAAGCTTAGAATTCCTTGCAGGTCCCGTCACTTTTCAATTGGATACAGAGGATTCGTGTTCTAATGGCTCTCTTCTCAGTGATCTTCTTTCAACATGTATATAGAGAATAGAGCCTCAAAGTTGCCTTCCTCTCCAAGTGTGTCTCAGTGATTTTGCAAGGGTAAATGCACTTTGAGTACCAAAGGATCCTCCGTTGTAAACTCTATCCATGAGCCTCCATAATAATACGTGTAGAAGAGCTTAGTAGAGTTGCTAGTAGTTGTTGGGAGACACCGTTAAAGTGAAGGTTAAAATGTTTATTTTTAAAGATAATCAAGTGTATGTGATGTTCATATCAAGAAGGCTGACACAATATGTAACAACCCTTGTTAAAAATTCATGTAAACATATATAATGCCACGGTCATGGGACATGTATTCCAAGCTGAATGCTGGGTAAAACATTCATCTATTTTTGGCATGACAACAATGGTAATTGGCATCTGTTTGGGTAGAGAATTATCATCCAAATGTCTTCTGAAGTAGGGACATCGGGTTGAGGTTCAGTTAGAGGCAGCAAGGGTTTCTGCAATCCTATTTGAGATAGTGGCCCATCTTCAGTATCTTCATGGCATCTTAACTGTTGTAGTGTTAAATCCTTGGCAATATACTCTCCTGAGGTTTGATATAAGGTTAATTTATCCCTCTGTGACAACGAAAGGCTGGAATAAGCCCTATTGTGGCAGCAGCTACCTCAAAAGGATCCTTGATGGCAACAGCTCACACTTAGGGTCAAATCAGAGTTCTGTTGAGAGCAGCGAGTCTGACTATTGTAGCGACTAAACCCTTCTGTGGTCCGGCTTGGGTAGCGAGGGTCTATTTGGGGAAATGTAGGATAATTCAATATTAATGGCGTCACTTATATAACCTTCTCCAAGGAGTTCTGTGGTAACATATTGAGACTGGGGCATGATCTGGGCATCAAATCACCTCTTTGTGGATTCGTGGTAGCCAGATAATTTTGAGTTGTGTTTGTAGAAAACATCGATGCCTTATATTACATCCCATTGTAAAAGCCCTTTCCCCATGTTAGGCTTAAGTGTTGAGTTTCAATGCAGTTTATACTGTAATAGGTCTAACTAGTTATATGCATTATGAGGTTATCCACTGTAATGAATACCACTTACCCACATTTTGTAATAAATTGTTTGATCGATTCATATAGATATTTATGTCATAGTTTGTAGGAGATTTAAGAATTTTTCATCTAGAATTTTATCATTTACATGCAGATGAGTTTATAAGTAACCAATCCTTCATTTATAATCATCTGGATTTAGGTTTTGAAAATCTCCTCAAGGAGACTAGTGCAAGAAAAACCCTTTTTTGATTATATGTGCTTACTCTTCATTGTCATCTTTTTTTTCCACATGGATTAATATGTTGAAGTTTCATTTTTCATAATTATATGTTGTTGTATATTCCCTTCACTAAACTATTGTGGATGCACGCTTAATGATTATATTCTACTATTTTCCCACTTAATATTCTTTTGTTGATGCTCTCTGACCTTGCCATAGAGATTTCTCTTTAAGATCCAGTCATTAAGTTGTCTATCCTTCTCTGTACGAAACTGTTGTTTGTTCTTGATTGACATGCTAGTCACACATTCTCAGTTTCATCCCTTTTTTATTATATGTGCCTACTCTCCATTGTCATCTTTATTGCCACATGGATTAATATGTTAAAGTTTTCATTTTTCGTAATATATGTTGTTGTATATTCCCTTCATATACTTGTTGTGGATGCACGCTTAATTATTATATTCTATGGTTTTCCCACTTAATATTCTTCTTTTGATACTCTTTGACCTTGCCATATATATTTCTCTTTGAGATCCAGTCATTAAGCTGCTTGTCCTTCTCTGTATGAAATTGTAGTGTGTTTCCCGATTGACCTGCTAGTCATACACTCTCTGTTTGACCCATTAACACATTCTTTCTTTGGTGTAATATGTTGTAGCTACTCCATTGATGTTGCTGCCCATATTTCCAAACCATTTTACACTTTTTAACTAAAATCCAAAATTTATGAGTTTTTTTGTGGTGCATTTTAATTTTATGGCTGAGATATTTTAAGATCATGTGAACTTTTTAATACTTTATCTTTCTCAATTTTATTCTGCTTAATGCATTTCGAGGGGGATTGTCATCTCAGATTGTCAATTTAGATTGTAATTGATCTGAGTTTTTATTGGTTGTGAAGGAAAATCATGTGATATTCAATATGGAAATGGTGCAATCTATGGATATTTGTCTCAAGATGATGTCACAGTAGGGTACCTTGTTGTGAAAGACCGGGATGAATTTTTTTTTATCTCAAAAATATCTAGCAAGTTAATTTTTTTTTTTCACCAGGGTATTTTGAAATTTATATTGTTATTTTCTGGCATAGGTTTTTACGGAGACAAAATGTGAGCCAAGTCTAACATTATTACTGGCTAAGTTTGATAGGGAAAATTTTAAGGATGGGAAATTATCTTGAAGTTTAAAACATTGGCGAATCTCACTAGTCCCTAATATATAAATTATAATATATTTATTAATATATTTGTAAAATTATTAAAATTTATAATGATTATATATATAGTGTTTATATAATGTTGGCGATTTTTAAGGTAAAATAATTTTATATTGTAAAATTTGGGCAAATCATTTGTAGAAAAAAATGGAAATCGGCGAATCGTTTTTTGGAAAAACCATGGAAAATTAGCCCACCTGCGAATATTAGCCCCTAAAATTTTCCATGATTAGTTTGATGGTTTCCTTGGGCTTGGATTTCAAGAATTTTTTTTTTTTCAGTTCAGTGAGTATCTTCTTTGAGTGCAATCATGAACTAGCTTACGTTCACCTTCTAAAATGCATAATTTTTTTTTCTTTCTTGGAATTTTTTTAATAATGAAGGAAAATTTCATTAATATACAGTAAGATTTTAGAAATATTTACAGTGGGGACTTTAAACTAGTTCATATGGTCCAACTCAAATGGGACTGAGGAAGCTTCCCATTTTTAAAACTGTCCATAGATTCATAATTTCAAAACCTAACTAATGCGTTCAGATGTATTGGATTTTTCTCCAAGTAAACAAGTTTTAGCAAATTTTTTTGTTTGAAAATCAGTAGGAGTTAGCTTCCTATCCCCCATGTAAAATATAAATCTAAAGCTCATTTATCATTTTTTACTCTATACTATGCCTGTGATGGCAGACACATAATGAATTCAAAAATAAATGTTCATTTACGGGCTTGATTTTCTTATCGGTGACAAGGCAATCTTTAAAATTGACTTTAAATCTCTATTGGAGGAATATTTTTGTTCCTGTTATCACTATTAAAATTTTATAAACTTATTCAGTTTATACTTGCTCCTAAGTCATGGTATTAGATAGGGTTTGAGTCATTTTTATGTTTTATAGGGTCTAAGCCATAGGTTACAAGTCTCATTTCATCACCAAATAAAGTTCATAAACCTTGTTTTACTCTTTAGAAGTCTCATACCACGTTTTGAAAACCATATTTTAAGTCTTTTTCATAAAAAAATTTAATAAGCCACGAAACCACATTTTCGTAGTGCACTCAGTGTAAAAAACTGCTTCTGCGCTACGAAAATGTTGGTCTTTTTGTAGCGCAAAATCCTGAAATCACATTACCAGCGCTATGAAATCGAGGATTCGAAATTTTTCGGTTTAGCTGTCACATCCATCAATTTGGGTTAAGTTTTCATGATTATGGTGTCAGTCCATGAATCCTCCCTCACGCATGCAACCATCCAAAGCAATTATGAAATCATTATGAGATTCGTTAGGGGTCATTTGTCATTGGTCCTTTTCAAATTTGAAAAGGGGTTGGTTATCATTGATTTTATCTCATGCAAAGAAAACACTGCATGCATATCTATTGTTGAAACAAAAGCTCATGATAAGAAACCAGAGCTTTCCTTAAGTTTTCAAGCGAGGCAGAATTTCAACCAAGCGAGGCAGAATTTCAATCAAGCGAGGCTGAACCAAATTTTCAAGCGATCCAGTTCATCCAACAAGGAGGTTTATTACAGATTTCCTGAAGACACAGGGTTTTCAGGAGGAAGATGACAGAAGAAAAAAGAAATCACAGGTCTGGTCACTGCCTGAGAATAGAACCTGAAGGTTTAGAAACTCTCAAAAGAGATAAATCTATTGAAGAAGCCTTCAGTAAGGTAGGGTGTTAGAGGTTCTACGAAAAGCTTCAAGGAGGGCATAATCAGGTTACCAAATAGTTTGCTATGAATTTCACAGGGTCAAACACAAAGGTTGGTTTTCTCAATTTACCAATTTCTCCTGAAGTTATATCAGCAGTCACAGATATTCCAAGGGGGGAAGATAGATGGTTCAAGAATTTTAGGTTTGAAATGCAACCCTGCAAAATCTTTTTGAAACCAGGGTTTATGGACACTGATTTGAACAAAGTTGTGCCAACAAGTTATGTCAAGGATGCATTTGCCAATCTACTCTACAACATCCAAAGGTACTTCACCTGCGAAGGGAGATACCACAAGGTGTACACTTATCACTTTAAACTCTTATTGCATTTCACAGGAATAATCTCTCTAGACTTACCTTTCTTTCTATTTCGAAGTCTGGCCAAGATGGCAGACAAAGTACAGATGAAAATTCAGGCATGTGAAACCTCATTATTTCATCATGGTCTAGTCAAGTTAATAGTTTTGCATGAGCTTTAGAAAGTGAATAGAGAATGGTCTTCATTTCTCTTTTTGAGTGGAATAGGGGTTGAAGGAACAGGTGCTAGCCCTCAAGTCAAAGAAACATCTTCATCAAAGACTACTGAACCTGCAGAAACAAAATCGAGGTTTTTCAAGCTTAAGCCCATGAAATAGGTTAAGGAACCAATGATAAACACATAACTGAATATCCAAAGGACTCCTCAATATGCACAAAAGAAGAAAACTCATGTCAAAGAGACAATTCAGAAACAGTCAACTAGTAAAATAACTCAGAAGAAGTTGACTCGGAGTCAGAGGTCAAAGGAGAAGGGTAAGGCTGTGGTCACAGATGAAAAATAGGAATTGAGAGGTGACTTGAATGATATATTACAAGCTATTGACATTGAAGAGTCTCCCCTGTTTCAAGAAGATTACATCAAACTGGATACAGGTGGCAAAACAAAGAAATTGAAAACATCCAAAAAATTAAATTTTGAGGATGAAGTGTCAGAGTTTTTCTTTAAGCCTAGAAAACCCTTGACTAGGCAGTCTAAGAAATTGCAGCAGCCATACATGGAGATAGTCCAAACAGGCGTGAGGATACAAATGTTTTTGAATAACCCATAAATATATCATCTCCAATGCTTGAAGAAGACAAAAATAGAGTTTTTAATACTCAGAGAGAAAAGAGTAGTTATGGTTAAAGACAAACTCAGACTTGCAAACATTGAAATTGATAAATTGAAGAAGAAAGTGAGAATGCATGTTGTAGAAAGGTCAAACTTTGAGAGGTTGAAAGGTCTGTGGGAGCTAGAAAAGGTTCCAAACATTGAGTCAATCAGTAGTCAAGATCAATTCTACATATGGACCATCCCTGCAATCAAGGAATAAAAGTTCATAAGGATGGTTAATACCAAACTAAGAGCTAATAGTAGAAGGCTTAAAAGGCAAGTTGAAGATCTTGAGATACAACTAGCAAATCCTGAAGATCAACCACAGCGAAAATGAGTGTAAACAGTAAGTGACATCTCCTAACACATTTTTGGGGTTATGTGGAAAGATTTCATTTTGAAAGCAGTTCAGAGTTGATTTTTGTTGATTATGAGAGCTTATATATAACTGGAAGGATGGAAGTAAAGGTCTGAAGCTTAAAATTTTAGAAAAATCTGTGAAAAGATAGACACAGCAGTTTCGTAGAGCGCTACGAAACTGCTGTAGGATGCAGTTTAAACAAATTTGCAAGGTTTCAAAGGGTGAAAGGGCATGCTTTTAAAACCTTGATGATGCTAAAGAATTTATAAAGATCACAAGTGAAGATCCAATGGAAAAACAAAGAAAAATGAAGATTCCAAGTGAGGTTTTCAGAGGTAAAGTTCCGCGCTACGAAAACAGCAGACAGTTTCGTAGCGCAACAATGTTAACAGTTTTTGGCACTTCTTCAAAAAGTCTGGTTTGGGTACAGCTGGAAGGGCGAAGTCACATGAGTTTAATAAGACATTGCCACATGTTTTTTAGCACAATTTGGTTAGCAGATGGTTTGAAGAAACATAAATGAAGCACTATAGCTATTTTGCAGGGAGCATGTTCCTATCTTTCAGGGTAGATAAAAGGCAAATCAATACAGTCTAACAACAAGGAGATGGACATCATCAAGGTCGAAGTTTAGGAGGAGCAGCTGTCAGATAGAATATTTAATATTTGGATCAGGTTGTTAAGTTATAATAAAGATTTTTAATCCTACTTGTATTAGGACTCTAGAACAGACAGTTTAAACTGTCAGATGTAATTAAAAGTTTGTTTTAGCAGTTGATAGGTGTCAAGCTAGAAAATTCAAATTTTTCTCAAGTGTTTGGAGAGAATCCAAGAATGTAAAGATAACTCTATAAGAGACAATAAGTCGAATTGCATAGGGTTGGAAATTTTCATTAACAAGCATACAGTTTTGTTGTAGCAGAAACTGTGTTTTTTATATTAATACAGAGATATTGGTTAGATCACTCAGGATTCAGAAAGGGTTATTGATGTTTGATATTCTCATGGTTTTCCTCTTTCAATTACTTGCAGTGGAAAGAATGTATGTTACTTAGAATTCACTGAAGGTGCTCTAACTTCCTTCATATGTTCATGAACTGTGTTTATTTTCTGTCCTACTGTTCTTTTGATACATCTGAACCCTGAAATGCCCTGACTTCCATATGAAGTTGATGCTCATGTTTTGTGAAAAAACACTTGACTCCATAAGCCCAATAGATGTTTTTTGAATAGCAGTACAACCAATTATCCATTTTTATCCATTTCACTCATAGAGTTAGCCATCTAATCCTTATTTGAAAATCATAAACCTATTGAGAGAGCCCTCTTAGGTTGAGGAGGCTAAGCCTCAACTAAAAGTCTGGTTTGAAATAGTTACTCAGAGTCTTCTTGATCAACAACCTATCAGGGTCTGATTTTGAGATAACGTTTCCCATCACTTTTAAGTTGGTTGATGCAAATCTTAGTAAAGGATCTACTTAGTCATGAAGTGAATCTACAGACATCACTTTGATGAAGTGTGTGGGAGAAGAAGGGTTTATGACTCCTTTCCACCATGGTAACTTTCTACAGTCTGCTGGGTTGGGATAGAAATCCACATAGTGTGTAATGTTTGACACTTGTTGTCATCTACAAACAATGTCCCAATGCCAAGTATCAGCCAAAATTTCTTGCTTTGGGGTCGAGAAAAAATCTATATTTTTTCTCCTGTCTCTTTGTGTTACACCTATTTTCTTTTTTCATTCCATTCATCATATCTTATACTGGCCATTTCATGTGCACAATTGTCTTGAGGAGCCCCATTCCTTATCATGCTTTCTCGGTTCCTCAACCTTGGTCCTTACAAGAGATGGGTGGCAGCCATTGCAAACTACATAGTTTCCTTCATATTTTCTTTTGTCTGTTGGTCTTGTTAACTTGCACTCTACTAAGGAAACCTATACCCTTTTATCTTAGTCAATGAACTGCTGGGGGGATGGTTCTACTCTTATATGGAATCATAGTCAAGTTCTCAAGTGGTCTGATTTCCCAATGTTCAATGACAGATTGAGTTGGCTACATTTTCAAAACATAAAATTTAATCCTCCTCAATTGTGAATAGTCAAAATCTCAAGTCATTTAATTCCCCAACCTTTAGTAACAGATTGAGTTTGCTTCATCGGTAGAACAAGAAAAATTATACAATCCTCCCCAACTCTTTGTAAATCTGCCTCCAACCCTGCTGCCCAAGGGAACCTGCAAGCTGGTATTTTGAGGTGTTGTTGGATGTTGGAAACCCTGATCATGATGTTCTAACAAATTCCTCGCATTGGATTTGAACCCCCACACTTGAGTGCTTCCTACAAAAATTGGATGCTCTTTTTTCATGATTGGAACTCCCCTTTGTTGCATCATGATTAATATCTATTGAGACATGTAGTGAAGTAGTGCATTGCGAAGTGTCCTCTTTGGAGACCCTCTACCATCCTATATATCCTTGCTTATTTTTTGAGCTCCTAATATGATTGTAAGTACTAGCCCTGTCTTATATAATTAACCAATACTAAGTCCTTTTGTTGGCTTCTGAAAGATAGTGTTTGTTGCTCTAATAATATAGGGAAATTTACTCTGCAAAATATATATTTTTTGGCTGAAACACTCTTTCTACTTTGAATACGGTATAACATGGTCAGCCAAGGCCTTTTCAAATAACCAGTATTTTCATTTTGAATGAATAGGAATGCAGATGAGGAAGCTGGAGGAGATATAGTCTTTGGCAGTGTTGATCCTAAACACTTCAAGCGTGAACATCAGCATACACCTATTACTTGAAAGGGTTATAGGCATGCAGTATGTTATAGAATCATGTTAGTTTTCCATGTTTAAGATTGAGACTGGTATTTTGACGTGTTGTTGGATGCTTGAAACCCCGATCATGATGGCCTGACAAATCCATCGCATTGGATTTGAACCCCCACACTTGAGTTGCTTCCTACACCAATTAGATCCTCTTTTGGCACTCCCCTTTGTTGCATCACAATTAATATCTATTGAGATATGCAACGAAGTGGTACATTGTGAAGTGTCCTCTATGTAACCCCTCTACCATCCTATATTTCCTTGCCTATTTTTTTATAATAGAAAATTCTCAAAGGGGCATAAATGTCAAGGAAGGAAATTGTTTAGTATGTAAAATGATGATGGGGAGTAAACAAAGGCACCCCCACAAATGAGTGAGCAAGAAATTGGGAATCTAAAAGAACAGGGAAAAATTATTTGAACTTTTTCTCAACATAGATGATATTGAGAATGAAATATCAATTCATGCATTGCTAGGTGTATCACTAAGTCGAACCCTTGAGATCACGATATACATTAAGAAGAAAAAATTCATAGCGCTTGTTGGTTATGGTAGTATCCATAGCTTCAATGACAAATATTAGAAAAGTATCTCAGTCATTTTGTGCACCTAATGGAAATTTTTGAAGTATCAGTTGCTAATAGATGAAATATTGATTTCGGAGGAAAATGATATAAACATCAAACTTAGTATAGGAGAGTTAGAGACTATAACTTATCAAGCCCCATGTATGTCATTCATATGGGAAACGTAGATGTGGTTCTAGGGATTAAATGACTGCAAACTTTAGGTACAGTTCTACAAACTATAATGAATTATTTATGAGATTCAAATTAGAGGGAAGTGATTATGAACTCAATGGGCTAAGTTCTCCACTTTGTCAGATGATCAGCTCACACAAAATGGAAAAGTTCCTAGAAAAGAGTTTTCGTGGAGTCATTGCTAGAATTTAATTGACAGAAGTGAAGAAGGAATATGATATTCCATTATAACTAAAACAATCTACTTCAGGCTAGAGATCATGAAAATAAAATTGAGCTCATACATAGAAGTACAACTCCTTATAGAAGATCTTATAGACTAAGAAAAATATGATCGGTAAAATCTAATTTGGTTATGTGGTTTCATTGATTGTTTCAGGGGTTGAAAAATCCCCAAGTCCTCGAGATGGGAAAACGTTGGGGACATGGCCCCAAATAGTGTATTAAATCCTTGTGTTACATCGGTTTCCCCTTTTCTAAAATTTTAAAGTTCTGTTTTTAATCCTGTAAAAAGTTTCCTATTTGGGCAGACATAACCCACATGGGGGGGGGGGGGATGCTACCATTTTTGTTTAATGTACTGGAAAATATATGATTATGGAAACATTTATTACTTTTACACCATATTTGGATCTATATATCTATAGTTGACGTCAGAATAACATGTGCTCATTAATCTTCTTAGCAGTTGAATCTGCGACTTTTCAATTTTTAGGGTAGAACCTCTGTTTTCATAAGGAAAATTTGCTCCTTGTTCTGGGTTTGGACAGAATAGGAAAAAATTATAACTTGATTTTTTCTCTAGTGGACATATTGGCTGATAAATTTAAAACGCATGCTAACTAGTCACATGTTATTGTTCAGAAAATGAAAAAAGTAGAGTTGGATAAAATGAACTCAATCAACTTCTTAATCATTAGACTCGTGACCCCTTATGTTTTACAAGAGTAATACTATAATGTTCAAAATATATAGTCGGTAATTTTCATACAAATTCCATTTAGATTGCAAAGGCCAATAAAATGTCATACCTTTCCATAAGCAAGGTCAACAACATCATCTCGATGCATATAAAGTTGAATCAACACACTCTTTATCTGTGACAAGATAAAGTGAGTAAACACATAATATAAATTAGAAAACATAGTTTGTAGTGAACGTGTATAAAGTCGAATTAACACACTCTTTATCTGTGAGAAGTAGAAGTAAGTCAGCAAGTAGGAGCATTAAAAGCAGTAGTCCCGATCTTGTTCTTTGTTGCTCAACCAGGGCACTGAGGGTTCTTTTGCTCTGTTGTATGCTTTTGATTTCCTTATTGACCAAGGTTTGGATAATTTGCAATGGTTCACCTTAATTCTGTCAAGATCCTCCCACAAAGGGTTCATATCTCAAATTGTCTTCAACACCAAAGTGGAATTTTTTAGACTAGATTTCTTTCTTCATTAAGATTTTCAAGAGACTCCCATATGTGGACAAACACCCTCCTATATTGATTTATTCTTTTAAAGTAAAATAAACATATTTACTAAAGAATGAAATTTTCACCATATTGATTTAGATGGTATTGCTAACACGGAAACCAAATAGTACTTATTAAGTCATCCCCTTGCATGTGGTTTTCAACAAACTCAATGAACTATTTTTTAATTTATACATATGTTTAGTGTTGTTTTCATGTAAAAGTTGCAGTGTAAAGAAATTCTACCCCTAATTTATTCAAGTTCACGTGCAATCTTTAAACTAAACATAATTAACAAAAAGGTAATTAAAAGGTAGGTTTGTTAAATGAACATGCCCTTGATATTATAAAAAAGGTACCAAATTCTTACTAGAGATACCTTCGTATGGGCATAAGTAAGCTTGAGATGATCATCCACTTTAGGAAGGAACTCAAATTTCACTTCTGGCATGATGCCAATAGTTGATAAATGAGAAAGAAATATCGACGACCTCCCAAGTGAGCTAGGTTAGGTTGCAAGAAAACTAAGACAATTGCCTTGCATCCTAGCTTGCTTGGAAGGTCGTACATCTTCCTTTCTCCTTTATCAACTCCTGCTATCATGCCATAAGACAAATCTGAGTTCCTTCTTAAAGTGGATGATCATCTCAGGGTTACTTCTGCCCCCAAAAAAAATTTCTAGGAGTCATGTCACAATTCCAATGGTTTTTTCCATCGCTGGTATGACCCAAACATTGCAAGGCTAAGACTAGTGCTAGACTAGCAACGAATAACGTGGCACTACCGACGGTTGTTTCCATCACTGGTATGGCCCAACCATCACAAATTTTATGCCCAATGTCGGAACAACGATGACTATGGTTGCACTTATGATGGTTGTATCTGTCACTGGTATGGCCCAATCAGTGCAACAATGTTATGCCAAGTGTCGAATTAGCAACGACTGTGGTGTTACTTACGACGATTGTTTTCGTCGCTGTTACGGCCCAACCATCACAACAATGTTATTCCAAGTGTCAGAATAGCGACCACTGTGGTGTCACTTCCGACATTTGTTTCTGTCGCTGATATGGCCCAACCATCGCAATAATGTTATGCTAGTTGTCGGAATAGCGACGACTGTCGTGGCATTTCCAACGATTGTTTTCATTGCTGGAAAACTAATAGATCTGGACGTGCGACGACAGGCTGTCGGTATTACGACACATTCTAGGAAAGCATCGGTGTCATAATATCGATGTCTCCACATGATGTCAGAATAGAGACAATAAACAACGTGATTCAAATATTGACTAAATTAAGACACGTCATGTCTAGTGTCGCTCTACCGACAGTTATTAGAAGTGTGGCATATGCGATGGTACAGGAAGTGATGTTTTTCCAAACCTCAAAGTGTCACTCTTAGGACTCCTATGTGTCGCAATAGAGACATTTTGGCCGTCAAAAATTGGGCCAAATATGCTAGTGTGCCTTTGCATATTATTACCTTGTGACTCACGCTTAGACTTTAAGGTCATGTATCCACCTGATTGAGATAATGATTGTCAACAGTTCCCCCTTTGTTTAAACTCCCTTCATCTGTGAAAAATACCAGTTTCACATAAAGCTACTCAAACAAGGTAGGGATAAATGCAATAAATTTATTTATTATTTTATATAATAAACATAAATGGATAAATTTTATAATGATATGATATAATTGATGTTATTGATTCATGTTGTTATGAAACATTAGAAAATATGTACATATATATAGGATGCATTAATTTGTAGATGTTAATGATGATTTTCCAAGTGCGACAAGGAACCACATGGGCATATTGACACATGGTTGTGTTAACATTATATGGACTTTGAATTGAGTTAGAGTATTATGATATGTTATTTGATAAATGGTATTCTTTAATTTATCATTAATAACTACTTAATGTGTTTATGTTAGTATGTCCAGGCGTAGAGAATATGGTTTAAAATTAGTATATACATGGGTAATGGGGTTTAATAAAAGTTGTACATGGTATCATCAGAAGAGGAGACGTAACATCCATGTTTCCACCTACTAGTGTTCCTTTTTTCATGTTTTGAGTAGAAAAATTCATAATGCTTTTACCTAGAGGTTGTGCATTTCCATGAGGGTAGGTTATGGACTTGATTACTCACACAGTTTAGTTGAGGGGCACGTGATAAGATGTTACCCTTATTCACTACTGAACATTAGTCTCTCAATAAGGTAGTAATAAATTGAGTTAATGTTTTCTCAATTGTTATGCCTTTTCTTCCACCAAAAAAACTTGAACGCATGAAGGGCATACATGAACATGGAACCTCTAGTATCAACTATAGGTGGTATGCATACATGAAAAATATGTTTGAATAAGCATGCACATTTAGTTGGGAGAAGTTAAAATACATGGTTGATTGATTGAGTATAGATTCTATTACATCTTTCATAACAAGCAAAAATAAAATAGTTAGCTTAAAAATTACTTAAGGATAATTGCATTCAGAAATGTGTATGAAATCAAAAATAAAATAATTTTAATTAACTAAAAATTAATTACTAGTGCACCCATAAATCAAGGAGAAGAATTAGATATATCTTTATTTGAAAGTTTAATTTACACAAACTACACCTTCCTAACCCAATAAATTATTTGCATTGAAGTTGGTCCTAGGTAAAGGATTTATTATTGATAAGAAGCCATGTAGAAATATTTTCCTTGGCCAAATTTTTAAATTTATAGAATTTTATTCCCCACAATGGGGACGAAAATTCAGTGTTTTCCTGAGTTAAAGTGATATATTCAAATTTTGGACTATATCCACCTAAGAGATTTGGGGACCAAATACGTTGGTCACCTTGGTCAAAGGGTATAATAAAATCAATTAGAAGAGTGGAAATATAGTTTGTCCAATGTGGAGCTTAATCTTCTTGAATCCCAATTTCATGCCATGATAACTAGTGGCTTTGTCCATTTATGATATCCCCTTGCCAAATTTGATTCACAAAGAAAAATTCATCTTAATTCAATGTTTGTGTTGTGCGAGGAGGAAGGAGATGATTATTTGTGTATCTAATGCATGTGTATTTTTCAACAAGTACTTTTGTTCCATTACCCACTTTCCATAGAAGCCAATTCCCAATGACGGGAAAAGTATTTAGTATGGATTTTCATGTTATTGATTTATTTTGTGACTTTAGTTTGGGTTCATTATCTAATCCACCAACTTGTGGTATGAGAAATGTTTTTCTTGTAATAACTAGATCTAGAGGGCTGATATTTGAATTAAAATCCAAACATTCTTTGTAAGTAATTCCTTGGAGAAGAGAATTATATCCTTCAACTCCTAACCACCTAGTTACTTGGGAGTAGCTAATTTTCTCCAAAAAAAGACAAGACAAGGGACCTCTGATCTTCAAATATGTATTAAAGTGTCAATGGACAAATCCTTGTTGTGGAAAAGAGGGTTATCTTTAGATCTAGTAACTATATCTAAAACAAAACAAACAGGAACAAGAAACTTTCCCTATGTTTAACTGCAATAAAGTTATAAATGGAAATGAGAGTGGGATGAAGTCACACCTTTCTACAAATGTTTTCCTCTCTGGTTTTTTGTTGTAGCTTCCAGTCTCATCCTCAATTCTCTGAAGCAAAGACCTTCAAATAAAACAAACAAACAAACCATCGAATCACATATAATCCAAAAATGATTTGATAAAACCTATATATACGGTTAAGAAAGTATATACCAAAGATTACCAAACATATAAACAATAATTTGTAGGAAAGAAATATGTAACTGTATTATAATGATGGAAAGGTTACAACCTAAAGTTACCTTAATGTGTATAAAATCCACATAGATTCAACTGATGTTGTAATACGCTAAAACAAAATACTTGAATCTATTCTACAAATTATGGAAACCAATTACGATCGCACAATCACATGAATAAGAAAGAGAAAGGATTTAAATCGCACAACAGAAATATGTATCTAGGGAAATACTCAGCTAAAAACCTCACTATCTGTATATTGTATTAAGTCAAGAATATGAAACAATACAATGCTTCTCCAGGCTTGATATCTCTCTCCACTATCTCTGACTGTATCACTCTAATCCAAGCAAGCTTGGTCCAACATTTAACCAATTTATTGCCTCTGGATGCTTAGACTTGCTTACACATTCCTGAGGAAAATTGAGCCCCTATTAATTAGGAAATTCCCAATAATTTATTGCACAATACTTTGAAGGAATCCTGCTAAACTCATGCATGACCTGTACAATTTTATAATTATCCAATTGATAATACACTTCCCTTTAACTCCAATCTCAATTGGGTCTTCCTTAGAACTGACATGCAACAAATATTTATAGCGAATTATCAATTATCTAATTGATCACTGCATGTTAATTAAATTAGATTTAATTCATTGGACCTCTCACTAGATCATTCATCAGTTAGAACTAGTTAAATTGATTTTGACTCAGAATAATTGAGTTAAACAATTACAACTCAAAGTAAAATGCAGCTGGAGCCCCTAAAGCTTAGAGTGAACTCTACATGCCTCCAGTTTGGCCCCCAACTTGAATTTACTGAGCTAAATAAGTCTTCCCAACTCAGTTAACTCGTACAAGTTTTCATGTAATGTGGAATTACAATTTCCTTCTAATTTAATTAAGGGAAAATTAAATTAGAAACCTCTTATTGTTTCCAATTTCAATGCTCCCTCTCAACAAGAAAGGTATTGTCTCCTACCCCAATCTTGCCTCTGTGGAACTAGAATTTTCCTCTTAACAGTGCCTTCGTCAAGATGTTTGCATCCTGCTCATCCATGGGAATGTACTCTAATGACATAATCCTCCTATGTACACAATATATAAGATGGTGGTACTGGATATCAATATGCTTGGACCTGTCATGAAAAACTAGATTAACCGAGAGTTTGATGCAACTCTAGTTAGCACAATGAATCACTTTCGGATCCATAGTTTGACCAAACAAATCAACAAGTATCTTCCTCATCCAAATGGCCTCACATGTTGCTCAACTAGCATCCATGTAATCAGCCTTTTTTGAACCGAGTGCAACTGATATCTGCTTCCTGTTGTACCAGGAAACTCTTGCTAACTCAATGTTGAAGATGCCCCCTAGTGTGCTCTTCCTTTCGGATGGACTCCCTGCCCAATTTTCTTCTATAAATCCTTAAAGCTTCACTCCCTCTATCTTCCTATACCATAGCCCAAACTTTGTAGTGCCTCTGAGGTATCTCAACACATGCTTTCCTGACTTCCAAAAGAGCTTGATAGGATTAACCATAGCTTGACTAATTTGGTTGAACACATAGCATATATATGTTCGTGTGTTCACTAAATACATGAGTGAACTCACAAGATACCTGTAGATGGTAGCATATACTACTTCGCCTGAAGTAGAATCCTCCTTCCTCTAGTTTTCTGCTAGAGGAGTCTCCATGGGATTGTTTCTCTCCATGTGGAACTTCTTCAGAATATTTTTGGCATACTTTCCCTGAGATACAAATAGCTCCCCATCTCTTTCCAAATTTCCAATCCCAAGAAATAGTGCAAGATCCTGAGGTCCTTCATCGCAAATTCCCTTGCAAGATCCTCTTTGCAAGACTTGATGAGTTGCTCATCACCTCTCACAATCAAATCATTGACATAAAGCACAATGATACAAATTTTACCTTCTACCACAATATGGTAAATGTTCACATCTGCTTCTCTCTTAGTGAAGCCCACCCCGGTGAAGTATTTGTCGATCCTGGTGTACCAAGCATGAGGTACTTGTTTTAGTCCATATAACGCTCTCTTGAGTTTGCACACATGAAAATCTCTATCGAAGGTCTCAAAACCTTTAGACTACTCAATGTACACTGCTTCCGAAATCACTCCATTGAGGAAGGTTGTCTTTATATCCATCTACTATATATGTCATCCAATTTGCGGTGAAAGTGAAAGGATGGATCTGGTTGATTAGTACCTTATTATCGTTCTATAATTTTAAGATTGACAAGAATAATCATAAAATGACAACATCAAAACCACTTTGGATCCTAGGATCTAGCCCTCCTAGACTCGGAGAGGAATCTCTCTTTAAGATTTAGCTTTGTTTTTATGAGTTTTGATATTAGGATAATTATACTAATTATGAAGGTTGATTTTTGACTGATAGTTTGGTTGGATTAGGAGATATGCTTAAACTATTTCCATTGGGCTATGGATTCATAATAGGCTAGGTTGTTGCATCAACTTTTCCAGAGCATTTGCAAGGCAAGCTAACTATGCTTACTGGATCTTAAAACATAATGGATCATGAGATGAAAGAAAACTGATTTCAGTAGTGGTTAAAAAGAAATTAAGAATTCTTTAACCAGACTTCAGAAGAGAAAAACTTATATTGTAAACACAGCCAGAATTAAGGTGCTCTATTAATCAAATCTCATTCTTTAGATTTCTATTTTACAATTAGAATTAAATGATACACTAAAATAAATAACAATGGAAAACATTAAAGACGGTAAAGAAAATACATCACCAGATAAAAATAGCTCAAGAATCTTGAAAAATGGTCTATTATTATTGATGCTCCAACTCCAAAATTACAATGTCCCAATAGAAAATCTTGCAATCTAGGGTCCAACCCCTGATACTGAAAATAAATGCAGTAATTAACTAATTCCTAGTGATTGTCGTATCTACATGGAAATATGCTATTTGTTACAATAATTACTGAAAATTGAAAAATGTGACCAAAAAGTGGACACGATAGAATAGTTGTGACATGTGGCCCTAATCTATAGAAGGCCATTGCTGTGGGATTTAATTTGTCGCTGTGCTGGCAGATTTAGATATTCTGATGTTGATATGTTGTGTTGATACGTTGATTTGCAGAATTAATTTATTTGCTGAGTTGGTTGATCAGGTGATCATGTCCAAGAGGAAAAAAATGCTCAAAATTTGTAATAAATTGATCGACCGGATAGTGTTCGTCATTGTGATCCTAACGTCGTGAACGACACTCAAATCCGATGTCGGATGTGGAAGATATTCAAGTTTTAATTTTGTCCAGTAACCTTCAAAACAACACTTTGGAATTTAAAAAAAAAATGGCATATTCAGAAATTATTTTTTATGGAAAATTTTCATTTTTTATGAAATATGGATGGCCTATCGGAGGGTGCCATGTGGCCTTCTCGAAGGTTTCCACGTGGCCCCGGGCCTAAAGGTTCAAGCTGTTAAAAAATTGTTGTTTTGAAAAAAAATTTGGGTCAGCCCTGACCCGACCTGAATGGGCACGGGTCACCTGCAAGTAGTGTCTACACGAAGGACCGGGTAGACCATGAATGAAGGCAGGGTTAGCAATGGCAGAGTCTGCACGTAAGGTCGGGTGGAGGACACCCATGATGGAAGTTATGAACGCGTCGGGTCAGTCGGGTGATAGACGACCCGACCCGACCCGAACGTGTTTGGGTCACAAAGAAACGGGGTGGAAAATGAACAGCCAGGCGGATTTTTTAAAAGGGGTTAGCCCCCCAGAGGTAAGCACCTATCCAACAGACCAAGCCGCGGTGTCCAGGGGTTAACCCTCCGGCAGTCATGCCGACAGTTTCGGCGGATAACAAACGTAGTGTGACCACTCCGCATTAAAACATTAACTTAACTGACAGTTTCATCTGGCAGTTTGGACTAGCAGAACTCCTAATCTGGCGAAGTTGCTAAACTATTGGAGTTAACTGTAGTCCTCCCAATTTTGGTGGAGGTTTTTTAGGCCAAACTGGACAAATGTTGTTTTGATCATAACTTTCACATTACTGAACCTTTTTGGACAAAATTTTAATCAATTTCGACTATTCTCAGCATTCTGCAGCCATTGGAATAGGTTGCAGGGCCAATAGATGTGTCTTTAAGCCATTTTTACTTCAGAGAAGCTTGGAGAGCCATTAGAGCCTTGAGGGAAATGGAGTTGCATTGGGCTACACTTCACTGTTTTAGGTGAAATAAAAGTCAATCTTAGCTTATTTCTGCCTTTTGAATTCATTTTCACAGCTGGTTTGGTATAATTAGGCCTTTTTCTCACTGTATTACCAATTTTAGCATCATAATATATCAAGGACATGCCCATTGGGAGCCTTGGACCCGACAGATGTAGCCCAAGAGGGGTGAACTACCTCATCATGTTGTTGTGTGTTTATGGTGAAGTTATTCTACTATGTTATTCATATTAAAGTTGTTAAACAGTAAATTAAAACAACACTTCCTCACACTTAAATTCATAAATAGTTACCAAAATCACTTTGTTTCACTTTCAAAACATTACAAACACTTTGCACGCTTAATTTAATGGAAATGAATACTTTAAACAACAACAAAAAATACTTTCATTTTCAGATCATTTGGTATCAAAGCTCAGGATTAGAGCCTTAGAAGCTAGATTTTATACTCAACATTTGTTTTGTGCAAAGATAAAGTTATTTTTTTGCAATTTTTCATGCTTACTAGGCTTAAACCCAAGAGAGGTGGAGGAAACTTGGTTAGTGCACAAACTAATCCACAACCAAGAAGGGTCAGAGAACCAACTCCAAGAGCCATAGAAGCAGCTTCAAGCATGTCTTCAAGAGAGGGAGAAGCTCCTAAAGAGATGGATCCCAAGGAAGAAGAATAGGTATTCTGGAAAGCTTTCTTGGATATGACTAAGATGGTGAGGATCCTCTACCAAGAAAGGAATGATAGGCTTATTGGAGAAGGGTCTAAAAATCAGAAAGAAGGAGAGGGTTCCTCAGGAGTAAAGAAGAATGTTGACAAGTCAAATAAAGGACATGGAGGAAATGGTGATCCACCATCCCCATCTTCATCCTCTTCCTCTACATCGTCTTCCTCGACTTTGGTGAATCAATCTCACAAGTCTAAAACCACTGGTAAAAGTCCATTTTTAAAGCTTGATGTCAAATTTGAATTGCCTATGTTTAACGGTGAAGTCAATGCAGAGGGAATTGACAATTGGATCAGACAATTGGAATTTTATTTAAGGATTCAAAACCTTCATGGTGACAACACCAAGATACAGTTAGCCTCGCTGAGAATGGATGGAGCAGCATTGGTATGGTGGGAAGCCAAGACCAAGGATGAAATTAAAAAACATGGTAAGATTACTTTATCATGGGCTGAATTTATTACTGCAATCAAGAAACAATTTTATCCATTAGCTCATTTACAAAAGGCTATAATGAATTGGAAAAAATTTAGACAGCTTAAGGGAAAAAATGTGCAAGACTATACCCAAGAGTTTAGGAGAAGAGCACTCTTATTAGGGGTATAATTACAAAGTCAAGATAATTTGCTGAAACATATAGGTGGGTTGCACAGTTACCTTAAACATACTATCCTTATGTTCAATCCTACTAGTCTAGACGAAGTTTGTGTACAAGCTACGCATTTAGAGGCTAGAGGAAAAAACACTTTTGATGAGGGTAGAAACAAGCCTTTCAAAGGGAAGAACAAAGATAAAACCTTTAAGGGAAAAGGAAAAAAGAATTCATCTATCAAACAAGAGGGTGAAAAAGTTATACGTAAACATTGTTCAAGAGAGGGCCATGAAGAGAAAAATAGTTGGAAATTACATCCTGAAAAAAGAACTCAGTTTAACAAAAACAAAGGAAAGAAGAAAACTACAGCTACTACAACTACACCTCAAGATTTAGGTGATGAATCAGGTGACGAAACCAAAATTGTAGCCATGGGTTTGAAAAGTATGAAGGGAAAGGAAACTGAAACTAAGCCAAGAACTAGTACTTCAAGCTGTCATGTACAAGCTCCTAATGAGGAAGAAAGAATTGAATTGTTCCATGTGAGGGTAGTCTCAAAACATACTAAAATTGACACATTGTTTGACAGTGGGTCACAAGCAAATATCATATCAGAAGACTTGGTCAAAAATCTAAAACTTGAGACCATTCCACATCGAAAGCCTTATCCACTTGGGTGGATATGCAAGGATGCAAACTTACAAGTCTCAAGAAAGTGCATATTGTGATTCGCCATTACTGCACACTTTATTGACACGGTTGAACTTGATGTGGTGCCGCTTGATATATCAAGAATTTTTTTGGGAAGTCCTTACTTATTTGACAGGAAAGCAATCTTCCATCGCCATGAAAATAAGTATCATCTCTTTAAATATGGCAAGGAGTTCATTGTTAGAGCACATCTCAAGAAGGAAAATATAGTGATGGTAAATGCAGGACAAGTAAAAAGGCTAGTAAATTCTAGTAACAGTTTTGTACTTCTTATGGTTAAGCCCAAGGTTGATATGAATCATGAGTCATTTGAAAATTGTGATTCCAATCTTAAATAAGATTTATATAATGTAGTTGATGCACATCATGAGATGTTTTAGGAACCAACAGGTTTACCTCCTAAAAGGGAGATTTAGCATGAAATCCATTTACATCAAGATTGTCCTCTTCTTAACATCGGCATGTACTGCTTGTCTATCATGGAGAATGCTGAAATCAAGAGGAAAATTGAAGAATTTTTGGACAAAGGATTCATAAGACCAAGCACTTCGCCATGTGGGTCACCGATAATGTTGATTCCAAACAAAGATGTAACTTGGCACATGTGTGTGGACTTCAGGGCATTGAACAAAATAACGGTAAAGAATCGTTACCCACTTCCAAGGATAGATGATTTGTTGGATCAACTGAAAGATGCTAAATATTTCACTAAGTTAGACTTACGTAGTGGTTATCATCAAGTTCGAATTGTAGAAAGTGACATTTGGAAGATAGCATTTAAAGCCAAACTGGGACTCTTTGAGTGGCTTGTTATGTCATTTGGTTTATGCAATGCACCTGCAACCTTCATGCGGGTAATGGATGATGTCTTACGTCCTTTTCTTGATGATTTCATTATTGTATACTTAGATTACATCTTAATTTTCAGCAAGAATAGATAAGAGCATGTCATGCATGTTAAGAAAGTACTTGATATTTTGTAGAAAAATCAGTTATTTCTTAAAATGTCAAAGTGTGAATTTGGAAAGACTTCTTTGGTTTATTTGGGACGCATAGTAGGAGGAGGTGCTTTGAGAATTGATCCTTCCAAAGTAGAAGCCATTGTGAATTGGCCTAATCCCAAATCCATTACAGAGGTAAGAAGTTTTTTGGGTGCAGCTCAGTATTGGAGGAAGCTTATTTCTAACTTTTCTGCCTTAGCAGCTCCTATGCATGCACTAACTAGTGTGAAGCGTGCTTTCAAATGGGGAGGCAAGCAACAGAAATATTTTGAGTCTTTGAAAGAGAAGATAATTTCAGCTCCAGTCCTTGCATTACCGGACTTGAGACAACCATTCGAGATTCAAACAGATGCTAGTGATTACGCCATGGGTGCAGTTCTCTTACAGCATGGTAAGCCTGTTGCATTTCATTCTGAGACATTTAATGGTGTTGTTATGAATTATCCTACATATGATAAAGAGTTGTATGAGTTGGTACAAAGTGTCAAAAAATGGAAACACTATTTGATGGGCAAAGAAACAATTGTTCATACCGACCATCAGCCTTTACAGTACTTGCAGTCGCAAAGTAAATTGCAGCAGTCACAACATTTCAGATGGATGGGTTTCCTACAACAATTTCACTTGGTAATAAGGTACAAGAAAGGTATTTACAATAAGGTTGATGATATGCTTTCAAGGCCTATTATTAGTGCTAGTACTTTACTTAAGAATGATTCTATTGTACATGAGAGCTACATAGAACAGTATGCATCAGATGTTGATTTTAAGGATGTGTATGCTAACTTGAGTGAAGGGAATCATGTTGAGGAGAATGATTATCATTTGCATAATAATTTGTTGTTTCATATGGGAAAGTTATGTATACCACAGGGGGAGAGACTAAGCATCATGAGAGAAGCTCATTATTCTCTTATAGCTGGACATTTCGGGGTAAGAAAAATAGTGGCACATTTACAGAGGTATTGTTATTGGCCTCGCATGGTAGATAGTGTTTCACGTTTCATTAGAGGTTGTTCATTATGTGCTACAAGCAAGCCTAGCAATAGGAAGCTTGGTTTATATATACCATTGCCAGTACCTTCTAGACCATGGGAAAGTTTTTCTATGGATTTTGTTGCAGGGTTACCATTATCTAGAAAGCAGCATGATTATCTTTATGTATTAGTTGATCGTTTCAACAAGATGTGTATTCTTATGCCATGTAAGAAAATATAATTGTTGAACAAACTACTGATTTATATTTTCAACATGTATGGGTTCATTATGGCTTGCCTACTTCTATTGTTAATGACAGGGATTCCAGATTTGTTGGGAATTTTTGGTCCAATTTATGCAAGATGATGGACACCAAGTTGAAGAAGAGTAATTATTTCCATCCACCAACAGATGGCCAAATAGAGGTAGTGAACAAAACCATTGTACATCTTTTGAGAGGTTATTGCAGCTAGCATCCCAAGCTTTGGGATGAGCATTTGCATTACATTCAGCATGCTTACAATCGGGCCAAGCACACTTCTACAAATACTTCACCTTTTGAAGCTTGTTTTGGGTATTTTCCTAAGTCACCTTTAGATTTCATTCTTGAGAAGGATGTGGCCATTGATGGGCATAGTGACATTGACAAAGCTCGCATGTTCATTGAAATAATTCAGCTCATATATCAGCAGGTTCAAGAATAGCTTGAAAAAAGTCAAGGCAAGTACAAGGAGAGGCATGATAAGCACAGAGTTGATCATAAGTTTCAAGAAGGGGATGAGGTATGGCTGCATATTAGTAAGGAAAGAATGCAAGGAGAAGGTAAAAAGCTGAAGCCTATTCGTTATGGTCCATTCAAGATCCTTAAACAAGTTGGAAATAATGCTTTTCAATTAGATTTTCCTTCATATATGCAATTATATTCCGTTTTGAATGTGGAAAATTTACGTTTGTATGAACCTCCTTTAATTTCTGATTATGAAAGTGACATTCAACTGCCATCCATAGAGGATTTCTCACCATAATTTTTGGATGATCTGAAAGAGGATGCTATCCTTGACAAAAGGACATGCACTTCAAGGAGGGGAAATGTTGATTATGTTTGGGTTGGTCTTAAAGACAACAAACAGAGTAAGGCAAAGTGGATTGAGGTGGAAAAGGTGAGGGACCTGTACCCTCATCTTATTAATAGGTAATTGAAGGCTTTTGGGGTCCAAAAGCTTCCCAATGGGGAGGTGTGATCAAGTGATCAAGTCCAAGAGGAAAAAAATGCTCAAAATTGGAACTGCTCAAAATTGGTAATAAATTGATTGACCAGATAATGTTTTTCATTTTGATCCTAATGCCGTGAACGACACTCAAATCTAATGTCAGATGTGGAAGATATTCAAGTTTTAATTTTGTCTAGTAACCTTCAAAACAACACTTTGGAATTTAAAAAAAATGGCATATTCAGAAATTATTTTTTATGGAAAACATTTTATTTTTTATGAAATATGGATGGCCTATCAGAGGGTGCCACGTGGCCTACCCAGAGGCTACCACGTGGCCCTAGGCCTAAAGGTTCAAGCTATTAAAAAATTGTTGGTTTGAAATTTTTTTTGGCTCAGCCTTGACCCGAGCTAAACGCTACGAGTCAGTCGGGCCCAACCTGACCTGAATGGGCATAGGTCACCCGCGGGTAGAGTCTTCACGAAGGACCGAGTGGACCATGAACAAAGGCAGGGTTACCAATGGGCATATTTTGCACGTAAGGTCGGGCGGAGGTCACCCGTGATGGAAGTTCTGAACGCATCGGGTCAGTTGGGTGGTAGACGACCCGACCCGAACGCATTTGGGTAACAAAGAAACGGGGTGAAAAATGAACATTTGGGTGGATTTTTTAAAAGGGGTTAGCCCCCTAGTGGTAAGCACCTATCCAACGGACCAAGCCGCGGTGTCCAGGGGTTAACCGTCCGGTGATCATGCTAACGGTTCTGGCGGATAACAAACGTAATGTGACCACTCTGCATTAAAACATTAACCTAACTGACAGTTTCATCTGGCGGTTTGGACTGGCGGACCTCCTAATCCAGCGGAGTTGCTAAACTAGTGGAGTTAACTACAGTCCTCCCAATTTTGGTGGAGGTTTTTTAGGCCAAACTGGACAAATGTTGTTTTGATCATAACTTTCACATTACTAAACCTTTTTAGACGAAATTTTAGTGAATTTCGACTATTCTCAGCATTCTGGAGCCATTGGAATAGGTTGTAGAGCCAACAGAGGTGTCTTTCAGCCAATTTTACTTCATAGAAGCTTGGAGAGCCATCAGGGCCTTGAGGGAAATGGAGCTACATTGGGCTACACTTCATTGTTTTAGGTGAAATAAAAGTCAATATTAGCTTATTTCTGCCTTTTGAATTCATTTTCACAGTTGGTTTGGTATGTTTAGGCCTTTTTATCACTTTATTACCGATTTGAGCATCATAATATATCAAGGACATGCCCATTGCGAGCCTTGGACCCGGTAGATGTAGCCCAGGAGGGGTGAACTGCCTCATCATGTTGTTGTGTGTTTATGGTGAAGTTATTATGTTGTGTTATTCATATCAAAGTTGTTAAACAGTAAATTAAAACAACACTCCCTCACACTTAAATTCATAAACAGTTACCAAAATCACTTTGTTTCACTTGCAAAACATTACAAACACTTTGCACGCTTAATTTAATGGAAATGAATACTTTGAACAACAAAACAAATACTTTCATTTTCAGATCATTGGTTGTCCTGCAGATGTGTTGAGTTGTCACCCTTCTTGGTAATCACACAATTTCTCCCACTGTTGTGCATTCGGGATATTGATCCTGATTAATTTCTTGTAAATCTCATTTGTCTCTATGAACTTCATAAAAGTTTTCCTTAACTGAAAATATGCTTGATTTCATGTTGTATGTATAAATAATTTTTTATAGCCTCTAGGAAGGCACTTCCAGTCATTGAACCTTTAATTCCTGCAAACTTTGTTGTGTCTTTGGAAATCTCTTTCAACTTATTGACATAATCCTGCCTGTGCATGAGCTTATCATTTATCACAAAAAGAGATGGCAATCCTCTTTTGGTCAGTGGTTTGATTCTGTTGAAGAATTTGTTGACACCAATTTGTAACTGATGACACTTTTCTTCTAACTGTGTGACCAAACCCTTTTTGCTGAGTAATTTCTTGAATTCTAGGATGGTTGTTGTTCTATCCTCCAACCCTAATGCTTCCAATTCAAACCTGCTCTTGGAATTCAATAATTTGATAATATTATTTGTTGTTCCAGGCATGTCTATCAGTTCTCTGTTTGCTTTGTCTATGGCATCATTCAATAGTCCAATCAAATCTCGCTGTTTAAATATTATTTGAATAGAAGGCCATATTTCATTCATGGAATCAACAATGCTTTTCCAAATAATCTCTTTTTCTTGGCCAATGGTCTGACCAATGGAAGCCTCACTCTCTTCTTTTATTAAATTTTCCATATGTTTCTGAGATCTCTGTATCTCAATTTCATGAGCATTATCTGACCTCTTCTTCAAATCTTTTAGGGTGTTGATTTTTGCTTCCAGCTTTTTGATTTTAGCTATTTGTATGGTCATGTTCTCCATAGCTTTCGTCAGCTATTCTGCACCACCTAATGTTCCTATAGTGGTTGGTGTAGGTGTAGGGATGGATGCAATAGGAATAGAATCCAAGGGAACGATGGCCATTTACGCTGCTTTATCCTTTTCTTTAACCAGTTTTTCCATCTCTGTCTCCATCTGCTTTAGCTGTGCAAATTGATCCATTGTTAGTTTCATCATTTCATCTTTCTGTGCTTCATTCTCCTCAATGTCCTTTGTTAAAGGGTATTCAGTTATTGACATTTTGAGTTGTTTTCTTAGGGCTGTTATACCAAAATTCTTCTTCTTCAATATCTCTTCCATGACCTCTAAATTGGTTGGTTCAAACCCAATCTTTACCACTAAGTCCTCCAGGGATTTGATTCTTGTATCTTTGGCCAGAGAAGGAATATTCTCCATTTTAAGTTGGGATTGAAAATTGGCCAATGATATTCGCATCTTAGATACGCTCATGGAAATTCTTTTCAATGTGGATTAAATCATCTCTCTAGTCTATTGGATGGATGTCCTTGACATCAAATTCAAAAGAAGTGTGCTTGAAGTTTGTAGGTGATTTAGGTTGAGATATCTGTGCTTCTAGGAAATCCATTCTCATCTTTCCTTTATCTGAGTCAAAGGTTGATAAAATCCTGCTTTGTGAACTGCTTGTCTTCTTCCTAAACGGGTTGTAGGTGATGGTTTTCAAGATCTCATTCTTTCTTTTTATTTCCCTGAATGTGTCATAGATGTTCTCCTCCTTTCCCCCTATAGTAGCAATAGATTTAGGAGTTTGTAAGTTCTTTGTTGGAATGGAATTATGGCTGAAGATGTAGAGAATATGGTCTGGCCACCTGCTGGAGAAGAACTAGGAGAATCCCTAATTGTGATGACTGTTTTCTGCTCTTTTTCACTACTTTGATCAATGTCCATGTCGACTCTAGCTCTTTTTCTATAATTCATTTTGAATTCTCTGCTAGATGTATCAGTATCCATAGCAGACTGATCATCTCTTGGCCTCTTCCCTGTTGTCTCTTTCTCAGTTTCTTTTCCTCTGTCTTCTTTGTCTTCTGTAGTTTGCTTTTCTTGTAGAGTAGGGGTTTGAATACTTGAGGTTGAGATCACCATTTCTTCAGCCTCCTACAATGTATTTGCTACCCACTCTGTTTGGTTCATAAACTGCTCAATATCATGCCTTTGGGTGTGGATGTATGGGGTTGATTTATTCTCCACCCTTTTCTTGGACATGATTCCCAGAGGGTCATAAGACCAAGTGAAGTTGTGATTAAATTTCATCTCCCTCGGCATCTTATCAGCCTCCTCTCATGTTGCTCTACTATTGCAAATGAAAGGACCAATTTGGGACTTGATCCTAAATTGAGATTTCTTCTTGGCAGATACAAAGTGTACCTCATTTGCATTGATCATCTACTTGATGTACTCCAGGGCAAAGATCCTCATGGGGAAGAACTTTGGCAGCTTACAAGGGGCTAGCTCACACCCATAAATTATATTCTCTGTGTAGCTTTAGTACAAGTACCAATATCCAGTTCTCACTTGATTTGATAACTGCATAATATTCTTAATATCCTCATTAATTCCTAGTTCTGTTGTACTTCTGAGTATGTTCATTGCTGGATGCACAAATGAATCAACAAATCTCTTGTATGTGTAATCTTTATGTTCCTTCATTAACATGGTTGTCCAAAGATGACTGATTGAGGCTGAGTCATCATTAACCTTCTTCATTGTAAACTAGAATCTTCTGCCTTGAAAATAGACAAACATATAGAACAAAGCTGAAGTGTACTTGAACACTTCCTCTGTGTGAAACTTTATAAATTGATCATGGATGGCATCAACTAATAATTGGCTAAAGTTAAACATGATTTAGGGCTTGAACTTAGATGAAACAATGGACAGGAAACCTATCATAGCCTCATCAATCCATTGGTCTGAATGATACCATAGTAAGTATGAAAGGACAGTGACAATATGTTGGGTTCTATCAGGGAAAGTGGATGAGGGATAAGGATGATTCATTTTGGGTAGTGGGGCATCAGTAGCCATGAATAATTCTTATTTTTTGGCTCTGCTAGAAAAATCCAGCTTTTGGTATAGTTCTCTAAGGGCCTCATAAGAAAATGGAATGGTTTCTTCAATAATAGGAGCATGAATCATCTGTTGGATTGACTGGGAACTAACAGTAAAACATACTTCTCCTGTTGGGGCTACTACAGCTCTTTGATTGATGTCATAGCATGCATGACATTTCCTCACAAATTTGGGGCATATGTGGGTCTTTGGGAATATAAAATAGGTTAATTTGGTCTCCCATAATCCTATATCATCAACTTCATCAATTAGCTTATCCTCTAGCCAACAATAGACATTGCATAAATCAAAATTTGACTCTGTCTCATGTATTTTGTAGTCTCTAATAGCCAGAGTCACATGATCCAAGTCTACCTGAGGGTAAACCATTGGATTAAAGGGCTATAAATCCTTCTTTGGAGGCAATAGTTTCCACTGTAAATAACCTAATTGCAATTGTACAGAAAGGGATTAAAGAAGAAGGGAATAAAAAATGGGACCTTCTGCAGATCAGAATGGGGAATGGGAAGAAGAAAGGGGATTACAGAAGAACTCTGTTTGACGTGTTAGAGAACTAAAAAAATTTATGCGCCTATATTTTCTTTGTAAATCCTTGAAATGATCACCTGTAACAATAAGAATTTGGGAGCAGTGGTAAAACTCGAAACAGGTGAGTAGAATTGGTTTTGTAGAGTGATTATGCGATCGTTGACATGGTGCGAGCCCATTGGGTATCGACCTAAGCCATTAAATGTATAACGTGCCTATGGAGGTAGCGTAGCTGATTGGATGTAGGGTACAAGAAGAAGCTTTCGTGGTGCAACGGTTATGAGGGGTGGTGGTTTTGGCACAATGAAAACAAATTTTCGTAGAGGGTGTAGGCCAATAAGTGGTAAGGTGTGTGGGGGGGTGGGTGTGAAATAACTGGCGCCTGACATGTAGTAGGCAAGGTGGTTTGGAAAACCATCCATTTCGGATTCTCCCCCCCACCCCCCGACGTTAACGTTCTGTGGATGAGGGGGGGTGGGGCGAAAACATTTGTGGGTCATCAGATGAAAAGGAGGGAGCAGAGATGGGACAGGAGATGGAGGGAGTTTACCGATGATGTGACAGGTAAGTGGAAAGTGGGGTCAGGGAGTATTAATGAAGAGAGGGGGTGAAAATGTAATGTTGGAACTTAGGATATGGGGAATATGACATTTAATATGTCAAATGCATTTTCAAATAAAGATTAATCCCCGAACTTTAGAATATATACACATTTTTCCTTTGATTTTTCCCTTTTAATCAGGAAAACATGAAACTTTTTAGGATAAACCTTTGGAATAAACTTCATGTTTCCTTCATACTTTCTTTTTCCACTCCTACCTACCCATTTCACTAATCTAACATTTTTTGTTCTTTTGCAGGGTGCATTTAGACTTGCAAACCTAATTCATTTTTTCTTTAAAACTCTAACCTACCTCCATCCTTATTTCTGCCATTGACCTGGATTAAGTTGTTGAGTCAATTTTATTTCTACCTAACTACTGATATGACAAGTTTAGACTGTTTGGAAAATCATTATTTTCTAACTTATCAACAGAAATTTAAAATTGTACAGTCATGCTTAAATTGTATGATTGAACAAACTAATATAATCAGTAGTGGCATTTTGATTTGCAACACCTTCAGTATTATTATTTTTGGGGTTTTTATTTCTTTTTCTTTTTCTCTTTTTTCTTTTTTCTATATACCCTCTTTTCTTTTCTTGTTTCATATTTTTTTGTAAATCACTTGAATACTGAAAATAATACTCAATATGAAATTACAACTCATGAAATACTCAATCACCTTGAGATCCTATAATTTATAGGATACTAACAGTGGCTCCAGCTGGGGATGGCACTTCTCCAAATGAAGTGTCAAGAACCTAATACCAGTAGCCTTGAATGCTCCATTTTCTGCAAAATCTTCCTTTGATTTCTTTTTTATGTTTTATGATAGCTCATCAACCCAGGCTTAGGGCCTTCTCCATAGGCTTCAACCTTGGTTAATGAATTATTCAAAACAAAAAATGTAAAACTCTTTAAGGAAATATGCATTGCTTCCTCTGAAAGCATCAATGATATATGGACCTTTCCAAAGGTTGTCAACTTTTCCATGTTTACCTTTGTCTTCTCTTTTGGAATCCCATTTCAAAACTTTATCTCCCAAATTAAAATCATCAGCCTTTGTTCTTTTATAAAAAAAATTCTTGATATTCTCTTGAGTTACTTGAGTTATGTTATAAACTTCCTCTCTAGACTGTTGCAATTGAATAGTTTGATTAATCCTTCTATGTATATCATTTGGTTCAGTTTGAATTTCCTGAATGATCTTCATGACTGGAACTCCTAAAGAAGAAGAAAAAATTTCATCCATTCCATAAACCAATTGGTATTGAGACATGCCAATTTATTTTTTGGTAGTAATTCTATCAGCCCAAAGAGCATTGATCTACTTGTTATGCCATGATTTCTTGTTATCTTCCAAGAGCTTTTTTATTATATTCACCAAAAAAAAATTTGAAGATTCAACCAATCCATTACCCTGAGGGTAATAGGATTTTGAAGATTCAACCAATCCATTACCCTGAGGGTAATAGGATTTTGAATGCCCCAAAGTTATATGATACCTATGAAAAAAATCAACCATTTTCTTAGACTTGAAGGCTGCAACATTGTCAGTGATGATTTTTCTAGGACGACCAAATCTAGAAAGGATATTGGTTTCAAGGAATTTTATGATGACAAAATCAGTGACATTTCTAGAAGGAGTGGCTTCTATCCATTTGGTAAAGTAGTTTGTGGCAGTGAGAATCCATTTATGTTGGGCAGAGGATGGGGGATGAATTTCTCCAATGAAATCTAATCCCCATTGTTGGAAAGGGCTCTCAACAGAAATAGACTTTAAGGGAAAAGGCAACAACTTTCTCTTTCCTTCAAAAAATTGGCATTTGTGACAGGCAATGACCATCCTATGGATGTCAGGAAAAAGGGTAGGCCAGTAGAAACCAACCCTCATGATCTTGTTAGCAATGGTTTTCCAATAAAGATGGCCACCACAGTCACCTCCATGGAATTCCTACGTAACTTTATCTGCATCATCTTTTAGCAAACATTTGAGAAAAATACCTCAAATATCTTTCCAATACAAAATATTTTCCAAAATGCAGAATTTGACAGATTTCAACTTTATAAATCTTGATTTAGTTTTGGACAAACCAGGAGGAGAATTTAAATTAAACAAACCATACAATATATCTGCATAATAGGGATAATTTAGGGATTATGCATCAATATTTGGAGTTACCAGTTCCTCTTGATGATCCAATGAATGGACCATGTTAATGTCTAGTGCATGAAAATTTGATTCAACCATCAATTTGGCTAAACCTTTCCCTTTATTCAATTTGGCAGGTTTGATTTCCACATCATATTCGAAAATAATAGCAATCCATTTGCTTCTCTTTCCCTTAGGACCATTCTATGTTAAGATGTCTTTGACTACTGCATTGGGAACATAAGAAATAATATGTGAATGTATGATGTAAACTTTGAAATTCTTTAATGCGTTAACCAAAGAAAAAGCCTGTTTTTCCATGATATTGTATTTCAATGATGCATCTCTCAATGCCTTGCTGAAAAAAACTATTGGTTGGTCATGTCCTTCACTGTTTTTCTGCAATAAAACATCAGCAATAGTGTGCTCAGATGCAAAATAAAAAACTATAAAGTCTTTGGTAAAATCTGGGCTGATAAGGGCTGGAGCTTTAGTCAATGATTGCTTGACCAGATCAAAATATTGTTTAGATTCAATATTCTATTTAATTTCTGAATCTTTTTTAAGCATGTTGGTTATATTTCTCAAAAGTTCTGCAAGATTGGGTGTAAATCTCCTTAAAAATTTGATTTTACCAATGAAAGATTGAAGTTCTTTGATATTTATGGGGTGACTTATTTTGAGTATTCCTTCAATCCTGCTGGGATCAATTCTAATTCCATCTTGAGAAATAATGTGACCCAACAACTTTCCTTCTTCAATACCAAATTTTTTTTTCTTGGGATTCAAGGAAATTCCAAACTTTCTACATTTTTCAAAAACTCTTCTCAAATGTGCTAGTTGCTCTTCATCAGTTTTTGAATATATAGTAATATCATCAAGATAGATCACAATGAAATGGCCAATTTCATTTGCAAAAGCTATGTCCATGGCCCTTTGAAAAGTAGCTCCAGCATTCATTAATCCAAAGGGAATTTTTACATACATAAAAGTCCCCCAAGGAGTAGTAAAAGTTGTTTTGTCTTGGTCATCAGGATGTACTAAAACTTGATTATAACCTGAAAATCCATATAACAAAGAGATCCTACTGAAGCATACTACCCTCTGCAATATGTGGTCCATTTTTGGTAAAGGGTAGTTGTCCTTAAGAGATACTTCGTTCAGATTCCTAAAATCAATGAAAAGTCTGATTTCACCTATTTTATTTCTTGTATGCACAATATTGGATACCCATTTAGAATATCTGAGTGGAACTATGATTTTGGACTCATACATTTTCTTGATTTCCTTCTCAAACAAAGGCATTAAGACATGATTTATCCTACGCAGTTTTTGTTTAAAAGGTTTTTGATCCTCCTTGATTGGAATTTTGTGTTGTATGATGCTAGTATCATAAGATTTTAAGTCCTCATAGCTCAAAGCAAATACATCTATGAATTATTTAAATAGAGCTATATATCATCTTTTTGTAATGAGAGGCAGTGATTTTGATAGTTTTATGATTTTTGGGTTTTGTTCAGTGCCTATGTTACACTCTTCAATGTTTGTACCTGTTGGTTCCATTTTGGGTTTCTTGGCTACATCATTAAATTCAAACAGATCTTCTAAAGGGACCAGCCCTCTAGGCAGGATATTATCTTTGAGTTGCAACACTTCGAATTCCTCTTTTTCTAGGTCTTTATGTATTTATGTTTTATGTACAGTTTTATCTGTTGAATTATTTACATCAGAAACAGCAGAATATTTTTCTACACTAATTTGTACATCAGAATGATTGACGTCTTCACAATCTAGGTCTATATTTCTATCTTCAAATTTATCCTTAGATTGTAAGAAACTTTCAATTTGTTTGTCACTACCAAATACTTGCCAATATCTCATGTTATCAGGCACAGATGGACGATGCTTGACCTCTATTGTGTATTGTTTGTTTGGGTGAGGCAATTGACATGTGCTTGCTGAAAAGGCTAAACCGTTTTCTAGGACATTTTGATTTATGGGGATAACTGCTAAATCATATTCATCAAATGTTCTTAAGAAATCAAGTACAACCTTCCTGTATGCTCTCAATCTAGGATGTTTTGCAACATATTGTCCTTTTATTTGTTTTATGACTAATTCAGAATCACCATGGACATAAATTCTCTTAGCTCCTAATCTTTTCAACAATTGTAATCCTAAGAGTAGGGCTTCATATTCTGCTATGTTGTTTGTGCACTAAAAATTTAGCTTGTATGGGTGACCTTGTGCACGATTGTTCCTTGAATTATACACCTAAATACCTGCTCTTGAACCTGCTTTACCACATGATCCATCAAAACTCATATTCCAAAGATGTTCATCTTCAGGATTTTGTTTTATAATTTGTATTTGACTGTCATGTTTTTCTTTAAGATAATTTTCTACGTGGGTAACCTGTGAATCAATGTCTCCATCATTATAAAGAATGAAGGAGTCTAGGTTAGCATGGACAGAGTACAAAGGGTAATTTTGTGGTTTTTCTTGACTACTCACCATGTATTTCATTAAGGTTTCCCTATACAATCTTCTTAGTTGACCAAACATCGGTATTGTAGCATAAGTCATGTCCATTTTAAGGGTCCCTTGTAACTTTGCTCCTCATCAGCATGATAAAAGCATTCCATACTTAGGAGGGATGTCAGCTACTACAATATCCATCACTAGACCTTTTGCTAGTATTTGAGCTAGAGTGACACAAAGATCTTTGGTAAGACCTAGACATCTAACTTTGCTAGAATCAAATGAGTACACATATTTGTAAGGTCTAGCGATTTCAATGCCAAGTTTCTCCATAACAGCCTTTGGCATAATATTTTGTGATGCACCTAAATCCAACATGGCATTATGGAGAATTTTGTCATGAACATTAAGACTGACATAAAATGGAGGGACAAATCCTTCTTGGGGTTTACCATCAACTTCTGGCCCAAACAAGATTTCAAGCCGATCATCATTTAAATTAACGGTATCAGTAATCTCTCCTATGCTTAGTACCTTTAGGACCTGAGACCTATACCCATTCTTGTTGATCAATTCAGTGAGAGGCATAGATATTTTCAATTTAGCAAGGTCATTCTCAATGTTGAATGGTGTTTGAACTTTAAGCAAATTTGAAAAATTAGTTCTTTCAGCCACTACTTTTTGGGTAAATTCATATTGTTTACTTGTGCTAGGAATATTAGTTTGAGAAATTTTGGTAGAGATATCAAATGTTCTCTTAATACTATTTTATGTGTTCTTACTTTATGAATTATTCACTGTTTTCTTTGAATTTTCAGCTTTTTTGTTGAAATCAACTTCAGAGACTTTTTTGGAAGTATTTTCTAAATTCTTTTTATTGGAATTGTCAAAGTTTTTCTTGCTTCTGAGGTTTTATTGCCTATGAAAATCCATGTAGAATTCTTAGATCCTTGTTTTATATTGATCAGATTCCTCAGATTCTAACTCTGTTTGAGTCAATGAAAATAATTATTGTTCTTCTTGGGTGAGAAAAGCAGAGTCATCTTCATTAATTCCCATCATATTTATCTAATTTTCTCCTACTTCCTCAACTACTCCTTTATCCTAATCAGCATAATTTTCTTGGAATGGAGGCCTAATCTGTTGATCAGGACCTCTTTTCTCTCTCTGTCTTTTCTGAGGAGGGTTTCTTTTAGGATTTTGATTTCTATTTTGAGGAGATGGTTGATTTTCTCTGGGAATAATTCTCTCATTTAGATTAATCCTCTCCATCATTCTCTCTGTAGTTCTAACCAATGAGTCAATTTTAGCATCATATGTGGAAGTTGAAGGTTATTCTCTTATAGTAGCTCTTCTTTTAGTTCTCATTCTATCTCTTTTTTCTAACAAGTTGGCTTCTACACTCACTACATCCCTTTTCATTTCCTCTAATGTGGCTGATTTTCTTTCCCTTAGCTGATAAGACATTTCTGGTTCAAAACCATCTGGGAATTTAACCAATGCTAAACCTTGTGGTGATTTTATGTGAGCGGGTATTGCATTATATAAATTGTTGAATCAGGTTCAATAGTCCTGAACACTTTCAGCTGGGGCTCTTCTAATGTTTTCATACTCAGATAAAATTTGAAGAGGGTTATTTTTTACTTCCCACCTATTTAGGAATGTTTGATGAAATCCAGGGATGTCATTAATACTGTTTACAGGTAATTTTTTGAACCATTTCCTAACTTCTCCACTAATACTCTGAGAAAACATCCTTAATTTAACACTTTCTTCATCTACCTCTTGAAGGTAGAAACTGTCATTCATTTTGTAAACATGTTGTTGGGAGGTTACAGGACCAATTCCATCATATAAGGTAATGTTATACTGGTAGTCTTGTGGCATAACTAGAAAAGGTGTTGGCAACACCAATGGAGCATATATGGATGCCAAGATTGGTGGAGGTGGTGGAGGAAGGTGGACAGTGGATGAAGTAGGATGGATAGTGATAGAAGATGTTTGTGTAAAGGTTTGAGTATAGGGATGAACAAAAGAAGTGGTGGGGATTGTGGAAGCAGTAGGGCTAGCTTACTTAAGTTGGGCAGTTTGATAGGAATAGAAGAAGTTTCTATAGTTAATGCAGTTAATTCTACTGATTTTTTAAGGTAAGCATCATCAACAGTTGAACTTTAAACTCTGTTACCAAATCTTGGAGAGTATTAAAATCTTGGAGAAGCTGAATATCAGATTGAATTTGTGAGTAAGCTTCTCTCACTGGAATTTGTTGTAAAATAAATGGATCAAATACTGTCTAGTCTGACCAATTCTCAGATTTGGTCCTGAATAAACCTTGTTCAAAATGTAAATCAAATTGAATCTCTTGTAAAGTGACAAAGCTTTTAGGGAGGGAATTTGATCTATGGAGAACTCTGCTACTTGTTTGACTTTTAGTTCTAGGAGTTTTTCTTAAAATATTCTCAGGATTGTCCACTATAGGAGGAGGATTTGGATCAGGATGGGATCTAGTAGATATTCTTTTAGGAGCCAAAATTCAGATCAGAAGCACAAACAAACTAATTATTTTCAAAAACTGAAAGAAACCAATCTTAGAAAATACTTCTATCATACAATGCTTTTAACCAGGGTTTCTAAATTCAAATGAAAGACAATTTTTTCGTGTTATTTTTCCCAGTATGGTCGCCACTATGTTATCATTCCATAATTTTAATATTGGCAACAATAATCATAAAATGACAACATCAAAACCACTTTGGAGCCTAGGATCTAGCCCCCCTAAACTCAAAGAGGGATCTCTCTTTAAGATTTAGCTTTGTTTTTATGAGTTCTGATATTATGATAGTTATACTAATTGTGAAGGTTTATTTTTTGATTGATAGTTTGGTTGGATTAGGATATCTATTTAAACTATTTCCATTGGGTTGTGGATTCATAATAGGTTGGGTTGTTGCATCAACTTTTCCAGAGCATTTTTAAGGCAGGCTAACTATGATTACTGGATATTAAAACATAATGGATCATGAGATGAAAGAAAAGTGATTTCATTAGTGGTTATAAAGAAATTAAGAATTCTTTAACCAGACTTCAGAAGAGAAACACTTACATTGTAAACACGTCCAAAATTAAGGTTCTCTATTCAGAAAATCTCATTCTTTAGATTTATGTTTTACAATTAGAATTAAATGATACATTGAAAGAAATAAAAGTGGAAAAAATTAAAGATAGTAAATAAAATACATCACCAGATAAAAATTGCTCAAGAATCTTGCAAAATGGTATTTTATTATTGATTCTCCAAATCCAAAATTACAATGTTCCAATAGAGAAGCTTGCAATCTAGGTTCCAACCCCTGATACCGAAAATAAATGAAGTATTTAACTAATTCCTTCTGATTTCCGTATCTACATGGAAATCCGCTATTTATTACATTAATGACTGAAAATTGAAAAATGTGACCACAAAGTGGACATGATAGAATAACTGTGACATGTGGTCGTTATCTCTAGAAGGTCGTTGTTGTGGGCTTTAATCTTTTGATGTGCTGGCAGATTTAGATAATCTGATGCTGATATGTTGTGTTGATACGTTGATTTACAGGATTAATTGATTTGCTGAGTTGATTGTCCTGTTGATGCGCTGAGTTGTCACCCTTCTTGGTAATCACACAATTTATCCCACTGTTGTGCATTCAGGATCTTGATCCAGATTAATTTCCTGTAAATCTCATCGATCTCTGTGAACTTCATAAAAGTTGGCCTTAACTGAAAAATATGCTTGATTTCATGTTGTATGTTTAAATAATTTTTATAGCCTCTAGGAAGGCTCTTCTAGTCATTGAACCTTTAATTCCTGCAAACTTTATTGTGTCTTTGGAAATATCTTTCAACTTCTTGACATAATCTTACTTGTGCATGAGCTTATCATTTATCACAAAAAGAGATGGAAATCCTCTTTTGGTCAGTGGTTCGATTCCATTGAAGAATATGCTGACACCAATTTGTAACTGATGAAACTTTTCTTCTAACTGTGTGACCAAACTCTTTTTGCTGAGTACCTTCTTGACTTCTAGGATGGTTGATGTTTTTTCCTCCACCCCTAATGATTCAAATTCAAAATTGTTCTTGGAATTCAAGAATATGATAATATTATTTGTTGTTTCAGGTATGTCTACCAGTTCTTTGTTTTCTTTGTCTATGGCATCATTCACTAGTCCAATCAGATCTATTTGTTCAAATATTATTTCAATAGAAGGCCATATTTCATTCATGGAATCAACAATGCTTGTCCAAATAATATCATTTGCTTGGCCAATGGTCTGACCAATGGAAGCATCACTCTCTTCTTTTATTAATTTTTCAATTTGTTTCTGAGCTCTCTCTATCTGAATTTCATGATCTGACCTTTTCTTCAAATATTTCAGGGCGTTGATTTCTACTTCTAGCTTTTTTATTTTAGTTGTTTTTATGGTCATGTTATCCATAGCTTTGGACAACTGTTCTACACCACCTGATGTGCCTGTAGTGGTTGGTGTGGTTGTAGGGATGGATGAAATAGGAACAACCTCCAAGGGAACGATGGCTATTTATGTTGCTTTCTCCTTTTATTTAACCAATTTTTCCATCTCCGTCTACATCTGCTTGAGCTGTGTAGACTGCTCCATTATTAGTTTCATCATTTTAGCTTTTTGTGCTTCATTCTCCTCAATGTCCTTTGTTAAAGGGTATTCAGTTGCTGACATTTTGAGTTATTTTCTAAGAGCTTCTATATCAAAATTCTTCTTCTTCAATATCTCTTCCATAGCCTCTACATTGGTTGGGTCATACCCAATATTTACCACTAATTCCTCCATGGATTTGAATCTTGTATCTTTGGCCAGAGAAGAAATCTTCTCCATTTTAAGTTGTGATTGAAAATTGGCCAATGATATCTACATCTTAGATAGGATCATGGAAGTGCTTGTCAATGTGGAGGAAATCATCTCTCTAGTCTGCTTATGCATCTTGATTCTCCATCTAGTCTATTGGATGGATTTCCTTGACATCAAATTAAAAAGTATTATTCTTGAAATTTGCAGGTGATTTAGGCTGAGAGATTTGTGCTTCTAGGAAATTCATTCTCGTATTTCCTTTCTCTGAGTCAAAGGCTAATAAAATATTTCTCTCTGAACTGCTTGTCTGCTTCCAAAACGGGTTGTAGGTGTTGGTTTCCAAGATCTTATTCTTTCTTTTTATTTCCCTGAATGTGTCATAGATGTTATCCTCCTTTACCCTTGTAGTAGCAGTAGATGTAGGAGTTTGTAAGTTCTGCTTCTGGAATGGAATTGTGGCTGAAGATGTAGAGAATATGGTCTGGCCACCTGCTGGAGAAGAACTGGGAGAATCCCTAACTGTGATGCTTGTTTGTTTCTCTTTTTCACTTCTTTGATCAATGCCCATGTGGAATCTAATTCTCTTTCTATACTTCATTTTAAATTCTTTGCTAGATGTACCAGTCTCCATAGCATACTGATCAACTCTTGGCCTCTTCCCTGCTGTCTCTTTCTCAGGTTCTTTTCCTTTTTCTTCTTTGTCTTCTTTTCTTATGGAGTAGGGGTTTGAATACTTGAGGTTGAGATCACATGTTCTTCAGCCTCCTACAATGTATTTGTTGCACACTCTGTTTGGTTCATAATATGCTCAATATCAGACCTATGGGTTTGGATGTATGAGGTTGATTTATTCTCCACCTTTTCTTGGAAATGATGCTCAGAGGGTCATAAGACCAAGTGAAGCTATGATTAAATTTCATCTCCCTCAGCATCTTATCAGCCTCCTCTCCTGCTGCTCTGTTATTGCCAATTAAAGGACCAATTTGGGACTTGATCCTAAATTGATATTTCTTCTTTGCAGATACATAGTGTACCTCATCTGCATTGATCATTTGCCTGATGTACTCCAAGGAAAAGATCCTCACGGGGAAAAAATTTGGCAGCTTATAAGGGGCTAGCTCACACCCATAAATTCTAATCTCTATGTAGTTTTTGTTCAAGTACCAATCTCTAGTTCTCACTTGATCTCATAATTGCACAATCTTTTTAATATCCTCATTAATTCTTGGTTATGTTGTACTGTTGAGTATGTTCATTGTTGGATGCACAAATGAATCAAAAAATATCTTGTATGTGTAACCTTTTTGTTCCTTCATTAACATGATTTTCCAAAAGATGACTGATTGAGCCTAAGAGTCATCATTAACCTTCCTCATTGTAAACTGGAAGCTGTTGTACTGAAAATAGACAAACATATAGAAAAAATTTGAAGTGTCTTTGAACACTTCCTCTGTGTGAAACTTTATAAATTGATCATGGATGGCATCAGCTAATAATTGGCTAAAGTCAAACATGATTGAGGGCTTGGACTCAGATGAAAGAATGGATCGGAAACCTACGATAGCCTCATCAATCCACTAGTCTGAACGATACCCTAGTAAATATGAAAGGACAGTGACAATATGTTGGGTTATATCAGGGAAAGTGGATGAGGGCCCTATGGAGGATTCTTTTTGGGCAGTGGGGCATCAGTAGCCATGAATAATTCTAATTTTTTGGCTCTGCTAGAAAAATCCAAATTTTGGTACAGTTATCTAAGGGCCTCATAGGAAAATGGAATGGTTTCTTCAACAGTAGGAGCCTGCATCATCTGCTGGATTGACTGGGTACTAAAAATAAAAAGGAATTCTCCTGTGGGGGCTACTACAACTCTTTGATAGATGTCATAGCATGCATGACATTTCCTCACAAATTAGGGGCATTTGTGGGTCTTTGGGAATATGAAATAGGGTAATTTGATCTCCCATAATTATATATCATCAAATTCATCAATTATCTTATCCTGTAGCTAACAATAGACATCAAATAAATCGAAATATGACTATGTCTCATGTATTTTGTAGTCTCTGTCAGCCAGAGCCACATGATCCAAGTCTACCTGAGGGTAAACCATTGGATTAAAGGGTTGTTGATCCTTCTTTGGAGGAATTATTGACCATTGTAAATAACCTGATTGCAATTGTACAAAAAGGGATTAAATAAGAAGAGAATAAATAAGGGGATGTTTTGCACATCAGAATAGGAATGGGAAGAAGAAGGGGATAACAGAAGAACTATGTTTGGCCTGTTAGAGAACTGAAAAATTTTCTGCTGTTAGGTCCCTATATTACTATTTTAGTCCCTTATTTTTATTAGTGTAACCCCCTTATTGTTATTGTTGTACCCCTGTAACCCCAATATTTTTATTATTGTGCCCTGTTGGTACCATTTCATGACTTATTCTTTGACCTAAAAACTTCATTTTATCCATCATATTTCTTCATTTAACCTTCATAAATCTCTCATATTCCTTTGAAACTGATCAACGTAATGCCATTATTATTATTTTTATATTGGAATTAATTTTAGGAGTTGTTGTGTTAAAACTAGGATTTTTCAGAAAATTACAGGTTTTCGTAACTTCCTGTAATGGCTTCACGTTTTGACACATTGCATGACAGTTTGGCCAAATCAAGGACTGAGGGTCTATTCCTAAATGTAAAAGGATGGTGAAAAATCTATCCACCTCCAGATTCAAAGTCCATAGGTGGCTGGTCAACGCTAGTCAACTCCAGCTATTTCAGCAGAAAATCCTAAGAAATTAATGAACAGACTTGATATTTTGCTTGTAAAAAGGGATTTGAACTAATTCGACTCCTTTGGGAAGTTAGTTAGGATTTTGAGGAATACGAATAGCCTCTTTTTTTATGTAATTAAATGATAAATAGCTAGAAGGAAAAACATTGAAGGCTAGACATGAGACATTACGTGACAAGCTTCAAACTTCGATTTATGTAATTGGCTTTCAGACTTTAATACAGAGATTCAGTTGTTCATGGTGTTATAGTCTATAATTTTCTTCATCTGAGTATCTTAAGGTGTGCTTGCAACGTGTGGAGGGCCCCCACTACAGCGCTGGTACACTTTCTTTGTGTTTTTCATTTACATTTGCATAATCAAATCTGATAGTACATTTCTATTTAATTTCTATGGTTCAAGTTTATGAATTAGAATTGAAAGTTGTGTTTACTATTTCCTTTATCATTTCTGCTTAATGATCATGGTTATAATTGCAAAACTCAACTTGTAGTCTAATTACTGAACCTTGTAAGAGGACTTAGCTATTGGTTGATTTCAAGATTATTACCTTGCTTCTATTTTGAATGAGTATGATTGATAAGTGTATTGAGTTAAGATTTGGAGGAGATAATTAATTTTAGTGTGTTGATTTAAGGACTCGGAAGAGGCTCTATGAATTGAGTTCTTGTAAAGGAACTAGAGAATCTTGGACAAAAAATAGAACTCTATTTTTAGGAGATTAGATTTTTTTTTTTTTAGAAGGTGTTCAAGTGTGGAAGGAAACAAAGAACAACCTCTTGTAAAAAAGTATTGAATCCTATTTCACTAAACCCTCATTTAGGAGACCAAATCATTCTAGATCTATATATTTTAGATAAGTACCTCCAAGTGTACCTACTCGGATTGATAAGAAATTGAAACCTAATCTACATTAGCAGATTGGACCAAACATTTTGGCGCCGTTGCCGAGGAGGTGCAACTAGAAGGATTTTTTTTCTTTAAACAAAACACAAAAACAAATCTAAAAACAAAAACAAAAACATAGATTTAGTTTCAATTCTTCATTTTGTTAAGTCATGATTCCTTATGTCTAGACTTAGGGATGAAAAAGGCATATTTCTAAAAACCCCCCATCCAAAAACTAACCCACCATTAGGAGCAGAAACTTTAGAGAAGGTTGAATTCACAACACCAACTGGAAAAGTTACTGTAGAAGAACTTGAGGAAAATAAAAAATCAGGCCAGAGACTTACTCTTATTGAAAGACAAGTCCTTTTAGCTTATGAAGCAAAGAGAAAACATATACCTAAATATTCTATAGTAAGAGAAAGTGGTAAAATAACCCAACAACCTCTTCTTCAACAAATTGACCTTGAAAAGCCTCAAGAGGAAGAGAAATTAGAAGAAAAACATACCAAAATGGCTGTGGAAGGAGGAGAATCAGCAAGAGGACCTACTTCATAACAAATGAGATAATAAGAGAGACAATAGGAAGAGAGGAGAAGACAAAGAGAACTTGAACAAAGACAAAGAGAACTTGAACAAAAACAAAGAAATGATCAAAATCAAAACCCAAGAGAGGAAGAGGAGTCAAAATTTAAATTTCCCATTCAAGAAGAAAACAATGATGAAGAAATTAAAATGAAAATTATACTCCCATCTGTATTACCAATTTTTTATGGCATGGCATCTGAAGACCTTGATTCATTTTTATTTGAATTCGATATAGTATGTCGAACCTATGGGTATACATATGATGCACACAGACTTAGACTCTTTCCTGCCACATTAAATGCATCGGCACTTAGGTGGTTTATGGGATTAGGTGAACATACAGTGACTGATTGGAATGGTATGAGGCAAATCTTCTTAAAAAAATATCAACCTTACTATCGATCAAAAGATTCCAAAGATGACATTTTTCGAATGAATCAACAAGAAGATGAAACCTTAGAAGAATACTTGGAAATATTTGTATACAATCTGCAAAAATCAAAGCATAGAACCATGTCTATTGATATTATTCAAACAATATTCTTAAAAGGCATCCGAGAAGAAGATTTAGATGACCTTAACCTAATGGGTAAAGGTGATATCTCTCATTTACCCTTTGATGAGATTGTAGACTTATGTGAAATTTATTCTAGAAGTAAAGCAAGGAATGGAAAAAGAACTATGACATCTAAAGCCACTAAATATGCCACATCAAGTGTTACAAGAGTTGAAATAGGAAACCTATTTTAATACTTTAAAATATACCTATTAAGCACCTTGGGAAATCAAATAGATATGCTAAAAGAAAAGAATAAACAAGAAGAAGAATACCAATTGATGGCTGTGTTCTGTCCAAAATGCAGAAAAAAAACATGCTTTGAAGGAATTTCCTTTAGAAAGTGTTCAGGTTTGTGCATTTTGTACAGAAAATCATGATATTTTTAATTGTTCTAAGATGAAGGTTTTGCATAATTACAATTTGGAAGCTAATGCAGAAATGGAGAACTTATATCTCATGGGAGCTAGAAGACCATGGCAAATGAGACCTCCAGGTATGTTTCAAACTCCAAATTTACAATTTCCTGCACATTATCAAATGCCTATTAAAAATTCTTGGAACATTCCTATGCCTTGGCAAAATTAGTCTAATCAGCAGCAAAAATCTTATCCACAATAAGGATGGAAAGGATATTCATATCCTCAACAACAAACTCCTTCGCAATATCCTCAATCATATCAGCCATATTCTCAACCATATCAGCAATACCCTTAACAATATCCTCAATAGCCAATTGTTTATCAACCACAAAATCCTCAACAAACAATAACTTCTCCTCCACCAATAAATCCACCACCATTACAACTACCTTCTAACCAGCCTCCTAGACCTACTCAAATACCTGCTCAACCTGTGGCTAACCCAAATAATAGAGTAGACATACCAGCATATAGTGTAGATGAGGGAACATCTTACCCAATTCTACCTCTGCAAAACATTGAGCTTAGGTCTGGTCGAACTATTCAAACAGAACCTCCAGCAGCTACAAAGCAAAAAGAAAACAAGAATGATGAACTTCCAAGCAAACAAGATAATGAAATACAAAACAAACAAATGAAAACAATGAATCCACCTCCTTTTCCTGAGAGATTAATCCAAGAAAAATTACCAATGCCTTTGCCTCAATTTGATGTTCTAGATGAATTAAGGAATGCCTATGTGAAAATTCCATTACTTCAGGCAATAAAAGACATTCCAATTTACACCAAAGCCATTAAAGAATTATGTCTTAAAAAGCCTGCCAAGAAAAGATTTGATTCACAAACCATTCATGTCATTGGAAATTTAGTTGGCCTCATGTCAAATGTTATTTCAATGGAGAATTATGTTGACCCTGGTATCCCTAGAGTTACCACAATCATTAACAACATTTCCATTCCAAATACCTTGATTGATCTTGGATCTGCCATCAATGTGATGACACTGGAAACAATGAAAATATTACAGCTCACAGACTTACAATTAACACCAATTATCCTGGAATTAGCTGATAGATCCAAAGTCATTCCTGAAGGGATATTGGAAGACATGATTGTTTCGGTAGAATCTTGGCAGTATCCAGTAGACTTCCTAGTACTCCAGCCAAAGTCAAATTTAGGAGGACATCCTATCATACTTGGCAGGCCATGGTTGGAAACTGCTGATGCATTTATTGGGTGTAGATCAGGCAACATGACCATTTCTAGAGGAACAGAAAGAAAACAACTTACCTTATACCCATCAACACAATCTCCAGAAATAGCCCATAACCTATGGCTTGATGACAAATATAATGACAAAGAAGAAGTTCACTCTGTTTTGAGCGTTTACCAAATCTATGATTTTCAAGAAGATAACAATGAAGATTTGGTGGAATTGTTTATTTCTCAACCTGATATTCCAAAGGAATTGAGAAATGAACAATATAATGCTGCAGATCAAATACTGGCACAATGTTTTCAGGAAACTTGTACCATCCAGTCTCTACAAACATTGTTTGAAGACATTTTTCCTATTCATTCCATGACAAACACACAAAGCAAAACCATAGATATTAGTCTAGGAAAAACATTAAACATTGGAACACTCCTAGATTCATCGCAGGAACAAAATTTGATTGAATTATTGACAAAATACCAAAAGGCATTTGCTTGGGACTATACTGATATGCAGGGAATTCACCCAGAAACCTACACTCACCACATTTACATAGACACTAATATAAGACCAGTGAGGCAACCACAAAGAAGTATGAACCCTATGCTTCAGGAAATTGTAAGAGATGAATTGCAAAAGTTACTGAAGGTCAATTTCATTTACCTCATCTCTGATAGCCAGTGGGTATCTCCATTAGTGATAGTACCCAAGAAAAATGGTAAGTGGAGAATTTGTGTTGATTATAGAGAGCTCAATAAAGCAACCCTTAAAGACTATTTTCCATTTCCATTCATTGACCAAGTTTTGAACACATTAGCTGGGAAATCATCATTTTCCTTCCTTGATGGTTTCAATGGTTATAACTAGATCAGCATAGCCTTAGAGGACCAGGACAAAACAAATTTTACTTGCCCCTGGGGCACATATGCTTACAATGTTTTACCATTTGGATTGTGTAATGCTCCAACAATATTTCAGAGAGCAGTATTAGTGATTTTTGCTGATCTAGTTCATGATCATTGTGTTGAAGTATATATGGATGACTTTTCAGTATATGGTAACTCTTTTGATCATTCATTGCAAAACCTTGAGAAAGTTCTAAAAATATGTATAGAAGCCAATTTATCCCTAAGTAATGAAAAATGTTATCTGATGTTAAATGAAGGGGTAGTATTGGGTCATTATGTTTCTTCAGAAGGAATCAAAGTAGATCAATCAAAAATCAAAATTATTGTTAATCTACTAGTACCTAAAACTCAAAAAGATGTGAGAAGCTTTCTTGGTTATGCAAGTTATTACATGAGATTTATTGAACACTTTAGTAAGATAGCTTTACCTTTGTTTAAGCTTCTTGCAAAAGATGTATCTTACAATTGGAATGATAATTGTCAAGCAGCTTTTGAAAAACTTAAAGAGAAGTTATCCACTACTCCAGTTCTAAAAGGACCTAATTGGAATTTACCTTTCCACATCACCACTGATGCATATAATACAGCAATAGGTGCTTCATTAGGATAAAAATAAGAATCTTTAAGTTATGCCATTTATTTCATCAGTAAGAATCTGACACCTGTAGAACTCAAATACACAGTAACTAAGAAGGAAATGCTTGCAATTATACATGATGTGAACAAATTTCGTCATTACATAACTGGTTATGAAGTCTTTATTCATACTAATCACTCTGCCATTAGGTACTTAATGAATAAACCCATAACTAATGGTAGAGTCACCAGATGGTTACTATTATTACAGGAATTTAATGTTACATTCTTGGACATACCAAGTAAAGAAAACTAGGTGGCAGATTTCTTTTCTAGACTCCATAATCCAGGTGAAGTTGTTCCAATTCAAGATTATTTTCCTGATGAACATTTATTTGCAATTTCAATATTGAATCCATGGTATGCTGACTTAGATAATTATCTCTCAACAGGAAAGATACCTCCATCCTTCAGTTCAAAGGAGAAGAAAAGACTAATCAAGAAAAGTGACAGATACTCATGGGTTAATGGAGACTTGTTTTATACTGGTTATGATATGATTATTAGGATATGCATAAGAGATGATGAAATAATTGATATATTAAAATCTTGCCATGATGAACCTTTTGGTGGCCATTTTGCAGCTAAAATAACAGCATTCAAAATCCTCAGTCTTGGCTATTATTGGCCATCAATTTTCAAAGATTCAAAGAAATATGTAAGAAGTTGTGACAGTTGCCAACGCATGGGTAGACCAACTACTTCAGATCATATGCCACTACAACCTCAAGTACATCTAGAGCCATTTTAAAAATGGGCTCTAGATTTTTTTGGACCCATTAATCCACCTTGTAAGGGTAAAAAGTACATCTTAGTATGTACTAACTATGTAATTAAATGGGCTGAAGCAAATGAACTTGTCAGGGCAACTGAGAAAACAGTGGTCAATTTCCTTTTTGAAGAAATATTTGTCATAAATGGAGTGCCTAGAGAAATAGTAATAGACCAAGGTACTCAATTTACTTCAAGATTGGTTCAGGACATCACTGAAAAGTAAAAAATCAAGCATAGGAGTACACCCTACCCTCCACAAGCCAATGGCCAGGTGGAGTCTACAAACAAAACTCTGGAAGGAATCATCACCAAAACAGTGGCAATGAATAAAAAGGACTGGGAGGATAAGCTCAAGGATGCTCTCTAGGCTTATAGAATCACATGGAAAGATACAACAGGATTTACACCTTATCAGATGGTGTATGGTAAAGAGGTAATGCTTCCTATTGAATTTCAAATACACACTTACAAGTTGGCTGCAGATTGAGACATTGATCTTAGTGGAGCACAAAAAGAAAGGATCATGCAATTGAATCAGTTGGATGAAATGAGACAGCAAGCATTGGAAAGAACGATACTAATGAAAAAACAAAGGAAGCAATGGAATGACACACACATCAAGAAGAAACAATTTCAATAAGGTGACTGGGCTTTACTTTTTTATTCTAAATTTAAAGATCATAAGACCAAGTTTACAACGCACTAGATGGGCCCTTATGAAATTGTTCAAGTTTTTGAAAATGGATCAGTAAAACTTAGCACCATTGACCAAGAAAAAAGAACATTTATAGTGAATGGACATAGGCTGAAACTTTATCACAAGCCTATAAGCAAAGAAGATTTCATTCAGACAGTGACACAACAGAAAGAGGTTGAGATAGTACAGTAATCAGTTGTGATATCTTTACCATAATGATTTCTATTTTTTCTTTAAAATTTAAAAAAAAAAAAAAAAAACAATAAAAAAAAAATCAAAACAAAATAAAAGTTTAGATGTGAAAACTAGACTCTAGCACAATCTAAACTAGAATTCTTACAGGAAAACCAAGAAATTGGCCAGTAAGAATTCATTTTTTTATTTCTGTCAAAGTTATTTACACTTGCTAATTCTAAATAATGACTTGAGGACAAGTCAATGAATAAGCAGGGGAGAAGAAAACGTGATTTTTCATATTTTTTTTTCATCTCCTCATTTCCAGAATTTCAATGAGCAAGAGATTTGTTATATGATTGATTGTTTAAATAAGGAGTTGTTCTAACCAGCAGAGGGACCTGTGCATCATCAAAATATTATCAAATTTCTATAAAATGGCAGAGGGACCTGTTCAAGCAAGATCACATAAGTTCAAAGACTGCATCAACATCTTACCAAAACCAAGCAAGTCAGAGGCTGCATCAATATGTCTACAAAACCAAGCAAGATCACATCAACATGTTGGAAAAATCAAATAAGTTTGCATCAACAGAACTAAGCAAGGCAGAGAATTCATCAACATGCCTACAAAACCAAGCAAGATTACATCAGTTTAAAGGCTGCATCAACATGTCTGCAAGATTGAACAAGTCAGAAATATCAAAGGGACCTGTGCATGCTCATTCAGAAAGGGAACTTTTTAGAAGACTACATTATACTTGCATAAAGTCAACCAGTCAAAGGGAGATTACAAAAAGGAACTAGTAAAGGACTGTAAGATTCTTGGTTTAATATTTAAATTTCTATGTTAATTTCAATTTTAAAAATAATTAATTTATGGTTAATTATTGACATCAGTTTCATAAATTCCCCTATAACCTATACTCTTAACCATTTTATCTATACCAATATCTTGGTTCCATTGCCACTCAACCTATAACCTATACCCCTAACCATCTCAACCTATATCACTACTCTTAAAAAAATCATAGCCTACATCCATTGCCACTCATTCTATAGTCTATTAACCCCTCTTACAACTTTCATTTTAAAACCCTCAAACCTATAGCTTATATCTATACGCATTTAATCCCTCACCACTACTCTTAAAAACTCCTAAAACCTTAACCTATCTCTATACTCCTTTAAACCCTTTTAAAAACCTTAACCTTAATTCCAAATCGATGAGCCTACTCCACATGCACTGACATCCAAGTACAAACGGTCTATAAGGCCTCTCCGCGGCATTATTAGACATTAGATTTGATACATCATCATAGTAACGGTCCCATCCTCTGCAACCACGACTACATCCTCTGCAACCAAGACTACAACCTCCGCAAACACGACCATTTCATCTGCACCCATAACTATATCAACATCATTTTACGATAACAGGCACAGACTTTGAGGTTTTTCCATAAACAGAGGTTGGTATAATCTAAATTGAGTTTTCAAGTTCATTGAAAGTGTTCTGAAGTTTAAAATTAGAGTTTCCGAGAATATAGTGTGAATATTGATGCCGGGATACCCTGCTCAGACAGAGGAGGAAATATAAGAAACTAGAGCATATCAAAACACATGGAGGACAGCTCAGAAACTCCAGGAGAAACAAAACAAACCAGGTAATTGTCAAATACCCTAGTTAATTTTAAGAAAAAAGAAAACAAAGCATATGGTATTAGAACAGAGGAATTTTATGGCAAATAGGGCAAAACCAGAGAGGTTTGATGGTTCGAAAATAGATGCAGAGTGTGTCAAAATTTTAAGAGATAAGTAGTGGCTAACCTTTTTAGAGAAATTTAATGGGCATAATGAAGAAATTACTATAAAATTTGCTTCTTCCTTTAATGGAGAAAGAGCCACAGTAGGAAATCTTTCATTCAGGGTTTCAGAGGATACTATTGCACAAACCATAGGTATCAGTCCAGAGGGTGAAAAATACTTCAAAACCAAGCAATTCAAGGAGAAATCATGGACACAGTTTGTATCTAGATCCAGAGTGTCCTCAGTTAATTGGAAAATTGGAATTTCCAGAAGTTGGCTCGTTTATCCTTGGGATGAAATGGTTTATGTACTTCAAAAATTTATTACATGTGAAGGCAGATATAGCATAGTGTATCTTTATCACATCAAAATGTTTTTGCATCTGAAGGGAGAATGTATCATAAGCCTTCCATATTTTCTTCTACAAATTTTGACTAAAATGTCTAAAACCATACAGAAGCAAAGAAGTAATATGGATAGAAGCCTGTATCATTTTGGATTGGTAAAAATTTTGATTGAGTTTGAACTACAGAAGACAGGGATGTCATGGAAGGGATTTTTGATCTCTAATGAAATTAAAACCGATGAAGAAGAACAGAAAGAGCAAGATACAGAATTCATGGTTGATGTAATTGAAATAGATGATGAAACTCCAGACTATAGACCAAACACTTGTGCTCTACCTAGCAACAGTATAAGAACAAGAAAAATGAGAAAGGAGGAAGCCAAAAAAGCTGAAAAGGATAAAATTTTCCCCACCTATACAAGAAAATCTAGAAGGATTAAAGGCAAGACAGTACAGGACAATGATAACCTACAACAAACCCAGGATGCCAATACACAATAATTAGAAATCAAAAGCAGTGAGGAAGAACCAAAGGAGCAAAAACTCTCAAACAAAAAGCAGAAGCAATTGGAAAGGAAAATTCAAGATTTGAAACAAGAGCTCATGGAATCAAAAATGTTGGAAAGAGTTGTGAAAAGAGAAAATGAGGCACTAAGAATAAAAAGTAAGAAAATTCAAAGTGAAAATGACAAATTGAAGAGAAAAGTGAAAAAAACTCAAAACCAACAAAATTGAAATCTGTAGATGGGCTAGCAAATGGTATAGACAGAAGAAAGCTATCAAGGCCAAATACCAAATCTTGAATATTGAATATCAAACTCAGATGAACATAGATGTTTTAATCCACGCAGCAGAAGTAGCAGCCAAAGAAGTTTGACAGGTTAGCATGAGGACATGCAAAGTCTTGTGTTTGGGGGAGATGTTGGTACCATTTCATGACTTATTCTTTCACCTAAAAACTTCATTTGATCCATCATATTTCTTCATTTAACCTTCATAAATCTCTCATATTCCTTTGAAACTGATCAATGTAATGCCATTATTATTATTTTTACATTGGAATTAATTTTATGAGTTTTTGTGTTAAAACTGGGATTTTTCAGAAAATTACAGGTTTTCGTAACTTCCTGTAATGGCTTCACATTTTGACACATTGCATGACAGGTTGGCCAAATAAAGGACTAAGGGTCTATTCTTGAATTTAAAAGGATGGTGAAAAATCTATCCACCTCCGGATTTGAAGTCCATAGGTGGCTGGTCAACGCTGATCAACTCCAGCTATTTCAACAGAAAATCCTAAGAAATTAATGAACGGACTTGATATTTTGCTTGTAAAAAGGGATCTGAACTAATTCGACTCCTTTGGGAATTTATTTAGGATTTTGAGGAATATGAATAGCCTCTTTTTGTTATGTAATTAAATGATAAATATCTAGAAGGAAAAAAATTGAAGGCTAGACATGAGACATTATGTGACAAGCTTCAAACTTCGATTTATGTAATTGGCTTTCAGAATTTAATACAGAGATTCAGTTGTTCATGGTGTTATAGTCTATAATTTTCTTCATCTGAGTATCTTAAGGTGTGCTTGCAATGTGTGGAGGGCCCCCACTACAGCACTGGTACACTTTCTTTGTGTTTTTCATTTACATTTGCATAATCAGATCTGATAGTACATTTCTATTTAATTTTTGTGGTGCAAGTTTATGAATCAGAATTGAAAGTTGTGTTTACTATTTCCTTTATCATTTATGCTTAATGATCATGGTTATAATTGCAAAACTCAACTTGTAGTCTAATGACTGAACCTTGTAAGAGGACTTAGCTATTGGTTGATTTCAAGATTATTACCTTGCTTCTGTTTTGAATGAGTATGATTGATAAGTGTATTGAGTTAAGATTTGGAGGAGATAATTGATTTTAGTGTGTTGATTTAAGGACTTGGAAGAGGCTCTATGAATTGAGTTCTTGTAAAGGAACTAGAGAATCTCAGATAAACAATAGAACTATGTTTTTAGGAGATTAGATTTGTTTTGTTTTAGAAGGTGTTCAAGTGTGGAAGGAAACAAATAACAACCTCTTGTAAAAGAGTATTGAATAATATTTCACTAAACCCTAATTTAGGAGACCAAATAATTCTATATATATATATTTTAGATAAGTACCTCTAAGTGTACCTACTCGGATTGATAAGAAATTGAAACCTATTCTACACTAGTAGATTGGACCAAACATACCCTTACATTATTATTATTAGGTCGGCTAGGATTATATTGTGGCCCCATCGAATCCTATATATAGAAGGAGGTTTTGGTCACTTGTATCATCCAATAATTGTTCATTTATGTAATGTATTGGAGGTTTCCCCTCGAAGTGGCTGATTTCTAAGGCATTGATCTCTCTTTTCTTCAATTTTTGGAGCTGGTTTCATAACATTTGGTATCGGAGCTTTGGATTCTAGGATTTAGCTACTCCAAACAGGTCATCGTGGAATTTTCACTATAAATTTTTGTATACGAAGGTTTAGAAGCTGAAATGTTTATAGAGAAAATCTGAAATCCTGAGGAACGTCGTGGAAAAATTTCAAATCTTGGTTCACAACATTTTCAGAGATATGATCTGTGCAAGTTAAGGATTTTTGCAGGCTCCTGAATTTAACCTAAACAGGTCATCGTGGAATTTTTGCTATAAATTTTTTTTTACGAGGGTTCAGAAGCTGAAATTTTTGCAGAGCAAAGCTGCAATCCTAAGGAAATTCATGGAAAAATTTCAGAGCTTTATTTTCAATATTTTAGGAGATAGGGTCTGTGGAAGTTAGGGATTTTTCAAGCTCCTGAATTTTATCTCAAAGAGGTGACCATGGGAAAATCGTCATAACTATCTCTCTGAGCATTTGATTGGAATTATGTAAAAAGTGGCCCCAAGTAAACAAATTTTAGTTTTATTTGTATCAATTTCAAAGCCAAAGGAGGAAACATTGACACGTGGCACGTCGTACAAGGTCGCTCTACTGAACCAATCCATAATTAGGTCATTGTGGGAGATTTGGCATAACTTTGTCTTGAAGAATTGAAATCAGGTTAGACCTATGGAATTTGAAAGAAGATTTAGAGGGCTACTACAGGGCCCAATTTCAGATATTGAATATTCGAAATAATAGAGATAATTCAGTTTCAATATCGAGCTCCTCAAAAGCAAGAAAAATGTGTGTATTTTTTTCGAATTACATAAGTCTCATTTAAAAGAAAAAGTTTGAATTTATTCCAAGGGCATATTGAAGAAAAGATATCAGTATTAGGTTCTAAAATGCGCCCTAAAAATAATTCAACACCCATTAAGCATTTAGAAGGCTCTACTATGACTCATGAAGACGAAGAAATGCAACATGAGATATCAAAATTACAAGAGCAAGTGCACCAAATTTTGCTATCACAAAGAGCAACAAAAAATGAAATGGAAGTTTTGAAGAAAGGCGTGGAAACTAATATGGATGGTTTGAAGAAATGCATGGAAGCTAAGATGAATGGTTTGGAAGCTAATATGGATGGCATGGAAGTTGGCATGGAAGCTAGGATGGATGACATAGAAGCTAATATCGATGAAAAAATGAAAGACAACATGGAAAATATGAAGAATGATCTAAAAGTAGACATCGAAGGTTTGGAAAAGTTGATACAAGAAATGTTTCCTAATGGCGAAAAGATAGTAGAGGAAACTCATGATGAGAACAAAATAAATGTTAATCGTGATTTCATAAACTCTAATGTTGGATGGAAGAACCACCATATTCCAAACATCAATATGAGGAAGTTTGATGGCAAGGATCCCGTAACATGGATACTACAGATGGAGCAATATTTTGATCTCAATAATGTGAAAACACATAAAAGGTACGCATTGCAACTTTACAATTAGAAAAAAATACATTTGTATAGTATCGATGGCTTTGTTCCCATAAAAAAGTTGTCACTTGGTCAATTTTTATGGAGGAAATGATAGCACATTATGAGGATACAAAAAGCAACACCTTCTTTAGCCAATTGATAAATATCAAACAAAAGGATTCAGTGGTGGAGCACATTGAGGACTTCCAAAAATTGAATATAAGGGTAACTAATATTCTAGAGGAACACAAGATTGATGTCTTCATAGGGACTTTAAAGGATAACATCCAACATGAAGTTTGTGTTTGGGAACCTGATTCATTGGAAGGCATTCAGGTTGGCAAGAAAAATTGAACGTAAAATTATGGCGACAAGGAAGCCTACCACTCACATATATAAAGATGGAAGTGTTGCTACTCCTAGACTTCCATAACCTACAAGGTTGACAATACAACAATTGGAAGAAAAAAGAGCAAAAGGGATTTTCTACAGTTGTAATAGCAAATACACTAAAGGTCATAAGTGTGCTGAGAAGAAATTATTTTACATAGATTGTGAAAAGGAAGAAGAAAATGAACAAGAATCTTCAAAAGAAGAGGATATACACCAGGAACCAACCCTAGAAGAGGAAGAAATGAGTCCGACCATATCATGTAATGCATTGGCAGGAATTACCACTCCTCAAACTCTCAAGATAGAAGGACATATCAAGAAGAAAAAGGTAATAGTGTTGACTGATTCAGGTAGTACCCATAATTTTATTCATTGTAAGGTAGCCAAGGAATTGAATTGTTTCCTATACCCAGCACTAGAATGTCAAGTGATGGTTGCAAATGGAGGAACTATAAATTGTTCTGGAAAATGCCATAATATCAAGCTAACCATGGGGGAATATGTATTGACTAGTCCAATGCTTGCCATTCCTATGGGAGGTGCTGATGTTGTACTAGGAGTACAATGGTTACAATCTTTGGGGACGGTAGCTTTCAATTTTCAAGAACTTTTCTTGAAATTTTTTTCAGAAGGAAAGGAAGTCGAATTACGGGGTATTGAAGGGAAGCCAGGAAGGATAATAAGCTCTAATGTCATGACAAAGCTTCTAAAGAAAGAATAATGAGGCGTAATTGCACAATTATGCTCACTAGAAGTTCCAACATCAAAATCATCTATTCCTGCAGATCTCCAACAAGTCTTGGACAATCATTCCAAGGTGTTTGAAACTTCCAAAGGACTCCCACCTATTCGTGATCATGATCATGCTATTCATTTGATTCCAGGAAGTGTTCCTCCAAACATCAGGCCTTATAGATATCCTTATGTCCAAAAGAGTGAAATTGAACGTATGATTGCAGAAATGTTAGAGGCCGGTATAATTCAACCTAGTCAAAGTTCTTTCTCTGCTCCTGTAGTATTGGTACACAAGAAGGATGGATCATGGCGCATGTGTCCCGATTATAGGGAGCTCAATAAGCTCACCATTAAAGATAAATTTCCCATTCCTATGATTGATGAATTATTGGATGAATTACATGGAGCAATTTATTTTACCAAGTTGAATCTTCGTTCAGGATATCATCAAATTAGAATGAAGACTGAAGATATTCCAAAAACAACATTTCGAACTCATGAGGGTCATTATGAATTTTTGGTCATGCCTTTGGCCTTACCAATGCACCTTCTACATTTCAAGGGTTGATGAATTCCATTTTCAAACCCTTCCTTAGAAAATTTGTGCTAGTATTTTTCGATGATATACTAATCTACAGCAGGTCTTGGAAGGATCATGTTGAACATGTTGACAGGGTGCTCAAACTATTGCAGGAGAAACAATTATATGCGAAAAAATCCAAATGTTTCTTTGGAGTACAAGAGGTGGAATATTTGGGTCATATTGTATCTCACGAGGGTGTTAAAGTAGACCCTAACAAAATTAAAGCCATTAAGGAATGGAAAGTCCCCACAACCATAAAGCAGTTGCGAGGATTTCTCGGGTTAACAGGGTATTATTGCAAGTTTTTTAAGAATTATGGGAGAATAGCAGCACCTCTAACAAAATTATTGAAGAAAGATGCATTTTCATGGACTCCTGAAGCAACTAAGGCCTTTGAATATCTTAAAGAGGCAATGTGCCTAGCACCGGTCTTAGCTACGCTAGACTTCACAAAAACCTTTATTGTGGAATGTGATGCCTCAGGAAATGGAATTGGTGCAGTTTTAATGCAGGAAGGAAGACCCATTTCTTTTGAAAGTCGTCCAATCAAAGGAAAGTATTTACAGAAACCTATTTATGAGAAGGAAATGTTAGCAATACTATATGCACTAAAGAAATGGCGAACTTACCTAATGGGAAGACACTTCAAGGTAAAAACTGATCATGATAGTCTTAAACACTTTTTGGAACAAATACTATCTTCAAAAGAGCAACAAAAATGGGTCACAAAGATGTTGGGTTATGACTTTGAAATAATCTACAAAAAATGGAAGCTAAATGTTGTTGCAGATGCACTCTCAAGAAAGAATGAAGAGGTGGAAGCATTTCTTTGTGCCATTTATATTATCCAACCAGATTGGATAACCAAATAATGGGATGAATGGAAGAAGGACGAAGAAGTGTGGACACTCATTCAAAAGTTGCCACAAGATCCTAGTACATCTGATACATTTAGTTGGAAAAATGATTCCTTATGGTACAAATATCACTTATATCTTTGTAAGAATTCCCAACTAAAACAAAAGATTCTTTTGGAATTGCACACTTCTCCTTTCGAAGGACACTCAGGATTTTGAAAAACTTACCACAGGGTGAAGAAAGAATTTTTTTGGGATGGCCTTAAATCTAATATTCAAAATTTTGTGGCAAAATGTTTGGTTTTCCAGCAAAATAAAGTTGAGACAATTAAGACCTCGGGTATTCTACAACCTTTATCCATTCCAAGTCAATGTTGGAAGGATATTTCAATGGATTTTATCACAGGTTTACCTAAGTCTGAAGGAAAGAGTGTGATCATGGTGGTAGTTGATAGACTTACCAAGTATGCACACTTTTGTGCATTATCTCATCCATTTAAAGCTAGTACAGTTGCTACTACATTTATGGACACAATTCAAAAGCTAAATGGAAACCCAAAGATTATTGTGAGCAACAAAGATCCCATTTTTATTGGAAATTTTTGGACGGAGTTATTTTCTTGTTTGGGTACTCAATTAGCTCATAGCTCATCTTATCATCCTCAATCCGATGGTCAAACTGAGATAGTGAATAAATGTTTGGAAGGATATCTTCGTTGTTTTGTATCTGATAAAAAAACAGAATGGGTCAAGTGGTTACCTCTCAATGAATGGTGGTATAACAGTTCCTTCCATACTGCAGCAAAAATAACCCCATTTATGGCACTTTATGGATATCATCCACCGTCCATCACATCATCTTTAAGAGTGTAATATTCCAAAATGGAAATAGCAGCAATATAGCTCATAAAATGAAAGTAGCAGCAAGTATTTAACACATGAAATCATGAGACCAATATAAATCCATGTTATTGATCATATATGCAGCAAATAAGTACAAAACAATGAGGCACCAAACATAGAATGTGATCACACAAGCCTCCAATACATAAACACTCTCAAAAGTGAGATGTTGTTGCAACAAAAAATGTTGGAGAGCTGCTACAGTGCAGTTATATTATGCATAAATACAGCTGGAGATGATACAATGATGCAAAAATACTGATATAGGCCCCAATAGAATCTAAACACATAGATCCGGGCTTAAGATCAGCTTTCCAAGACAACCCAAGAGGGTTTCCGGAAAATGCACACAATGTGCCAATGTAAGCTGCAGCCCTAGGGCTGAAGATATGTTGCAACAACTGAAATGAGAATATATGGTTGACGATGATGTAGATAACTACATATATGCTCCAATATATCCTTCGGATGAAAGAATGGCTCCTCTACTGAAGAAATCACCTCTCAAAACAACCATTGCAACCACCCCTGCAACTCCTCCCTAAAATACCGTAGATCTGGATGGATACTACACTGTAGGGGATAAATCCTCCTTGGCTTGGTGCCAAATAAATAAATCCCAAGGGGCTTCTTTACAGGCCTCTCGATGGATGGAAACCTTCCTCCATTGAAAAACAAGCTCTGAAGACACCCGATCTAATCCTCCACTGCAACACCCTGCAACACAGCAAAATAACCTGTAGAAATTGCATTGATGAAGAAAGCTATAGCTTGGCCTAAAAAAACGGATTGTGGAAATGAATGCAATGCTCTTCCAAGAGGCCTCTCAAGGAAAGAGGTGGGATTCCCACTCGGGAACACCCGATGCTAAACAACACAGCAACCCTGCTAAACAACAAAGGAATGCAAATTCTAAACATACCATATACAAAATAATATTCTAAAACATAACCTCATATGGATGCCATCCTCTTCCTTATATAGATTATGATCTTCCTTGCCCTTGGCCCCACTCAATTAGGTCACTTCCTTCATGAAATCAATCTCCCTCCAAAATTGTGTTATTCCTCAATTAATCTCCACTCCTCCATAACAACACTATTGACTTGGTCAAATTTGACTAAACCAACATGATCCGACACCTGTTCACACTTGGATGAGCTTTATTTATCTTTTGAAAAGGTATCCTTTCACACTTTAAGTGTTTTTATTGCTGCTTAGGAGAATTATGGGCCTCCCCACCCACTTATTCACCTACCTAGTGATAAAACAAACTATAATATTCCATTTAGCTTAAGGCTAAATTTTTGGAATATTACAAAGAGAAAATTATAAGGTTCAAGCAGTGGAAGATCACATCGAGAATCAACAATAAGTTCTCCAACTCTTAAAGGATAACCTAAATTTGGCACAAAATTGAACAAAACAACAGGCATATCAATATCGCAATAAGAGAAGTTTTGATGTAGGAGACTAGGTATTTTTACAGCTACAACCATACAAAAAATGTCCCTCAAGCAAGCTAAGAAGGATAATAAATTATCACCAAAGTACTATGGTCCTTACAAGGTGTTGCAAAAGATTGGTACTATGGCATACAAATTGGACCTTCCTGCTTCTTCGTGAGTGCATCCAGTTTTCCATGTTTCATGCTTAAAGAAGGTTATAGGTGAAAATATTACAGTTCAAATAATATTTCCAGACCTTGATGAGGAAGTAAAAAACATATTAGAACCTGAAGCGGTCACGGAAACAAGAACTCGACAGCTACGAAATCGATCAATTTCAGAGTATCTCATCAAGTGGAAGAACTTACCCACTGAAGATTCTACATGCGAGGATGAGAATTTTATACAGAAGTACCCAGAGCTACTCAAGCATTGAGGACAACACTTTTTTGAAGGAGAGGGGCATGTTAGGTCCCTATATGACTAGTTTAGTCCCTTATTGTTATTAGTGTAGCCCCCTTATTGTTATTGTTGTACCCTTGTAACCCCAATATTGTTATTATTGTGCCCTTACATTATTATTGTTACGTCGGCTAGGATTATATTGTGGCCCCATGGACTCCTATATATAGAAGTAGGTTTTGGTCATTTGTATCATCCAATAATTTTTCATTTATGTAATGTATTAGAGGTTGCCCCTCGAAGTGGTTGATTTCTAAGGCGTTGATCTCTCTTTTCTTCTATTTTTGGAGTTGGTTTCATAACATCTGTGCATGTATTTGCTTTGTAAATCCTTGAAATCATCACCTGTAACAATAAGAATGTGGGAGTAGTGGTAAAACTTGAAACAGGTGAGGAGAATTGGTTTTGTAGAGTGATTGGGCGACCGTTGACATGGCGCGGGCCCGTTGGGTAACGACCTAAGCCATTAAATCTCTAACAGGCCTATGGCAGGAGCGTAGCTGATTGGATGGAGGGGAAAGGAAGAGGTTGTCATGGTGCAACATTTATGAAATGGTTATGAGGTGCGGTGGTTTTTGTGTGGTTTTAGCATAGTGAAAAAAACTTTTCGTAGGGGGTGTAGGTCGGTAAGTAGTAAGGTGTGGGGAGGGGGGGGTGCGAAATAAATAGTGCCTGAAACATAGCAAGTGAGGTGGTTTGGAAAACCATCCATTTCGTAACCCCCTCCCACCCCCCCCCGATGTTAACATTTGGTGGATAAGGGGGGGCCGAAAACATTTTTGGGTCGTCAGATGAAAAGGAAGAGGCGGAGATGGAGGGAGTTTAGCGATGATGTGACGGGTAAGTGGAAGGTGTGGTCGGGGAGTGTTAATGAAGAGCGGGGATGGAAATGTAATGTTAGAACTTAGGATATGGGTAATATGACATTTAATATGTCAAATGTGTTTTCAAATAAATATTAATCCCCGAAATTTAGAATTTATACACATTTTTCCTTTGATTTTTCCCTTTTAATCAGGAACACATGAAACTTTTTAGGATAAACATTTGGAATAAACTTCATGTTTCCCTCATACTTTCTTTTTCCACTCCTAACTACCCATTTCACTAATCTAAAAAATTTTGTTCTTTTGCAAGGTGCAATTAGACTTGCAAACCCAATTCATTTTTTCTTTAAAAATATAACCTACCTCTATCCTTATTTCTTCCATTCACTCAGATTAATTTGTTGAGTCAATTTTATTTCTACCTAACTACCGATATGCCAAGTTTAGACTTTTTGGAAAATCCTTATTTTCTAACTTATCAAAAGAAATTTAAAATTGTACAATCATGCTTAAATTGTATGATTCAACAAGCTAATCTAATCAGTAGTGGCATTTTGATTTGCAGCACTTTCAGTATTATTCTTTTTGGGGTTTTTCTTTCTCTTTCTTTTTCTCTTTTTTATTTTTTCTATATACCCTCTTTTCTTTTCTTTTTTCATATTTTTTTGGAAATCACTTGAATAATGAAAATCATACTCAATATGAAATTGCAACTCATGAAATACTCAATCACCTTGAGATCCTATTATTTATAGGATACTAAAATACCTTACGATTGGTCCAAATGTTTCAATGTAATCAATCCCATCCACCTGATAGAACCCTCTGGCCACAAATCTTGCCTTGTGTTTCACCACACTCCCATCTATTTCCTGCTTCACCTTGTAGATCCACCTGGATCCTACAACTAACTTCCCCTCTGGTCTTAGGAAAAATTCCCATGCACTATTTCTGATAATGGATTCATACTCCTAAACCATGGCATCAACCCAAACTGGTTGTTACACTGCTTCCTCGAAATAGTTTGTCTCTATATCTACACTCTTACTCATAAGAGCCATGTTGATCTAAATGGAGGTCTATTAGTGAATGCTATGCTAAGTACCTCTTTCAGATTTTAAACATGCTTGCTTCTAATGTGCATAGATTTGAACTGAATATCAAGTTACTTCAATGGTTTCTTTTAAGTGTTCTTCAACCAGTATAATTCCATGAAAAAATTGTAAATCATGAAATCATCAAACACTTGAAAAGAAATGTGCATCAAACAACAAGACAAAATCCATTGATGAAGGAGTTCACCCCTCTTGGGCTACATCTCCTAGCCCGTCAACATGACTAGACCTCTCTTGTATTTGGTGTCAAAGTACATATCAGTTTGTTGCCAATAACATGTGGCTATTACCCCTTCAAGGTAATTTTCCCTACAAAGAACTCTCACAACATGAGCAGCACACCATATCTCCTACAGAGATGACATTCTTTCACCGGTGAGAGTTAGAAGCCGCTCACATACACCCTTCAATTCCACACTAAAGAATAAAATAAATAACTTCATGAATAAAGAACTCAAACTAGAGCTAAACCATGTTGGTCACAATTGTTGTAAAAAAAAATTTGGAATTGGGAAAACCCCTACAAGATCTCCTCCTTGCTAAACAACTTCCAAAACTGCTTCAAACATCTAATTGATACATACAACTTACTTGTCAAACCTGCAATATGACCCTGAAAATGTTCTCAAATTAGAAAAAAAAGGTTACCAATGGATTCACAACATCCAAAAATTCCTAAGTAGCCTCTTCTAGCTTTCATTTGGTCTTCAGGTGAAGCAGATATGGCCTCCACTCTTGGTGGCCCTGGGCATATTTAATCTTCAAGCCAGAAAAATAACTTCCATAAGTGCTCCTCTGCTTCTGAAACCTACACCAATCTGCTCAGAATATCCAAAAATGATAGGATAGACAATTTCTGAGCCCAATTTGGTCGAAATTTTCTCAAGTTATGGTCTCATCAATTTTTCCTAAGAAAGCTCCTCTAAAACTAGAGAAACTCCAGTTAACTCCACCAAATCTTGAGTTTTTCTGAAAATGGCAGACTTCACCAACTAAAATGCTAAGTTAAAATCATATTAATTAATTGATAAGTGGGATTAAGTTGTAGTTAAGTGGTGGTTTAGTGTGCTAATGGCACGGTTAAGTTGGATTACTCCTCGTGGTCATACCGTTAGGTTATATGGGTCGGGGCTGGCCCCGCTTACCCCTGCCACATTATAATATACAACTTAAATATAAGTTGTGACTCTTGTTGGTTTAGAACCATTGGCAGGTATAGTGGTATGTCGTTTCGTTTTTGTGGGGAAGGTCGCAGGGTCGACCCTGAACTCCACTCGTCCTCCGATATAAAAATTTGCACCAATATATAAAATGATTCGACCATACCTTAGTCCACTAGGGGGGCACATGGTAGCCCCTAGCTGCACCATGTCTCCACCTTTGGTTGGCCTATTTCCAACCAATGAAAAACTGACAACAAACCAAAATTTCAACCAACCACCAGCTGACACTTGTCATCTCCTCATCCGACCAACTAGAGGAATATTCCTTAGAATATTCCAAGGAATATTCTTTTTTTTGACTGGGCTTCCCAGTCATCATCTTGTCAATTCTGCACAAATTTTATTTGTTTGAGAAAATGGATAGCAAGCTCTAACTTTCTCATACGGAGTCGGTTTTTGATGAAACGAAGTGAGTCAAAATGAGGGCAACAAGACCTATCTATTCATTAAGGTTTCGAGAGATTTCGAGAAATTTGATTTTTGAGCTTAAATTTGAGCTCCTAATCATATCTACCCACTAAAATCCTTTTGGTTTCCAAAATTTCATTTTCATATGTTTAGTAATTGAAAGTATAGTTCCGTCATTCTTCTAAACTTGACCCAATCGAAGTTTTAAGTGCCCTGGCGGCTCTTTTTCATGTTGAACTTGAACTATAACTTGACCAGAGGTTTCAAATTGGTTTTTCTTCTCAACTTGTCTATTTTCCTATGACCATGCCTAACAGCATCCTTCGCAATAAGAATTCAATGGTGTTTATCTGCAAAAATCTTATCGAGGATAAAATCCAAAATACTTTGACATAAACCAATACAAGTTGCACATGGTGAATACTTGTATCAATTGAGTGTTGAACACATTTTTACATACAAAATATGTAGCCACTACTGATAAAACAGTTTTCAAAATTATTTCTGACATAATCAAAGAGAAATTCATTTTAAAACATGGAGAAACTTGACACCAAAATTTTCCATTTCAATTGACTAACAACCGAGCCAAACTAGCAAAAACATGCTAAAGAAAACATTGTTGCATGTAAGTTTTTTATTCATGAATTGTCACTTTTACAAATTACCCACTATGGGGATATACAACTAGTGCAAACAAAGACTTACAATCTTAAAATAGACAAATAGTCTAAACATTTCTTACTCAACATGGTAACTGAACCCTCTATTTGAACTTTTCCTTCTTTTGAAGTTACTTCATGGATGGTCACATCTTGCGCCACTTTTTCTTTTGTCACTTCCTTTTTCGATGCTTGCATGAATTTCTTGCCCTTACCAGGATGAAGTTGTGGAAACAATCTCCAACACTTCTCGATCCAATGCCCACTGATATTGCAGTGAGTGCAAAATTTTATTTGAGCTCTTCTTAGTTCACATGCCTTTTTCTTTGATTGAGTTTTCCTCTTCTCGTTCCCAATCTCAAGTGACATAAACATCTTCTTGATGATGGCTTTTCTTCTGTCACACTCATCTACACAATGTTTAGAAGAAGTGAAAAAAGTGCATGGATACATTCTCCTCAACATGTCACTCAGATCAACAGATTGTTTTCCTTTAGGATAAGAATTTAAATGAACAGGACTAGTATACCTTTTCTTAGCATCCTTTGGCTTATGCTTCCTAGATGATGAACTTGCATGACAAGAATAAATTGAGTCAGCTTCTTCTTCAATTTTTTCATCTCTCTCTAGAGATACCTTCAAGTCTCTCTTGTATTTGAAGAAGCAGGCAGGTACTAGTTCCGGATGCAAAGTCCAACACCTTGCCTTCTCAGGTCCTCTTTTATGACAGAAGGTACATGATACATAATAGTTGTCATCAGAAGACCATTATTTTGGTGCAACATAACCCAAGCCTTCATACTTAGGTCTCTATTTTACCTCTATTGGTTTCTTGATGCCTTGTTGATTCACACCAAGATCTAAGCCTTCCTTGTAACCCATACTTTCCAAGAGCTTAGACCCAATGCCTATGTTGTGTCTTTCAAAGGCTGCAAAATAATTTACATTAACATATGCATGTAAATAAGGAGCATTGAATGCTCACCATTTCTCTCATCTCTTGATTGAGACACAAATATGGTTTCATACTCCTTTCTGATTTTGAAGGTATCCTCTTGGACTCTTTTATTATCTTCTTTCATCTCCTTAACATGAGGTTTTTATTGAACCTCATCCTCCACATCATGTTGATAAAAGGCACAAACATGTGCATCTTCCATATTGGAAGGAATTTCTACATTAGCATTTTGCATCAAAGTTATAGAAAAATATGAAGTTTGTGGAGAAGATGATGGTTTATCACCATCCTTTTTACCTTCTTCCTTTATTGGAGAACCTTCTACTCTTGAAGATCTATAGCCTTCACCTTCCAATTTTGAGTTCGTTTCTTCATAGAGGAACTTCACCATCTCTGACATGTCCCAAAAAGCCTTTTTGAAGCTTCCATATTTTGTTAGGCTTGTGTGCTCTCCTCCCTGATACATGCATATTGAAGCCTTAGAAATATCTGGAGATAAAACTTGAGGTGGAGCTTCTAGCAACTCTAGCCTCCTTCTCCTTGTTCCAACTTGGGAATCTACACCAACAAGTTTTCCTTCTCCTCTCTGCAGCTTTAAACTTGTAAGCATTTTCACCTTGCAAATAGTCAAACCTTCTTTACACAAGAAACTCAAGCTAACAATAAACCTATAGCTTTGATACCAACTTGATCTAAATGGAGGTCTATTAGTGAATGTTATATTAAGTACCTCTTTCACATTTTAAACATGCTTGCTTCTTATGTACATAGTATTTGAACTGAATAGGAGGTTACTTCAATGGTTTCTTTTAAGTGTTCTTCAACCAGTATAATTCCATGAACAAATTGTAAAGAATGAAATCATCAAACACTTGAAAAGAAATTTGAATAAAACAATAAGACAAAATACATTGATGAAGGAGTTCACCCCTCTTGGGCTACATCTCCTAGACCATCAACGCAACTAGACCTCTCTTATATTTGGTGTCAAAAGTACATATCATTTTGCCGCCAATAACATGTAGCTATTACCCCTTCAAGGTAATTTTCTCCTACAAATAGCTCTCACAACATCATAAACATAACATATCTCCTATAGAGATGAAATTGTTTCACCGGTGAGAGCTAGAAGCCCCTCACATACACCCTTCAATTCCACACTGAAGAATACAACAAACAACTTCATGAATAAAGAAGTCAAAACAGAGATGAACCATTATGGTCACAACTGTTGTAAAAAAAATTTTGGAATTGGTAAAACCCTACAAATTATCCTCCTTGCTCAACAGCTTCCAAAACTGCTTCAAACATCTGATTGATCCATACACCTTAATTTTCAAACCTGTAATACGACCCTGAATATGTGCTCAAATGAGTAAAAAGAGGTTACCAATGGATTTACAGCATCCAAAAACCCCTAAGTAGCCTCTTCTGGCTCTTCATTTGGTCTTGAGGTAAAGCACATATGGCCTCCTCTCCTGGTGGCCCTAGGCATATTTAATCTTCAAGCTGAAAAAATCACTTCCAAAAGTGCTCCTCTACCTCTGAAACCTACACCAATATGCTAAGAATATCCAAAAATTCTAGGATAGACTCTTTTTGAGCCAAATTTCGTTGAAATTTTCTCAAGTTATGGTCTCATCAATTTTTCCTAGGAAAGCTCCTCTAAAACTGGAGTAAATCCAGTTAGCTCCACCAAATCTAGAGTTTCACCGAAAATGGCAAACTCTTCCAACTAAACCACCAAGTTAAAATTGGATTAATTAATGGATAAGCGGGATTAAGTGGTAGTTAAGTGGTGGTTTAGCACGCTAATGGCGCGGTTAAGTTGGAGCACTACATGTGGTCGTAGCGTTAGGTTATATGAGTCGAGGTCGGCCCCCGCTTACCCCCGCCACATTATAATATACAACTTAAATATATGGTGTGACCCTTGTTGGTTAAGAACCATTGGCAGGTATAACGGTATGTCGTTGCGTTTTTGTGGTGGAGGTCGTGAGGTCAACCCCGACCTCCACCCGTCCTTCGATATAAAACTTTGCACCAATATATAAAATGATTCGACCATACCTTAGTACACTAGGGGGGGGCACGTGGAGGCCCCTGGATGCACCACATGTTTTACTCTAGTTGGCCTATTTTTTACCAAAGAAAAACTGACAACAAACCAAAATTTTAACCAACCACTAGTTGACACTTGTCAACTCCTCATTCGAAGAACTGGAGGAATATTTTGGAAATATTCCAAGGAATATTCCTTGGAATATTATTTTTGCTGACTAGGCTGCCCAGTCATCATCCTGTCAATTCTGCACAAATTTTAGTTGTTTGAGAAATGGACATCAGGCTCTAACTTTCTCATACGGAGTCGGTTTTTGATGAAATGAAGTGCATCGAAATCAGGGAATCGAGACCTATCTAGTTGTTTAGGCTTCGAGAGATTCTGAGAACAATGACTTTTGAGCTTAAATTTTAGCTCCTAGTCACATGTAGCCAGTTTAACGCAAGGGGTGCCTTCTCTCCTTGCGATGTGATGTGGGTGATCCCACATTATATCTAGAATCAAGCACCAAACTGTAATCCTCTTTCGTGCGCTTCCTTCCATCTCTGGATGGCTCTGCATGAGTGGGTTCTTCCACTCTCTAATCCTCTTCTTATGACTGCTCCACATCTAGAGGTTCTTCTTTTGGATCCAAGATCTCCTCAACTGCATGCAACTGAATTTCCCTCTCAAGATAAATTTGCATGGCCTTCTCTTCATTGAATTTCACATCTCTTCTGACCATTGTCATCCTATGTGTTGTAAAGTACACTCGATAGTTGTGAGGTGTATCGGTGTACCCCACAAATAATCCCAACTTAGTTGTTGATTTTATATTCTTCTTGGAATATTTGGTCACATGGAAATAAACTGATGAACCAAATTTTTAAAATGCACCACATCTGGTTTCTTACGGTTGATTTGCATGCTTCAACCCACATATGCAATAGTAGGCCCTAATCATGCAACATCGCTCATGCTTCTCCCACAATAGTTATGTTCTTCCTTTCTTCAACCCCATTCTATAGTGGGTTATGAGGTTCTATAAATTCCCATCGAATTCCTTCTAAAGAAAATAAGTTATTGAATTCATTCGAGACATATTATCCACCATTTTCACTTATGAGAGCCTTCACCTTCTTCCTTGTATCTTTCTCGAAAATTTCTTTGAACTCACAAAAATTTTAGAACATCTAATATTTCTTCTACATGAATAATATCCAACACTTGCGTGAAAAATCATCTTCAAAAATCACATAATACCTGTGTTTTCCTCTGGAGGATGTCGAGAACAGTCAACACACATCCGAGTGAACTCTCTCAAGAATCGTCGGTGCTCTGTTTTCCTTCTCATGAAAATTGGCTTTGGTGTACTTCCCCAATGTACACCCTTTACATGTATCTCTCTTCTCAAGTGCACCCTTGGGAAGTCTTGTATAAATTTGTTGCATGATCTTCAAAGCACCATGGTGTAGATGGCCCAATCTTCTATTTCATAACTCACCAATGTCTCAGCTCTACACCTTATCTGCTTTCGTGCTCAAGGAAACACAGTCTTATACATCCAGTTGTAGAGTTTCTTTACCCGAATCCCAATATTATTCACTTGTCTCGTGGCTTTGTGGTGAAGGAATGCTTTCCTTTGCTTAATATCACATCATAGCCATGGTCTTCCAACATAGCAACTGAAACTAAATTCTTCTTTAAATGAGGAACATACATGAGATATTTCATGTGAGAGGAGTATCGTACTCCCTATGAAAGGTAATTTTACCTATGTCGGTCGCACTATACCTCCCATCATCTCCCATCTCAATGTGCATATGGAGATCCTTCTCCTCTGAGTTGCTGAAGAATTATTTGTTGTCGGTCATATGGAATTTCTCCACTATCTAATTACCACACCGAAACCATCACCGATGACACCATGCATGTGATGAGGGTGAAATCCAACTTGAAATGTGAAGTAAGTGCTTCACCTACCTCTCCTCTTGAGGGATTCTTGTTTGTCTTCTTGTGCATACACTTTGTAACATAGTGTCCAAGCTCATGACAATGAAAACATTTTATCTTTGAAAAGTCTCTCTTCTTTCCTGCCTAACCAGAATCTAGTTTGGAACAGACGCCTTCCCTTTCCCTTTCTTCTCCTTTATGTTCAAGGCACAATTCTCCTCATCATCATTCTTTGATGAGGATCCATCACTGGTGTTCCGTTGAATCTCTTCTTGTACCAAGTCAGACTACAATCACTCCCACTCTGGTAACTTCTCCCTCCCATTCACCAAATTTTGGTAGTTGTGCCAACTCTTAGGAATTCCTAGAAGTGCTAGGCTCACCAAATCATCCTCGACAATTGTCACACCAACACTTACAAGCTCATATCAACATTGAGTGAACTTCATCAAGTATTTTTATATCATCTCGACCTTATCCATCTTGATCTTTCTCAGCTTGTCCTTCAGTGTCAGCTTCTTATGGTCACTACTATTCTAAAAAATATATATATTTTAATTTCTTCCACATATAATATGGTGTTTCCTTTCTATGGAGGTTCGAGATAATATGATCTCAAACTCCTTCTAATAGAATCCTTCTTGCCTTTGCTACATTCTTCTTCCATGCATCAAGATTTTGAACATCTACTGTTGCAGGCCTCGGAATATCATTTTCTATGAATTCCTTAAGTAATTTTTCCTCCAACACTGCCTCCATATTTTCCTTCTAAGATATGTAATTCGAGCTACCCTCAAGGGAAGATTTGAGTCTCAATCCACATAAAGACATCTTGATATGTTTTTGGTCCTGAAGAATAAATCTACAAATTTGATTCACTTTTTCAAAACAAGATCGTATTCTTCTATTTTATAGTGATTCCTGCTCTGATTCCATATATAAAATCCACATAGAATCAACTCATCTTGTAATATGCTAAAACAAAATACTTAATCTATTCTACAAATTGTGGAAACAAATTATGATCGCACAGTCACATGAACAAGAAAGAGAAATAATTTTAATCACACAACACAAAGATGTATTTGGGGAGGCCTCAGCTAAAAACTATGTTCTCTGTATATTGCATTAAGTTAAGAATATGAAACAATACAATGCTTCTCTTAGGCTTGAGAGCTCTCTGCGCTATCTTTGACTATCTCACTCTTATCCAAGAAATTTTGGTCCAATACTTAACCAATTCATTTCCTTTGGATGCTTAGCCTTACTTACACATTCTTGAGGTAAATTGAGCCCCTATTAATTAGTAAATTCCCAATAATTTATTATGAAATTCATCCAAGGAATCATGTTGACCTCATGCATGACCAGTACAATTTTCTAATTATACAACTGATAGTATACTTCCCTTTAACTCCAATCTCAACTGGGTCTTCCTTAGAACTTACATACAACAACTATTTATAGTGAATTATCAATTATATGATTGATCATTGCATGTAAATTAAATCATATTTAATTCACTTGACCTCTCATTAGCTCATCCATCAGTTAGAACTAGTTAAATTGATTTAACTCAAATAATTAACTTAAACAATTACAACTAAAAATAAATTACAACTAGACCCCCTAAAACTTATATTGAACTCTACATGCCTCCAGTTTGACCCCAAACTTGAATTGACTAAGCTAACTAAGTCTTCCCAACTCAGTTAAGTTGTACAATTTTTCATGTGATGTGGAATTACAATCTCCTTCTAATTTAATTAAGGGAAAATTAAATTAGAAGCCTCTTCTTGTTTCCAAATTCAACATAATGTTGTAGGTCCCTTTCCAACTATTCTTTGTTGCAATTCCTTGCCTTGAAAATTGTTAAGTATTTTAGCATATTTTCACCAAATCCAAAATCCTTTCTGAAATTTTATAACCAACCATCTCAATGGGAGATGGTTGTACTTGTAGGATTGGGAAATGATAGGAGGAGGATAAGGGATGGAGGTTTAGATACAACAATTTGGGGATGCAAGTCATATCCACACTGCTCATAAGAGATGTCATCCACAAGGTTTCTATTCTAGAATCTTCTCATACTTTTAATTTTTCCATTGTAAAATCAATGTTGCATCCTATGAACTAGAACCTTAATAGTTATGCAACCTGCGATAATGAGTTTTATCATAGGTTGTAAATGTGCAACATGTAACATCCTTTTAAATTATGGTTTGTTAAATTATTTGCACAATATTATTATCTTCCAGAGAATGGATTTTATTTCATATTCTTCAAGGATTAATGACAATAATCCTTTAGAAAATGAAGGATAGGGGTACAACATTAATTTCCATGAATGCGGAAAAATAATGTATGACATAAAGTAATCTAAAGGAATTTTTTTTAATTTGTTAAGGATTTTGTTGGGCACCCAATATACGCTTATCCAATAGATGGGAATATTTCCAAGGATGATTTAACCCATGGTAATCTTCTAGCTCAGGATATTTTCTTGTTATACTAAGAATGAACCTTCTTTTCTACCTTGGCATGTAGCCATAGCTAGTCATTTTTGAAATATACCCATTCATATTAGGAATATAACCCAAATATTTCATTTCATTTGAAAAGTATAAAATTTACATGTCTAACAGTTGGTCCATGCAATATTTTTTCTAAATATATCATTCCATGGGAATACAAATAAGACATCCTTATTTATTTTCAAACAAATAACTTTATTGTATCTAGAGAATATATCTTTTAGTTGATCTATATATATTATTTCCTCGACAAAAAAATAGATTTTATTCACAGAAAGTAAGTGGGAAAGAGAGAGACAAGTACTCACCATAATTCATTTTAAGGGATCATAATCAATTGTTAAGAGTATAAGTCGACTGAGTCCTTTCACAATTAGGAGGAAAAAAATATGGGAAAGGGGGGAGAATTTCCTAATTCCCCTTTATACCTTGATAAAAAAAGGTGAAGCTAAGACATAGATATGAAGTGAAAAGGAGCCTGAGTTTATACAATATAAAACACAAGAGACAAAAGTGTGACAAAATCTTGAGTCAATAAGGAGAACCTTGATATGCAATCAACTAACTCCATCAAAGGATTTTGAGAGATCAAACTTGAGGGTGACTAATTTTTTCTTTCTTGTGTAATGGAGTGAATTCCTTCCTATGCAAAGCTTATGGGCTCATCGATTTTTTTTTCCTTTAAGGAAGCCAAATTTCTCAAAGAGATATGTTTTGAGAGGAAAATCTTTAGCCTCAAAGCAATGATTTTGGTAATAATTTTATAAATTCTATTTAATAGGTATATTGGTCTAAACATATCAAAGGGGAATTTATTGTTTGATTTAGGAATGAGGGTAGTAAAGGTTGAGTTGAAGGCAACCAACATTTGTGCCAAAGCCCACGACTTCTCTACAAACTTTAGGATATTTTTTATGAGGAAATCAAAACACCTTAGATAGAAGTCCATTGGAATCCCATTCGAGAAAGTGAATTTATCATTTTCAAATCCATGTAATTTTTTTATGAGCTCATCGTTTGAGACTTATGTCATTAGCTATCATTTTTATTTCTTACTCAATGTAGCCTGGGAAAGCTAGAACACTTGTAAAATTATTTATATATATGCATGGGTATATTCTTGGCATATATCTTGGAAATTTTTACCCCTATTGTAGCAATGTATTTGAAATACAAGACTAGCAATCCATATGGTCTATTAATAACCCAGATGGAATTTACGAATCAACTTCTATTTGCAAATTTATGGAAGAGATTTCTATCTTTGTCTTAGTATTGAAGCCATAAAGCATGAATCTTAGCCTCCACTCATTTTCCTGATCCAAGAGATTTTTAAAATGGGAATGTTGCAAGGTTTGGATTTATTCCTTCTTTTGAACTGATAGAAAAAATTTATCTTCCTCATTCATTCAAAGTTGAAATTTTCCCTCAAGCTCTCTTAAAGTTCCATCATCCCTTTTCCTTTTCTCCAGTTCCCATTTGATTACATATATTTTTCTCTTTTAATATTTTCTAGAAACTAAAGAGAAGGAGATTCTACAAAGGAATAATCAAATATGACCTAGGAATCCTTGATGGTTTCTATTAACGGAGTCCTACAACCAAGTAGAATCTAGTTTGAAGGGTCTGGGGGGTTTTTGGAGGTGTACACCCATATCTAAGAATATAGAATTATGATCAAAGTCCCTACAAAATGAGACACATTGCTGAAGTTTGAAATTTTTATCCACCAATGATTATGAGAAGAGGAATTTGTCTGACCTCTTCTTTATTTTGACCTCCTCGAATCTCGCATTCCTCCACGTTGGGGTATATGGATTAATTGGAATCATTCATTTTTTGATGACATCAAACCATCACCCTCTCATGTGTCAATTAGTGCTTACTCCTTTTTTTCTTTCCCCCCAAATCCCTCATCTATGCCAAGATATCTAAGACTAACATGCACACATTCTTAGCATTTTTCAATTAGTTTTCACAAATAAAGCAATCCTCGAGAAGGGTAGGTTGTATATTGCATTTATCTTATGTCTCTTTGATCTCCTTTTCAATAAGTCTTGACCTAACCACAAACAACTATAGTGAATTGATGGCCTTCAAACAATTAATCCAAATTTCCTTGGAAAAAGGAATCACAAACCTTCATGTTTTTGGTGACTCTCTTCTAATAGTAAATTGGATGACATGGAAATACAATATGTTGAATTACACTATCCTTCGTTTATACAAGGCATCAACAGATTTGCTATTTTTTTCTTACATTTCAGTTTCTCCCATGTATTTAGGGAGTAGAACCTAGAATCTTACATTGAATCGAATGAAACAACAGGAATATCAACATCGCAGTGAAAGAAGTTTTGTAGCAGCCACAGAAAAGAAGAAATTGAAAACTACAAAATCAATCAATTTCAATGTATCTCAGCAAGTGGAAGAACTTACCCATTGAATATTCCACATGGGAGGATAAGAATTTTGTACAAAAGCATCCAGAAATAATAAAGTGTTGACAATAACACTTGTTTGAAGGAGAGGGGCATGTTAGGTCCCTATAATACTAGTGTATCCCCTTATTTTTATTGTTATTATAGCCCCCTTATTATTATTTTTGTGCCCATGTAGTCCCCATATTGTTATTATTGTGCCCCATAGAAGCCCACTATTGTTATTTTTATGTCCTTACATTGTTATTATTATGTCGGCTAGGATTATATTGTGACCCATTGGACTCCTATATATAGAAAGGAGCTTTTTTCATTTGTATCATCCAAGAATTGTTTATTTATGTAATGTAAAAGAGGTTTTCCCCACGAAGAGGCAGATTTCCAAGTCATTGATCTCTCTTTTCTTCTATTTTGTGAGCTGGTTTCATAACAGGAACATGAAAATTATTTGAAAAGGCTTTGGAAGGATCCTATGAATAAATTCACACATATTAGCTCCAAGATAGTAATTATAACTATAACTTACCTATTAGGCTTATAATATATGGTTTGTGTGGGGTTTAGTCCCCATTAGGTCACTGGTTCAAATATCATTGGAGGGGTTGAGGTGGGAGCCACTTGCAGTGGATAAAACTATCCCACAAGGTGTCCAATCTTGATTGAACCTCACAAAATATTGGTGTCAACATCTTGTTGGTGGGAATAGCCTTCTTCTATCTAACATTTGGGTTGGCCCTATCTTAGTTGGAAAAAAACAAAAAAGAAGCAAAAGACATCCATTACTTATTAATCACTTTAAATCATTGTCTAATTATATCGTTTATGAACAATAACCATAATAATAATTTATTCATTTTTAACAAAGATTATTGCACTGAGAGGTGCATTCTATAGGCCAGTATGAGGGAAATATGTAATTCCATTTGTGCTCAATGTAGAATTGATATGTTTCTTTAAAATATATATATATATATATATATATAATGAGAAAATAACTTCGACTAAGACAAAACAAAGAATAAGTATATGTGTACAAAATACAATTAATCTCACCACAATCACTCACTCCATTATCACTTAGTTTTTTGTGGCTCAATTATTTGTAAGGTCAAATTTTGTTGGATTAGCTCAATAATTCATAAGGTGGAAGTTTGTTTTACCAAAAGAAAATTGAATACTATTTTCATTCAATGGATCAAAGCATCAACTTTAATCAAAATTAGTTTAGTGGTATTTAACATGAATTGGTTTACAATTAGGAACTTATAGTTATTATAAAATTGCTCTTTTTATTTTGGGATAGGAATCCTACCAAGATCTATTATTCAATTTATAAAACAAAGTATAACACAAATTATAACATAATTAATATTTTGTGAGATTTATAACTTTTATATATTTGAAAAATTATTGACTAAGATTGAAATGGGTTCTACTATTGATCATTTGTAAGATGGATTTTTATAAGATAATCTTAAGGTGAACCATTATGATTGTTTCAAATATGGGGTTTGCATTTTAACCAAAAGAAATTTGAATTGGAATTATTCTTTTTTATTTGACACTCTTTTTCATTTTTCCTTGAAATTCATAACCTTGTTGGGAAATTACACCATTGTAATTGGAGCTATCATTAGTATACTATTGGTTGGATACAATTTTTTTTTTAATAATTAAAAAAAAAAAGTACAAATTTTTGCAAGGTTCACTTTCAAAGTTTGAATTCATATGAAATGTTAAAAGAAGAAATGTGGAATGAGTAAAGCTTGAATTCATATGAAATGTTAAAAGAAGAAATGTGGAATGAGTATGAAACGTCCAATATTGAAGAAGGATGTTTCACACATTCCACACTTTTGCTAGAAATAAAAACATTCAATAATAAGCACAATTATTTTTCCTATCAAATATTTAAGATTTAATGTTATCCTTAAATGTAAAAATCACATTTAAATTCAAATTTGGTCTCACAAACATACGGAAGAGTATGAACTAAATTAAAATTTAAATGGACTATATTATTACAATGAATTCCAACTATTCTTTTGAAATTATATATATATATATACAAAAAATAAAATCTAATAAACCTATAGTTATTGCATGAGAGACTTGATATGCTTATACAAATTTTTATATTTACTACTTAACTCTTCAACATAAAATCCAGTTTTTTATTTTCATCATTTACCCAATTTATATCAGCCACAACTATTGTCATTTTCCATAAGCACAAGTTATATTTCCCAAATTTAAATCAACAAAAATAAATGCTTATACTATAATTTAAGATCAACGATATGAACTAGATTTCCCTAATTTCTAATCAACACAAACAAATAATGCCATTTCTATAACAAACAACCACTTTGTACAGGGAAAAAATAATTAAAATAATTTCTTGGAGCATTAAATCAAATCCCAAGTCAAGCCCAAAATTTTGATAACTATTTTTTTCAAATGAAGGGTAATTATATGTAAAAGGATGATTATAGTTGAGGTTAAAAATTCAATGCAATTTAACTCTCATAAACAATTACAAATGAAAACATACCTATATCATAAATAATTAAAATAGTTAAAGTAGATTTTTAACTATTTAAATTTATGGATCATAATATTTATCAGCCTAGATCCATCTTAACTCCAGATCTACCAAGTGTAGGGAGAGATCAAATTTATTTTCACTCTAAAGGAGGTTTGTACCTCAAGAAATTTCATCACTCTTAGGGACTTGGTAGATTGGAGCTAAGATGAATCTAGACTAATTTTATTTTTGAAATAAAAATATTTATTGTTTTAATAATTTTAATCTAATTATTTTAAATTAAAATATATTTAAATAAAAATAAATTTAAAATAATTTAATTTAATATAACTTCTTTTATTGTTATTTTAATTTCATAAAATTTAAATCTCTAAATTTTATAAAATTAAAATTTGAAAATTAAATTTAATTGGAATTAAATTCCATAGTACAAATAAATTTAAATAATGTAAAAGTTATAAAAAATAAATTTAATTCAAAAAAACGAAAATGACGTTAAAGGTGATTTTGGAATAGACTTAGTCATTATATAAAAGGATATAATTTAATTTAATTTAATTTCTATTGTGATTTTAATTTCATAAAATTTAAATTTTAAAAATTTATCCCATAATATTTATATGAAACTACATAATGGTTATTGTAAATTTAATGGAATTTTATTCATTTAAATAGCCTACATTAGAGAAGAATATCATGGGAAAATCCTAGGATATCAAAACTTGGAGCTAACTAGCAGTATAATTGTCTCACTGTGAAAATATGTGGTAAACAATATTATTGATTAACTCTTTCATATAATTTAATTTAATTTAATTTCTATTGTGATTTTAATTTCATAAAAATTAAATTTTAAAAATTTAACGCATAATACTTACATGAAACTACATAATGGTTATTATAAATTTAATGGAATTTTATTCATTTAAATAGCCTAAATTAGAGAAGAATACCATGAGAAAATCCTAAGCTATCAAAACTTGGAGCTAACTAGCAGTATAATTGTCTCACTATGAAAATATGTGGTAAACAATATTATTGATTAACTCTTTGATGAGATTAAATTTTAGTTATGTATTAATGAATTTTAAAGTATTAATATTTTAGTTTGCATATTGTTAACATTTTTAGTATTATTATAGTGAATTTCAAACTTTCTTATAATTTTTCCAAGAAATACATTCAATGTAATTTTTCATTTAAAAAATATATTAAATATCCATGAAGATTAAAAATTTTGAGATTTTATTTGAGATTCATCAAGATTAATGATAATCTCGATCTAAAATAGGTTCCCAAAATGACAATCTAATAAGCTTGGCTTTCACTTAGGTTATTGCAATAGAGACTTGATATGCTTATACAAGTATTTATAAGAACTCATAATAAAAATTGTCTATTTAGAAACAATTAAAAATATCATAGGTTAAGTTGACAATATTAGATTGTGTTATTATTTTTCTCACTGTGAATATATGTGGTAAATCGTGTGATTGATTCACTCTTTCATGAGATTAAAGTTTAGTTCCTCGTTAAAGTGTTTTAGAATATTAGTATTTTAATTTTCATATTATTTAAATTTTTTAGATATTATTACATTGAATTCTAACCATTCTTATTACCCAGCTAAAAAATAAACTTTTTTCTCAGAAGAAAAAACCTTAATTTTATTCAACTTGTAAACAAAGAATTAAATTACATTCTATAGATACCATTAGACATTCGATCATGTCAAACTTTTAGTTCATACACACAAAAATATAACTTTGTCGGGGCTAAGTGTGATAATAATCACTTAACTTCCCCTTTTCACCTTTCTTTTTGTGAACATTTTTCCAAACCCCATGGCTAGGATCAATTGTTACTATTGACAATTGGTTTCCACCTTCATTCCCAACAACTTATTTGTTTGAATCCTAACTTTATTTTTTTTAGGGTGGTTCATAGACATTGAGTGCTCGCTATATCCACAGGAAAATCGAGATAGATCAACCCAAGGGATCTACCCATCGGCCAAACTAGAAAGGCCTAACCCCAAGGGCATCTTGGATATTTCACCCCGTGACCTTCCGATAGGCGAGGTACTTAGCAACAGGAACTAGACCAACTGAGCTATCCATTGAGGCTCATATGAATCCTAACTTTCAAATATATGTGTTCTCCTTATACCCCCGATCTCTTTTCACTAAGTGTATCCTCTTTCTGGTGCTCTGGTGCTTTGATTTATACTAATTTTGTACCCTACAAAATATGGATCATGATTCCTAACTAGTCCCTAACTCCTTCATATATTTGGATTCAGTGTTGTTCTTGGGCATCCATATTTGGAGGATTTTCCATGAGCTCTTCTTCTTTAACAATGAAATACACTTACACTTCTGCATATAAAATCTAGAACAAATATCTAAGATGATTAAAAAATGTGAGAATTCTTTTGAGATTCATAGAGATTAATAATAACCTTGATTTGCTCCCAAAATGATAATATAATAACCCTAGCTTTCATCAACTCACTTTTGACATTGCACTAGAGACTTTATATGCTTATACAAGTACTTATATTACTACTCAACTCTTCAACATAGAATTCAATTTTTTATTCTCATCATTTACCTAATTTATCTCTGCCGCAACTATTGTCATCTGTAATAAACACAAGCTAGATAAACCCAATTTTAATTCAACAAAATAAATGATGCCACTACTATAATTTAAGATCAACCATAAGAACTAAATTACCATATTTTTTAATCAACACTGTCAAATGATGTCACTGTTGTAACCAACCACCACATTGTAGAGGCAAAACTCAACTTCCTAGAGCATTACATTAAATACCAAGTCCAATAATTTGATGGATTCATTTTTTTAAATGAAAGGTAATTATGTGTAAAAAGATGATCACAATTGAGGATAAAAAAACAAGGGAATTTAACTAATAGAATAATTTTTTTTTCATACCACTTACCATTTCATTTTAATAATATATTGTAGATAGACCATTTCATCTATTAATTAAATTAATCTATTTAGAAACAAAATTCAAACAATTAAAATGACAATATAACTATATCATAAATAGTTAAAATAGTTCTTTATCTATTTAAATTTATTCATCATAATATTTATAAAAATTCATAACAAAAATTATCTATTTAAAAAAAATAAAAAATATCATAAATTGGGTTGAAAGTATCAAAGATTGTTGATATATGTAGTAAACAATGTGATTGATTCTCACTTTCATAAGATTAAATTTCATTTGATAGTTAATGAATTTTAAATTATTAGTATTCTAATTTGTAGATTATTTAAATTTAAAAGTATGAAGTTCATATCAAACATATACATAATAATGATAATATGAGAATATGACATTGTTGCTAGCAATTGGAACCAACCTTTATCCATCTTAACTCTGTATCTATCATGAGTGGAGAGGGATCAATCCATACAGGTGCAAATCTCCCCTCAAGTTTTACACTCCAAAAAAAAGTTTGCACCTCAAAGAATTTGATCACTCTCAATCTATGATAAGTCCAAAATTAAATGAATCTAAATTAGAATATTAATTTTTTATTATCCTAACTATATATATATGGATTTTGTGTGATCTAAGCGTTTAGTGGAGTGAATGTTCAACTTTGTAATTTCATCTCACTTGGACTTCTAAGGATGCTCAAATATCTAATAATTAGGCCGATAGGCCTTCTCTTTTGAAACAGAATCTTTTTTTTTTCGTCAACATATTTATTCTGCCGAGGACACCTGTTACTCGTTTTTAAACGAATAACAGATAGGTGTCATTTTTTAAACGAGTAACAGGTGTCCTCGGCAGAATAAATATGTTGACGAAAAAAAAAAGGTTCTGTTTCAAAAGAGAAGGCCTATCGGCCTAAAAATGACACCTGTTACTCCTGGTTCGAACTAACTCTACTCTGTTCACCGTTCTGTTTCCGTTATTCGCTCCGTCGACTGTGTAAGTTCATGCCAGAAAAACCAGAAAACTAGCTTGTAGAGCCCCGACCTCATGAAATCCTCTTCCATTTCCCTGCAGCTTCCAGCAACAGCAAGAATTCAACCGTCACTGGCACGCTTTCTTTATTTTCTTTGAATTTTCATGTCAACATCCTTGCTTCTTTGAATTTGCAGGGATCCTTGCTTTGGTGTTTTAAGGAGGGCGCTTTGAAATGTTGAACTTTTGTGCAGGGCAGAAACCTCCTTTTTGACTGATGCGAGGGGTTTTCTCACTGATTTTGCGGCTAGGGCTTTGCGTTTTGGGGTTTCATCTTTATACATAAAATTCCAAGGGAACCGTAGGCTTATAATCACTGTTTTGTTTGGCCGCAGGAGTTTTAAGGCTGGTTTCTATTGCAAACCTTTATGCGCTATAACCTTCTGTGTTTTTGCAGAGATTTGTGTTTTTACGCAAAAGCTCATAGCTTGAGGTCTCGTGCGAATCTTTTTTTATTTTGGCTTTGAAGAAAAGTTTCTTGAAGAATTTGAGCCATAATATTTTTACTAGAGATTTTGAGGATTGTCTTTAGTTTTGATTCGTTTTTCATATTTTTGGAAGCCTTATTTTAAAGAAGCCGCAGCCATTACCAGCCTCCAAACCATCACTCTTTCACATTTAGTATTTGATTTGGGTTTGATTGGTCATCTAAACATTGGTGCCTTCGCAGAGATTTAAATCTTGAGGGCTTTCCTGTCTATTCTGGCATCCAATCCTTTGACCTAACCTTTTCTTTTGGCAGAACCAAGAAAAAGCCTTATGGGAGGGCCTAGTCCTCTCTCACTGTAAGCATTAATTCTGCCTCTGTCACCTGGTATGAAAGGTTTCTAAGGCCGGAATTATTCAGTCAATCACTGAGACTGCAAACCTTTGAAACCTAACAAAGTCTCCTTAACCATTTAATTAAGATTCTGCTCGAATCCTAATCAATTTTGGGGATTCAGCAGTATGCAATGGTTGGCTTCCTGATTTCAACATTTATAGAAAATTAGTTGGCAGTCTTTGTAGTGGGAGCATGCTGGCTGAGGCATTAAAGTTGATGGATGAGGTTTTGGTCGAAACGTTGGAACATTCTAAGAGTTTGATAGAGTTAATACTTAATTCCCAAAATCAAAATGGAAAATTCAATGAACTGAGAAAGCCTACATAATTCAGTAACCTCATTCAATATAAATATTGAATATTGTTGCATAGAGGGTCACAGTTTGACCTAGGCAAACAAATAGATTAATTTTGTCTGCATTGAAGGAGTCTTATGCAGCTATGTAACTGGGAAAATAGTTTCTTTCCTCAGGTAAGATTCTTCATTCATTGTAACATATCATTAAATATCTTTCTGGAAAATTCAGGAAGCATTTGATATAACGGACATGAAACTATGTTGAATGGATGCCTTCATAATCATCTCGTAGTTTTCCATGTGAATCTTCTCCTCAAATAACTAAAAATATTTATGCAAGTCATAATTAAATATATTATGAGTTGTGTTCTGTTATATGCAGGGCTGGCATCATTTTCAGGTGGCACTTCTTGTCCAAGGATAAGATCTACATTCGGTGGCCAAAGCTTGCATTTACCAGCTTCTCTGTGGGTCTCTGCACGAAGATCTCGCAAGTCTACTCCTGTGACAATGATGTCAAAGCCAGTTATTTAGTTCATTCAAGGAACGGACGAACAGAGTGTTCCAGATGTCAAATTGTCGAAGTCAAGGGATGGCACAATTGGTATGGCCATATTTTCATTCGATCAGACGTCTGTATTTGATTCCTCTAGGGAACTTGGAGATATTACAGGCCTTTATATGATTGATGAAGAAGGAGTGCTTCACTCAGTTGATGTGAGTGCAAAGTTTGTGAACGGGAAGCCTTCGAGGATAGAAGCTAAATATATCATGAGGAGCCCACAAGCATGGGATAGGTTCATGAGATTTATGGAACGGTATTCTAATGAGAATGGTCTTCAGTTCATCAAGAAATAAAAATAGCATATGCAGTCTCAGTTTTGGAATTTCATTGAGAGGCTTACTCTTTTATGCAGTTTTAGAGCTCTGTGTTGTTTTAGACTAGTGGCATGTTGTTGTTACTCTTTTAATAGTCAGAATATTGAAGGAGAAATATTGGATTGAAACCACTTGAAGCATGATGGATGGATTTTTATTTTTACCAGTCACGATATTTAACTCAGGATTTGGCTTCTCTCTTGTAGATGCAAGAGTATGTAGTCCCCTGGCTTTTTTGTGCATTATATGCCTTTTGTCGGGGGAAATAGTTTTTATACTTTTCCCAAAGGCACTTAAAGTACTGTGCCCTCGAAGAAGTTGGGTTAATGAAAATTTTTCTTTGTTGTTGCAGCTCCAATGTGTGTTAGTTTTTGTCATCATCTCTAACAAACTCCCTAGCTACAAACCCACGGTCTTGTAATTTCTTGTTTATATTAATTAGTTAAGGTGCCCAAATGGGAAAGAGAAACTAAGCTGTAAATTACCATAAAACGGTTTTGAAAGAGTTAATAAACACTGTTTTCAATGTATTACCTAAATTTTATATGTGAAATGGAAATATGTTACATGGGAAACATTTTGTACAATACGGGAATAGCATTGAGTAATGTAGAATCTATGAGCACATTTGCTGAATCTCTGGAGATCAATTTGACATGGGTTTCAGTAACTTTCAGATAGAAGACTTGACGAATAACTGTTAATTCTTAAGCAATAGCTTCTCTGGATTCCAAGATCTCACACCATTGGGGTTTTACTATACAGTCAATCAATTCTATGTTACTTTCAATGTTTGAGTGCTGTTTGGTAAAAAGCTGTGCTCTGATCAACTTCATTAAGCCATTTGATTGTGGATTTCTATCACCACAACAGCCCCTCTTGTAATCCTATATGGTCAATGTGCTGAAGAAGTTCTTCCTCTTCACTTTTCAAGCAGTCTGTTAAACCGTTTTGAAGGATGTTATCTTGGATTGCAGCCATTTCCGTATCAAGAGTTTATTGGTTACTGAAAATATTGCCAAAAAACTGATTATTCTGAGCCTTGAGACTCTTCTTAAGAAGTTTAAACTTCTGTTGTCTGCATCTTTGTCCCATGGACCCCAACATGAGTTTCGTTATTTTTGGATATTTGACCTAAGATCCGGGTGAATTGTCCACATCATCTCAAACGAAAATGGGATGTTCTGTGGTCAGTGGGTCTTCTAAAGAAGCATTGAGATAGGCCAGTGATCAGAACGAGGACAGATTATATGACTCAGCTGAAATGTTTAAATTGAGAAGATGGTGTTCAGCTGACAGAGAGTGATCAAGGCATTCTGAAGGCCAGCCTTCTAAACCTAGACCAAACACCTCTTCAAATACACCTCCACCTCTTTTTAGCCCAGTCCACCTACCTCTTCACTCTGCATCAATTATATGTCGAGTATATTCAGGCTTCATCTAGATATTATGTGGAAAGACATAATGAATATACAAGGGACTTAATTTATGAGATTGAACTGTAATGACGAGAAGAAACAAAATTTAGCACTGATATGGATAAAGGGCAGTCCCTCTTCGTGTCTAAATGACCCCAAATCCTCTTCAGAACGATGAACTTTATTCCAGGCTGCAAACACAATAAAATGGGCTATCAAAAATTAAAACTATCTTTGCTGGTACAGTGAAGATGTTAGAAAATGTCCTTAAGATCAGTGGTGACCAGATAGACACGCTACTTAGTTGGGTTCATAGAATTTTGCATTCTCAAAGAATATCTACCCTGAAATGTGAAATTACCAGTCTCAACTCCTTTCTCTCCTTGAGATCTCACTTCTACCTCTTATCCATCAATTACAAATTCAGCACCAGATATCGTGTGTTTATACAGCTGATGATTTCATCCTTTAGGTGGTTAATTGTGAAACTCTATTTTGTGAATGGATAAACAGAACAAGCCAGTGTTCTGTTTGAACCTGCCATGTCAGGGTTCAGAAAACGTGAGCTTGGATACAGCTAGGATGCACCACATTTGACTAGTCCAAGGCCTCTAACACAGGCAACCAAGCTTGATGAGGTATTTAAATTAACTTCTGTAGGGAGCCCTTACCATCCGAATTCTCAGATATTTTCATCTGAGAGTGGTGGAGAGTCCAGCTCTGTTGCTGCTGCTACCCCATCCTGCGTAGAGTTTCAGGACGGGAAGGAAGAAAGTTCTTATTATTTTCAAGAATTTGAGTGTTTGGCCCCATTTGCAGAATTTAGAAGTTCTGTAATGGAAGGTAACTGTTCTTTGTCAAACGAACAGGATTTTGGGGCATGCAATGGTCTATTTAATGAGAAAATGAGGCTAGACTCATGTGCAACGTGTCAAAAAATATTTATTATGTTTGATCAGACTGGAAGTAGGGGTAGAATTATATTCCACCTGAGTCAATTTTCGATGATGTTGCCGAATTCAACAATATCTAAGGCACAAATAAATCCTAATAGTATGGTTTCAGAAGAAATAAAGAAGTTGGCAGTGCCTGTTGAAGGTAGATATAGTGGCTGGGAAACTCTTTCCAGTCCCTAAAATGAGACCCTGCTTGTCTCAGCTTTTGCAGCTTTGCAAAAGATAAGAGAAGATAGATTTAATTCTTTATCACCAGTCAATTTTGGTAATGAATTTATTCATTACTCTGCTGAAGGGGAAGAAGCACAGGCATGGTTTGCTATGATGGGGCGAGCCAAACAAAAAGTGGGAGTCCTCATAGCCAGTTCCATAAAGACACCGAGGACTTGGAAGCCTTGCTATACTCTGATGATGAAGAAAGTAATACTGGGCACTCACCAAGTGAATTAACTGGGAACAATGGACACTTGTCTTTAGAAGAAGATAATTCTGATGTAACCAGTGGTATTCCAGCCAAGAGGAGGAGAATTGACTTTATGGCAAATGGAGAACAGGCGGTTGATTACACACCTGCATCTTTTGAAGAATTTGATAACATATCCATGACAAATGAAATATACCCGTCAGTGCAGTCACCTGATATTTCTATAGTTGACACTTCAAGCTGGGACATCGTTAACCATCCCAAGTTTTCTGCTGACATCTATGATGATAACAATAGCCAGAATCTCCTCTGTGGCTATAGTTGTCATAGTATCCACGGAGAATATAGTTCTAAAGGCAGTGGCAATGAACAGATGCAATCTGTGAAATGCCTTTTGGGACATTCAGGATCAGCCGAGAACTCAAGGAAAGGAAAGATAAAAAGAACTGTTAAGCTCCTGAAAAGTATACTTCCTGGTGGAGATTGCATGGACACCACTATTGTTCTTGACAAGGCCATTCGGTATGTAAGGTTGCATAACTCTATAAACTAAGAAAGAAATTACTTAGTTTTTATTAGTATCTCCAGTTTGATCTGGGCTGTTAGGGTTTGGTAAGTTCATTTTTAATGTATTCAGTTATGTCGGGTTTTCGATATTAACTATTGTGAAGCAGCCGTCTTTGTGAATCCTTATGATGTGCACTTTCTTCTTGTGTAAGCAGTTCTGTTAATAACTAAATAGTAATTATCAACATTATACATATTCTAAGTTTTCCGTGAACGTAGACTGCTTTCAGAGTGAGGCATTCTTTCTCTCATTGAAAATAAATATGTTTGGGTAGAATATCCAGCTTTTGATAATTTGCATGTTATTTATGCCTCGAGTCTTTTTTGGCAGTGTTGATCCTATAAATATCTGTTCCAATGAGAATGAGTCGAAATGTTCTTCTCTACAATGAAAATAGCACGCTAAAACATTTTGAAGGCGAAAGCATTACCTCCAGGCCTGCCTTCATTATAAAGTGAAACCTAGACCATTCAGTTATATCTCTGCGGTTCCACTTGTTTATTGTTTCTATCTGTTCTTTTATTGTCCTCGTTAGGACAAAAACATAAATATACTGATATGTTTTGGCTGTAAGGAGTTGAACAGGGATCATTCTAGACATGCAATTTCAAAAATTTCTAATGAACTGTCAAACAACTTCGCATTTTTCTTTATTGTCAGCGATAGTCCGAAGCTTAATAGAAGGAAACTCTAAGTGATATATATTCCCTCCAAGGCTTCAAAAATTTCCAATTCCCAGGACACTGAGAACTTTTAGAAGACTAGTCTGTCAAGTAGAAGGATGCGACCACTGCCCGCTCGGCTGTAGGGCCCCTCTACTCATGGCATTTAATATTTTGACAGCGCTGAGTTCAACACCCTTCATTTTGCACAGCTCTTTATGGTCCATAATTTTTTTCTTCATACTATGGTCATTTGCAGTGTATGTAGTGACGTTGATGTGGCTAGAGGGGATACCAGAGGGCAGTACTGTGCAGGCTATCCTGCACTGGTTCAGGAACACCGCACACATGATGTATAAGATGATGGGAGAGGTGATCAGGGAAGAGGGCCTGGATCAGGAGTTCCACCCGACTGATTATTTGAATTTATGTGAACTATTTATAGATTCTAGAGAATTTACAGAAGACAATTGTCCTTTTCTAATTTGATTTATGCTTATGTCTTGCAGTGATAATGCGACAGTTGATTACAAGAAAATCGATGCCCATTTGCACCAGTTCAAGGGAATCAGTTCCAGGTATAGATGTATAGACGATAATAGGTTATATGTTGTAGATAATTATTTTCCAGTCGGGAATTTTTAAGTTTATTTTAGATTTTTGGAATATTTAGATGGATATGGAATCTCTAGAGTATATAAGATTTTAAAATATCTATTTAATCCAACAACACTGTAAGAAAATTACCCTAGAATTATAATTTAAAAAGTGTGAGCCATGTATATGTATAATTTAGAAATTTTGAATCTATTTAATGAAGCAACACTGTAAGAAATGTACACATCGTATGGGTGAACTTGTTTGAAATTTTGATATCGACAGCTTAGGGGTGCAGAGAGTTAAAAATGTATGCATGGCGTTTCGTGAATTTTGTAACGACAATAACTGGGAAGGGTAAGTGACAACTGTATACATCACTGCTAGATTTTTTTTTTTTTAACGTCCTACTGAGAAATTTCAGCGAAATTGATTTCGTGCAGGTTTCTTCAATGTTTGCAGCAACTCAGGGAAGAATATTATCTGTTCAAGAATAAACTGCAGCATCTGTTTCATGTACACAACTGATCAGACTGATATTTTATGTGCATACATAATTGAGATTAACTTTTAGTTTTTATGTCTCTGTTTTTTTGTTTCTTTCCAAGGATAAAAAACCTAACGGGAAATCCCTACATACTTCTATACATTTTTGTGGTGATACTTTATAGGATGTAAATCTGTTGCCACTGATTATGACATCTAACCTCATGATGAAATTGAGTGAGCATTGATCCCTATAGTTTCCACACGATGCTCAAGTCATTCAACCTCTTGAGCTAGCCTCTGCTAATTTTTGTTGCTGCTTCTCTGGTGGGCTCATATCCATCATTTGCAGCTTTGAATCAATGGCCGATGGGAACCTGCAACCATGAGAAGCAGAGGCGAACCAAGCTACTATTTGACATGTAATCATAGACCAAAAGAATCTCTACTTTCTCATGACACCATCCTTACAGATGAACTAGGTTTCGATGACTAAGCCGTCCTACGATTGACAGCTCTGTAAGAAATTCATTCTTCCCTTGATTGTTACAAGTAGATCTCTTCACTGCCAAAGGAGATAAGAAGAAAGTGGAGCAGCGCAAGAGGTAAACCAGGCAGCAACAAAATAAAGAACTCTAGGTGGAATATCGTTCTGTTTTTAGATTTTTCTTTAAGGTATTGTGACCTTGCCCAAGACTTGGACTGGCAGGCTCTCCCAATTCAGCATTTGAAAAAAAATGAATATTTGGCGTTGTAAGTTTCATAATAGGTGAAATCCATTGTGGGATACACATGTGAATTCATAAATCTGCAGTTTAATAGAAGTGCTGGATGTGAAAATTTGAGTTTTCCCATCATTTGCTTGTGCCTTTAAAGTTGTGTTTGCTTCCGTTTATAAGCTTTATGTTCTTGTTTGAAGAAGATTTGCAACCCCTGTTGTTGTGGTTGTTTCCATGCGTACCTTTGGGCTGCACCACATCCAACATGGCAATAATTTAAAAAGTAACAGTAGCCTCTAGCTTTAGCTTCCAACGACAAAATTTGAAAGATAATGCATCATAATAGCAAGAGTGAAGAGCAGGATTATTTGAACTTCGAGGGTGAAAAGAGAATGACAAACTCCAAGAATTAACTGTTGATGAACTAAACACCAAATACAAAATGAAGATAATAAAGAACGAAAAGCATACCTGCTGAGCCATAAAATGCAGCCCAGAATGTCCAAAATTTAAATGCAACCCAAAAACACAGGCCAGAAATGCAGTGTCCCAGCCCAGAAATGCAACCCAGAATGTAAGAAACAAAGAAACATAAGTGTTACTCCATGGAATGGTGGATTATAGTCTCGGAAATGCACGAAGAACAGAGAAAGCGAATACAGTACTTGAAGCAGCAAATTTTGAGGGTGTTTATAGGTTTTGTGTGTGATTTTCGTTTTTGGGCACAATTTTTGGATTTATTAGTGCATTTTTTGGGTTTTCGGGTCAGCCATGCATTATGACATACCTCAACTGTATTAAACTATATAGGCACATATATGGTATGGTAAATTCAACTATATGTTGACTGTACAATATTCATACCATAGAGACAGTTTTCCGTACCACACAGGAGCTGAATTTCGTACAGGAACCTCCAGTATGACCGAATTTTGAAACTATACTCCGTTGGTGTAATGCATAAAACATCAACAAACATCAACATCTTATAACATTCATTTACGGAAGTGCAGTTGTTTCAGAAGAATAGTGTATGGTGTTCTGAACAGTATACACTGCTAACGCAACGAATATATAGGAATGAACAATAACATTGGTTTATGCTAATCACATTATACAGTGGTTCATCAAGCCCGAGACAAGGTATATGCCTTCTTTGACAACTGAATAATAACAGGATCAAGCAAATATCTGTATCACAGTTGCAATTTCCAGGCAAGTGTGCAAAAAAATTGTTACTATTAGGATAGAAAGAAACAAGGATTCATTACAAATTGCAAATACTGATTGTAGCAGAGTGCTGATGTGATTATCAGCGAGTAGTGATTAATTAATGGGAAAATGAGATAAATATTGGTGTTAATAGAGGTCGGTAGCAGCAATGGTAGATTACGTCATATCAATTGTCTGCCTCTTTATGTTTCAGCTCATAATTATATAGAGGAGGGTCACTCAAGATTCACATTATAAGATCTGCATCTGTTGACCCGTAAAACTATGTTTTTCACAGTGTAAATGGAGAAAATTTCATCTTTCTGTTTCATGAGTAAAACTCTAACGACTGAAATGCAATTTCCTTTTTTCCTTTCATGTCAAAAACTAGAATTACTTCAAATTAATAATTCACAAACAATGCTCCTATCGGCCTCTCTTTGCACCTTCTGGGGCAACTGCTAGTTTATTATAATTACATTTGTGTTTAACTATGGGCTTTCACAAGGGAAAATGGAGAGCCGGAACGTGTGGGTTAGCAGGTTAGGGCGGTATGATGGTGACAACGCAGATCCATTGGACTATGCACCAGATCGAGATGGCTCGCTGCCTTTCTGGGCTCTAGACCACAAACAAGGGAGGAGCCCGTTATTGGGACGAGCAGGGGCACTTAGCAGAGGCGAACCCAAGGCAAAGACAGCATTTGCCTTCCACTCGAAAACAGTCCAGGGGTTTCGGCTCCCTTACCCGGATCTAGGACACGCATGGCTGATGTCCGCAATGGGTGTCAGTTTTCAGCCGCTTGCCGGCGGGAATGAAGTTAGGAGGAGCTGGACGGATGGATCGGCGACAGCAGAAGGGGCAGGAAGCCCAACCTATCGAAGGAGACATGGGAGGTCTGGAACAGCTGCGGAGGGATCTGACTGTGGCTACAGCCGTCTTGTGGTTCACATGCACAGTTCGTTGGATCATTGATGCGGTCTTGGAACCCATCCCTCTCCAAATACGCTAGGATTTACCCAGATCCGAAGGGCTCGCCATTTCTAGGTAGATATATTTCCTTATCATGATTTTGCTAGTTTATATTACATATTCAAGTGCATTATTTGGCAGGCCGAAGGATGGGAGTTTCTGCACATTGCATGGGCAGTTAGGGAGATGAAGCTCCTTATTTCAGCGATGTGTCACAGTTTGTAGGGGTGGAACAGGGATGCTCCTACCCAGATATCCCTACTATGTGAGGACACAAAGTCACCTAGATCTCGAGACTGCCCTGTGGGTAGGTTTGGATGTAGGGTTTTACCCACTAAAAACTCCTACATAGTATAAAGAGGAGGGGGCCTAAATGTCGAGATCCAGTTTCAGATCTTTGTTAAAACCTTAGAAGGGAAATCCAAAATCAGTTTCAGATCTTTGTTAAAAACTTAGAAGGGAAATCCAAAATCATTTGGGTGCAGGATTCAGATCTGGTCTTAGATCTGAAGCAAAAGATCCATTCTGCCACAGGAATCCCGGTCATAAAATAGAGCTTGGTTTTTTCTAGGAAGTTCTGTAGGAAAAATACTCAGTTAAAAAGACTGCTCCATTCAAAGGAACTCTTCCATAATACTGAAACTAAGACTCAAAGGGGAGCAACAGGAGGAAGTATGGCTGCTAGGACAGAACATAACAAAGGCCTTGAAATTATGAGGGGAGCCAGTACCTTCAGAATAGAAACCCCATCTGGCCCTTCATATAGGAACGTTCTCCAGGGGAAAAACAAACCAACAATTCCATCAGAATCAGTAGAGAACATCCCAAAACCATAAGTAGTGGAACAACTCTACTGCGAGCCAGAACTGAAAATAGAGGCACTAGAGATCGAAGAATATCGATCCACCTTTGAAACGTATGCAATAATTTGTAGTTTTAATTGCTATTAGCCAAAACCTATGGAGCTGTTTCACTGGATATTCACAAATTGGACTATGGATTGTGATATTCACCTAGTATGCTCCAAGGGATACTTTATTGTAAAGTTCCACTCTCAGGAAGCCATAGACATCATTCTGAAGGTAGGGTCGTGGTTATGGGGTTCTACTGGACTCTTCAGCACTCCTTGGTTTCCAAATTTCAATGCCAACACGATGGAGATAACAAGAATGTCAGTCTGGGTGAGGCTGTACAACCTCCGGCTTCATTTCTGGAATGAATATGTCTTAGAAGGTATTGGCAACAACCTTGGGAGATATATCAAAACAGACATCAAGTTGTACAACCTCCTGCTACATTTCTGGAATGAATATGTCTTAGAAGGTATTGGCAACAACCTTGGGAGATACATCAAAACAGACATCTAAAGACTGGAGGAGAGAATTTTCACTTTCGCATGAATCTGTGTGGAAGTGGATCTCAGAAAGGGGTTGCCGGAAAGCATCCATCTAATACACAACAAGAAAAAATGGACGCAACACTTGGACTATGAAAATACTGTATTTAGATGCAGGATCTGTAGGAAAACTGGTCATTTACAAAATACATGCCCAGATGCTAAAAGAGAAAATAGGAAGAAGAAGAAGATAGGGAAAGCAACCAAAGGGTGGCAATTTCCCTCAGGAGGTCCAGAGCAAGAGTTTGAAGACGAAGGAGAAATACCCACCCAGAATGAGAATAAACAGCCTGAAACCAAGCTAGGGACCCAAGAACAAGAAGTACAAGATCCCCTTGGAACAAACAAGACAACACTGTTGGCACATCCTGAAGAGGGCTTAATGATAACGGAATCTCATGCTGATGTTAGCTCAGGCGCAAACAAGAGAGCGCATGTATCCAAAATTTTAGATTCAGACAAAGAAAACACTACAAGGAACAATAAGCTGGCCTTGGTTCCTTCCCCTTTGCACTCAGGGAATTAGCAGATTGTCCAAAAGAGAAAAGGCAAGCGTGAAAATCCCAACCCTTCTAGCAACTTGTACTATTAGGTAGCTTTGCTACGCGGTGTGCATGAGCGCACGTGCCCTTTGGGCATTTTTTATTTTGTTGGTAGCCTCGCTATATTGACTAGTGTGCTTGAGTACACGGGCCCTTTGAACATCTCGAAATGCTTAAATGCAACTGCAAAATGTAACTTTCATTAATATTAATAGAAAGTTGTTGATTTTTTCCTTAGAAAAAAACTATGGGCTTTCACTATAAAAATTGTAAATTAAAAAATTATGGCCTTATCGAAATGATATGATATATATAAATACTTAAAAGGTGCAATAAATGGTTGTTATGAAGTTTAGCTCAGTTAAAGAGGCTTTCCAGTTGGTGATGTTGGAGTAGCGAGGAAATTGGTTTCCCAAATCCTAGGTTTAAGTCCTTCCTCAATGAAAAGTATCTCGTGATGAAAGCAAAGCAGATACACATCAAATTGCCCATATCCTCTAACAAATAGGAAAAAAAGGTTAAAGAACATAGTCCAATCAATGCCCTTCAATGACATAAGTCTTTTATTTAAGCTTTACCTTTATATCTTTTGTACCATACCATTTATATCAATTATTTTATAAAAAAACAAAAGAGCTTTAAGTTTGTTCTTATGTGACTAGTTAATATTCTTTTCTTGAATTCTAATCTACATTTTCCAAATGAATGCCAATGGTTCATTTTTCTATTTAAATTCATATTTAATTGTTCATTTAAACTCATTGAGATATCTCAGTGGAAGAAGTAAAGGATTTTTTATCATAATAATAATGATAATACAAGTTTTGTTATTAATAAAATAAATGAAACATATTTTCATTTTAAAGAAAATAAATATTTAAATTAAATTTATTGTTATTATTTTATTATTTTAAAGTTAGGTTAGTTTTATATTCTTGATCAAAATAACATATTATTGGTTTATATTTTTTGATTTGTTACTGAGAAATTAGACTAATAATATAAAAATAAGTTTAAAGTCATAAAGATTATATTAAATGTTTTACAATATTTGTCTAGATAGCTAAGTATACATTTATCTAAAAGAATAGAGAAGAAAATGTAAAAACATCTAACAACAAGGCTATATATTGCCCACAAATTCTGCTAAGATTCAAAAACGTTATGTAGAGGCCATGATTAACTAATAGTAGAGTCCAATTGAGTGGGAGTTGGAACCGGTCCATATTTCTCACAACTGTGGAAGTTCATATTGACAAGTTTCTTGGGTAGCACTGAGACATTGTTGTCCAATTTATTGACCTATTGGAATCTATCCAAAGAATAATTTCCTCTTGGATTTCATTTACGTCCATTATAACATTTCCAATTACAGTCTTTATTTTCCAGTACAAGTCCACAATTTGCATATATTATGTTTGTCTAGAGAAGGTAACTTTTGTATCAAGAATCCATTTCCTGATAGTCTCCTCCATTTCTATGTTTGATAGAAGTTATGTTCAACCCGAGCATCTTGTTTTATGGAGTCCATCTCTTCCCACGTAGACCAAGAGGTGTTCACCCAATAATGATTTATTGAAGCTTCCACATTGTCCTAGGATTGGGTTCAAGGAGGCACCTCTAATCTTCTTCGTACTCGACTAGAGTGTAAATGACCATGGTGAGGTATGACATAGAACAGGGATAAGGAGGGTAGAGGGGCTAATACGTTGGCTATCAGAGATAAAAGGAGAAAAAACTAAGGGACAAGGGAGATTTTCCATGAGAATGACAAGAAAGTGAGCCAATGAGAAGTTAGGAACCAATTATTAGATGTGAATAGGAGTGGCGAAAGGAAAAGGAATATGAAGATCATAAACAAGATTTAATAAAAATTAGGGGTTGTGGGTGAATAAAAAAGGATAGAGCCTTCCATAATTGTATAAAGAAAGGAAAAAAAAAAAAAAAAACTAGAGAAACACAAAGAAACTTAACCAGAATAAGTGCCATGGGAGGAGGTTGATGTTGATTATTGAGTCTTTGTTCACTTTGTGCCATGAGTAATATCAAAACCTCCTCCTTTAATGTTGAATGACACCCACTCTAGTTGAAATGATAATGTGGGGGATAATACAATTTTGATTTTATAAAATTAGAATCGTTTAATTTTAATTGAAGTATTTTAGTTTTTTTTCAACATAAATGAGTACTTATTGTATTAAATCTACACCCGGTAACAGAAAATACCTGGGAGAATTACAATGCTAATTTGTTCATGGGCATCTGGGATATTAGATTGTAATTATCTACCCTCACCCATATTACATCAAAATCCCCATACTCTATGAGTACCCTTATTATTCTAGAAGTATAGATTTGGAAAAAATGAAATAGAAGCCATACACATTTTACAACGTCATTACAAAATTACTTAATTAGTATTATTTGTAGGGAAATTGAGGTCAATGTATCTGGGAGGTTCCCTGTTGGGTTGGCCAGTTGGTTGTTCTGAAATTTAAGATCCATAATAATGCTTTGAAGAGAAGCAACCTCTTCCTCCAAGCGTGCAATTCGTTGTTGTTGAGACTCGATTATGTCCAAGATGTTGTAATGAGAGGCCTTTGCTGATAAAGCATGACATGAAAATTGCATATTTTAGAATTCATTGCTAGGTGTTCTTTCCTGCAATGTTCACATATAGGTGAGGCAGAGGAATCTAATTCCATTGAACTTGAATCGATGAGTATAATTGAAGTAGATTATTATTTAAAAATAAAATATAAGAATTTTGTGAGAATAAAAAATAGAAATTTAAAACAATTTTAGATTTAATCAATTATTTTTATTACTGAAATTTTGTTTTATTTGAATTAGAATTGTTTATTTCTAAAATTTATTCCAAACCTTAAGTTAAAAAGTATATACAGGGAATCTTATATTAGTAAGAAAAAAACAAAACTATTCAATAACAAGTTTTGTAAACAACTAATACTATTTTTTATACAACAATTAAAAGTATTAAATAAGATTGTTGATATATGTTTTAATATAAAATTAAATTAAAGATGATATTCTTTAAACAATATTCTTTTGGGGTAGTTTTATTAGTGATGGTTGTGAAAATGAAGTGTTATGTAGCACAATATTCCAGATTCAAATCCCCAAATTTACTCATGGACCATGTATTGAGATGGTGTAGTTGACCTAGAGGTTATAGTAATAGCAATCGAAGTCAACATAATGTTGCAAGAGTATGTTATTGGTGATGGTTGTGAAAATGAAGTGTTATGTAGCACAATATTCCAAATTCAAATCCCCCAAATTTACTCATGGACCATGTATTGGGATGGTGTAATTGACCTAGAAGTTATAGTAGTAACAATCGAAGTCAACATAATGTTGCAGGAATATGAGAGACCTAATTAATGATTTCTCTAGTAAAATAATTAATAAATATTTAAAAATAATGCTAAAAATAATTATAAACATACATAACTCTACGGTTACAATCCTTATGCCAATAATATAACTTTATACATTTTATGAAAGTTACCTTAGTTTTATATATAGTAGTGGATTTTGGAAGGTTAACAAAATGAAAAATAATAAATATGCTACAAGTTAATGAATCAAATAAACCAATAAATAATCAAGAGAGATATTATTAAAACTTAATCTTTTTATAAAGGTTTGAGAAGCTCCTCTTGAAACATGGTAGCTTATATACATGTTTTAGTTGTTTTTTGTGACAACAAATTCACTTTTATATTTGTGTTTTTCCCTAAACTCCATGATGCAAATGTTGTATGAAGGTTTTTATAAGATTAAAACAAATATATATTGGATTAAAGCTTTTTTATTTATGGATATTGTCGGTATTTAACTCTCCACCAATTTATCATGGCAAATTTTAGCATTAAAACAACATTTATTATTAAGATGCATTAGAGTACATCACATGATTAACTTTTATTTTATTTTATAGTATTTGCGTAAAATGCCATATGCCTTTTCATGCAAATTTGATAATTATTAATTCATTAAGATATCTATTATTCACTTGCCCACATGTTTTCTAATTTATAATAAATCCAGATGCATATTATACACCAAATCCCAACTACTATATTCATATCCTCTTTTCTTTTCAAATTCTCTTGGGTGTGTCCACATGATAATTCACTTCTTATTTATTTTCAAATTCTCTTGGGTGTGTCTATATGATAATTCACTTCTTATTTAAATAAAGATATAAAATTGGAGATAAATGATTTTAATTATTACATGTCTAAAATGCTTATTTTTTCATTTCAAATTATACAATGAAATTAGACTTATTTTATCCAAGGATGTCCTCTCTAAGTAAATGGGTCCAAGTATCTCTATATGTTTAATAATTTCATGAGCACACTTTTATTATTTGAAATATGATTTTGAATGTCTTCATGTAACAACATATTATCTAATTATAGTGATTTTCAATCAACATCTATATCAATAGTGAGACCATGATAATATAATGTTTTTCAACTGATAGCAATAGTAATACTAATACAACTCATACCAAGGGTGAGGTTTTATTCACTCAATCCTTTCAAGTAAACATATTTTCATGTTAGGGGAAATTGATGTAACACACGTAAGACCTCTCAAGCTCCAATCTATACACTCTTGATGAGAAACTAATGGCTACTAAGGAATTATAAGGACTCTACTCCTTTATTTTGTGCCCCTCAAAGTTGCATCTCACCCACATAGTAATATGTAACTTCACAGGTCAATACATGTATTCTCCATCCTCTTACACAAAGGAAGTTGCAAGTAGGCGAACTGGTGGCCCTTACTCCTCTTTCACTCATACATATGTTATACCTCCTTCATACTACTTTTACCCATGTGTAAGCTTAATTACAATATTCATCAATGTCTTTGCATACATTCAGCCCCACATATCAAATATCACTATCCAAAACAATTATAAATCATAATCACATGTTTGCAACATAGTATCCAAATTAAGATACCAACCTCCTGATGCAAACTCGAGTCTATATGACTCAATTTACTCTAAAGTCCATGCATTTACAAATCTCGCATATCACACTCAATATATCATCAATAGTTTTGTAAAAATATAATAATTTAAGCATCAAAAAATACATATTCATTATCAACAATAAATCATAAATCTATGTGCATAATTATAATATCCATTTTTTTTTGTAAGCAAGTTAGGATCCTTATATTATAATATAAACAAAGATTACATCAAGGAGGCTCAAAGACTTATGGCTTTGACAGTATAGTGGCCTGCTTCTTTTCGAGCTTACAAAGGACTGAATTTGACTGAGCTGAACACTAGCTAGATTTATAACCATCTTAGCCCTTTAGACAAAATAGCGAGGCTACCACGCAGGGTTGCTCATGAAAAAACAAAACCAGACCAAAATTGTGCTGACGGCCAGAGTGGCCTCTTACAAGCCGATTGCTTATAGAGAAACTGACATAAGTATAGAAAGAAAAGATTGACCAATTGAAAATAACACACAGAAGCTGCCGAGCCATTAGAGAGTAGGAGTGGAAGCTCCGGAGTGTCCCGCCTCGCCTGGAGTCATGCCCTCACCGCCTGTCACTGGAGCTCGGGGCTTGAAGCGTCTGATAACAGTGGTCTGCGAGTCGTCCGTGGGGATCTCAATGGAGACGTGGAGGATATGGCAGAGGTAGATTTCGAAGCGTCGGACGAAATTCTCCAGTGCCTTGTCGTGCTGGCGTAGTTCCTCAGTTAATGAATTGAACGCGACTTCCAATTTTTCAAGGCGGGCTGTGTTCCGAGCTGACGCCATGGACGTGGCCGCAAACGTTTCCTTCACCGCTGCTCCCTGCATGGCTATCGCTTTGGCCAGCATTGTTTTCATTTGCCAAGCTACAACTTGGGTCTGCAGAAACTGGGTTTGGCGCATGGAGGGAGTACCTGGATCGACGAGCCAATCAACTTCCTCGCTAATGGTATTGTCATCCGTCTTTGTCCGAGCAAGTTCCACTTCCTCTTCCAAAACCTCGATTGTTTGCTTGCCGCGTTTAGAAACGGAAGCATCATAGTAGTCCTTGGCCCTCTTGAGGGCCTGTGAGGCTTTTATGTTTCGTAGATTCAAATCAGCCATGGCGTCTTGGTTTGAGATGGCAAAGATATTACTCAGCAAACTGGAGCGTAATTCAGACAATAAGCAGAGAGGCCGCTTTCCAAAGGAGAGAATGAGTGTGCAAGGCCGAGCATTTGTGCTAATAAAGAGGTTGGAATCGGGATAGGTAGTGCTGCGGAGTAGCCATTTAAGGCCATAATGCAGGGCATGTTGCCAAATTGTCCTTCCGCCAAAGCTGGGTGGATGATCGGGGATTTCCGTCCTACGATCCGACCCTTCGCACGCTGGCAATCTCCGCTTAATGCGATTGGTTATGCTCTTTCCTTTGCTATCATTCCCCCTCATTAAGGATCACTGTGCCCAAGGGTATCTCGTTAGCCGATTCGACTTGTGCCGCCTGATGTGCGCAATCACCATATCGTTACTCCTGATCTACTGACGCCGGATTACCTGCCGTTCGTCCTACGGACGTACTGGCATTTAAGTCTTTCCTTGAGATGGTGTAGCATTGATCCCGAAGCTGTTCATTCGTGAGATCATGCCAACACGTGTCCCAGGCGTTTGTCGGGTTGTCAACAGCATAGTTCGCAAGGTGGTTCGCAAGCGAGTTGGCTTTCCTTCACACAGACTGCAGTATTATACCGCTAAGGGATGCCAAGTGCTGTGCAATGACCTCCGTTACCGCAGCTAACCTCCAGTGCTTTATTGCTTTGCTCGGCTTCGTCCCATGCTGGATTTTCTTGAGAGTGTTTATGGCTAGTTGGGAGTCGCCTTCCACGATGACCAGACCTTTGCCAAGTCGAATTAAGAGTCGCAGCCCCTACTCTAAGGCCGTAAATTCGGCATCGTTATTTGTGGTTTCACCCATATTCCTGCTCAGGATGTGTATGATGTTTCCCGTGTCATCTCGTAGAACACCACCTACCCCGGCAGGGCCTGGGTTTCCTCTCGCGGCGCCATCGAAGTTCAACTTGCAGTATCCTTGGGGCGGGCATTGCCAAATTGCAGGGGGAGGAGCAGGTAAGAGGGCAATTTCCTTCAGGAGGTGTTCCGCCGAATCGATAAGCCCGAAGATGCCTAGAATTCTGCGGTCATTGGGAGAAATCATTTCAGCCTTCTCTTCTTTGCACCAGGTGCGGGTTGTTTCTGTTAACCCCTGCATAATGACCAGTTTTAATTCATCGAGTTGCCTAATGCTGTGTTTTTGAAAAATACGATTGTTTCTTTCTTTCCAGACATTCCAGATTAGGAATCCTGGACTGTTTCTCCAAAGAGTGTTTACCATGGTGCTGTTAGAGTAGTGTGAACGCCAGTTAGTTATAGTGTCATGGATGGAGTTTCGCTGTTTGTCCGACTGGCGGAATATTCCTTGAAGCCATTCCCAAAGACAGTTGGTCCAGGCACAATCATTGAAAAGATGATTGGTGGTTTCCTCCTGTTGCTCACACAAGGTGCATCGGGAGGGCCCTGTGAACCCTCTCTTTGTGAGATTTTCCCAGGTTAATACCTTTCTGTTTTGAATGAGCCATAAAAATGCCTTAATTTTGGGCCAAAGACTTCCGACCCAGACATTGTCATACCATGCTACTTTGTCATGCTCCTCTCTATTGTCCAGATAGTAACGAGCTTCCTTTAGGTTGAAAGAGCCTCCTGTGAGCTTGCCCCAGCGAAGGATGTCCGGACCTTGCATTTCCCTGATTACTCTCTGCCTAAGGGTAGCATTGAGAGTGTTGACTAGATTCTTCAGGAGTTCCTCAGAAGGGGAGGGAGTTAGATTCCAATTCCTCCATTGTTGTGGCTCCCTGCTTTGAGTCCAGTAGTGATGAACTTTAGTTTTATTCTTGTCCTGAAACCATTGCTGCAGAGGTTGAAGATTAGGGGATTCGAGTTTCAGGAGCTGTTGCCAAGCATCCTCCCAGAAGAGAGCACACTGCCCATTTCTTATCTCCCAAAAGCAGTGATCCTGAATAATATGCCGACTGGCTCGGGCCAAGTTCCAGATAGGGGAACCAGCAAGGACGTCGGTAATTCAGACCAGCTCCTCTTGTCACCATTGCGCCGCATAATTAGCTTTCCATAGTCTTGCCCACGGGGTGTTTGGCTCTGTCAGCCATCTCCACCATAGCTTGGCGCCACAGGCCTTGTTGGTTGTCCCTGGATCCTGCAGCCCTATCCCTCCTAAGCTTTTGGGCCTGCAGAGTTTATCCCATGCTGCAAGCGCCCATTTTTGCTTCCCCGAGTTGCCCGACCAGAGAAAGTTTCGCTGGATGGTTCTGATTGTAGGACCCCCAGAGGGGCTGGGAGAATCGATAGCATGTAGTGAGGAATCGCTTGGAGGATTTCCTTGGTCATGACCAAGCGACCCGCCAGATTGAGGACACGATTGGTCCAGTGGTTGCATCTGTCAGCTAGCTTGGTAATGAGCTTTTCCCAATGACATTTGTGCCAAGGTTTGTCCGTGAGGGGTACCCCCAGATACTTGGAAGGGAGAGTGCTCCGTTTGAAACCGAGGACCTCCGTTAAGTGCCTTTGAACCGCCAGATGGGTGTTAAAAAAGAAGACTGAGGATTTTTCAAAGTTAAAGTTAATACCTGAAGCCTGGCTGAACAGATTCAGAATGTGCTTAAAACCTTTGGCTTCTTTAACAGTGGGCGTTCCATGTAACATGGTGTCATCCACGAACTATTGATGCGTGGTGGCCGGAAAATTGTTTAACGGCTGCAAACCCCTTATCAGATTATTCTCCTTGGCTGACTTAATGAGTCGGCTTAAGCCTTCCATAAGAATGACAAAAAGGAAAGGGGATATAGGGTCCCCCTGCCTGATGCCCCTAGACGGGTAGAAAGGTTGAGAGGGGGCTCCATTGATTAAAATCAAGTGATTAGGCAACTTGATTAAAGCTAACATCCAAGTGATCCATCTGGTGCTGAAACCAAACGCCTTGAGTACAGCTTCTAGATAGTCCCAGCTCACTTTGTCATATGCCTTTGAGAGGTCCAATTGAATTATCATGCCAGCCTTTCTGAGCGTCTGCAGCGTGTGAATCATCTCGTGGGCTAACAGAATATTGTCCATGATTTTTCGCCCCTCCACATAACCATATTGCTCCTCAGAAATGATTTGAGTTAAAATGGGCTTTAACCGATTGGCTATGACTTTCGAGATTATCTTGTATACTACATTGCAGAGCGCAATGGGCATGAACTTGGAAGGAGTGCATGCGTCCATTTCCTTGGGGATTAAAGCAATAAATGTGGAGTTCAGGGACTTCAGAATGGATGAAGATGTTCGTGAGTCTTCCACCACTTCCCAAATGTCTTCTTTTACAACATCCCAGCAGGCTTTAAAGAAATCCACGGTGAAGCCATCCGGCCCTGGCGCCTTCCCGTTGGCCATTTCTTTGACTGCTGTCTCCACCTCCTGGAGGGAGACAGATCGTTCCAGGGCTTTGTTTTGCTCTTCTGTGATAAGGTTAGGTATGGTGGAGATTACCTTGGCAATGGCTTCCTGTCGATCGAAATTTGGTTCAGTGGCAATTAATTGGAAATGATTGCGAAGTTGAAGGGCGATGTCCTGGTGCGAGTGGAAGACCGCTCCATGCTCTCCTTGAATTTTGGTGATTCTGTTGTTGCCCCGATAGTCCATTGCTAACCTGTGGAAGAACTTAGTGTTCCTCTCGCCTTCCTTCAGCCATTGATTGCGCGATTTTTGCTTCCAAAGTATTTCTTCCTGCTCACATCGTTCATTCCATTTCTTCACGAGTTCCTTTTCCATCTCGATCGACTCCTGTGATGTGCTGCCCTAAATCCAGTTACTGTGGATCTCTTCCAGCTGTTGCTCCAAATGGCGTTTGTCTGCAAAGATATCGCCAAAGACCTCTCGATTCCAGGTTTTGAGCTGTGCCTTAATGAACTTGAGCCTTACTTGTAACTTAAACATTTTCGTTCCCTCTATAAGCAGAGGTTCTTTCCACCAGGTTTTGATGTTGCGGAGAAAGTCTTTGTGAGTTAACCAGAATCTCTCAAAGCGGAAAGGCCTGTTCTTGGGGGTGCCCGAGATCAAGGCTTGCAGAGAGATGGGCCAGTGGTCTGATCCCCCGGAAGGGAGGATGTCAGAACTCATGATGTTCCCTTCAAGGAGAAGTCTCTCAGATACTAGAAAGCGATCCAATCTGGACGCTATAAGCCTGTCTCCCCCTTGTCTATTGGTCTAGGTGAACAAGCCATTGCGAGGCTTGATATCCACCAAGTTGACTTCTTGAATGAAGGTATTAAAGGCCAAGGCATCGTTATTGAGAGCCCTGGTGCCTCCCTTCTTTTCCTCAAGAGAGGTTATCATATTAAAGTCACCACCGTAAATGGCCTGGGAGGTGCTGTGCCTATGATGAAAATTGGTTAGTTGACGGAGCAGCAGAATTTTATCTTCCAGACGCTGAGGGCTGTAAATATTGGCAAATAAGAAAGAGCCTTTTTCCCCTACAATCTGCATTTGCAAGGCCAGAAAGTTTTTTGAGGCTTCAGCATTAATGAGATGGTAGACGTTCAGGCTCCAAAGAATGGCTAGGCCTCCACTCATTCCAGTTCCTTCCACAGCTAGATGCTCGAGATGTTTGCTCAGACGCTTTATCATCTCAGCCAGTTTCTGATTTGTGCATTTGGTTTCCTGGAGGAAAACCATATCCGGTTTTTCTTGCATGATTTTCTTTTTCAGGAGCCTCTGTTTTCTAAGGCTTCCCAGTCCTCTTGCATTCCATGAGAGGAATTTCATAGTTAACAATGGTTTAGGATGAGAAGGAGAAAGCCTCAAGGGCTTTCATCTTTCCCGAGTTTATTAACATCTGACCCAATTCGAGGAGAGCATCTTTGTCTGATCTTCTTCCTCGTTTCTTCTTGTACTGGCTACTAGCTTGCGTGTGGTGTAGGGTTTGTGATTTGATACCCAAGCCCTTGGTTGTTCCGCGTCCTCGCTTTATTCCTTTTGATGCTGCATCATGTCTGGTTAGGAACAGGTGGTTAACCCTATTGATTTCTTCTTCTGGGATTTTGTCAAGTCCTTTCTGTTTCCACTGTTCCACTATCGAGTTGAGATCTAGCCCCTCTTTCTCCAAGATCTCACCTAATTCCAGGTCCTCCATACCTTGTTCACTGAGGACCATGTCCTCATCCTCTTCCTGATCTTTGTCTTCTGAGTTTACTGTGCTGATCTCAGCCGATTTGTAGCCTTCTTTGGTCTGGTCATCTATCTCCGTTGCTGGCTTCACTACTGGGATCTGTTCTGCCTTTTCCAACTGAGACTCCTCTCCTAATATTTCAAAGGAATTTGTTGTGCCAGTGTTTGGCGCCGCCGTTTTAGGCAGATTTCTGCGATTGGCTCGGTGCCTGCTTGTGGGTTTGATGAATCCATCCGAGATCGAGGAGGGTTTCCCTTTGGGGTTTTCCTCCAGTTTGTTTTGAGGGCATTCTCTAATTAAATGCCCATGCTCATGGCATTTCCTGCATCTAAATGGTATCTGCTCATAGTCAATAGTTTGAAAGTAGGTTTCATCTCTGTATTCTAACCATAGCCCCTCGTGCAGAGGTCCGGAAACATCCATCTCAACGCAAATGCGGGCATAAGTCGTATACCTTTTTTGAAGAGTGGCTTCAGAAGCACGGACAAAAGTACCCAAGGTGTTGCCGATCTGTTCCAGCACTGCTGGTCTCCAGTAGTCTATTGGCAGAGAGAAAAGCCTGATCCAGACTGGTACTTGAGTGAAGGTCTCCTGTTCGGGTGCGAAGTTGGGTTTCCACGGCCGCATGTAGAGGCCCGCGGAAGCATAAAAATAAGGGCCTCCTTCAAAGATTCGATCCTTATCCTCCAGATTGGTGAAAACAACGGTGAAGAACCCTTTGGCCCCCAGGTGAAGTTGTACTTCCCCTCGTGGTTTCCAGACTTGCTTGATCCAATGACAGAGAGCTTTTTCACTGGGCCAAAAACCCATGAATTTACAGATAACCGCATAAACAGACATATGGTCCTGATAGTCTTGCAGATCTGGATCAGTGATGATAACCCTAAGGCTATCGAGAGCCTTTGGTTTGCAACGACCTTGATACTTCGGTTGGCCGTTGTTTTCCCCAGAAACTTTAGATCGACCAAGATCGGGTCCTTGGTGCGCAGTATTGCTCAGATCTGCTACTTTCCTTTGCGGATCTACCTCTGGCGAGGGTTGTTCCAAGCTTGTTTCGTCTTTTCTGGCTGAACCGTCCATCGTATCTTCCGTACGGCCGCTTGAGAGCAGCCCATCAGTACTGGTGCGATTTCTAGCTGCTGAAGAACCAGGAATCGTCAAACCCTCCACCTTCTTCTTACCCTTGTCTATGATAACCTGCTTGAAAGTGGGGGCTCCAGGGGCCCCCGGTCTTCCGACTTTTTGAGCCAGCTTGAGGCCTCGTTGCCGCAGATCTTGGAGGAGATCTGGGCTTTTCGCCAGTGTACTGGCGCTGGATCTGAGAGCGCTCCTGATCTCTCTTCAGACCGTCCTCTCGCCTGTCGCTCAAATCAACCTAAATGAAGTTTCATTATTGATCCTATCCTTTTGATTGTCTTCATTCTCCCAATTATAATATCCATTAACATCAAGTAAGTTTCAATATATTTATAATTTATTTTTATCAAATTAAAATTAATAAAAAAATATATTGATAAATTTATATATATATATAATTTCATGTACATATATATTATTCTCAAATAATTTATATATATGTATAAGTTTTCAAACCTATAAAAATGAATTATAATAAAGAAAAAGAAAAATGATCCTTTCACTGGCAATTTTTCCTAGATAATATTTAATTCATTTAAAAACATCATTATTTAAAAAAGAAATATATATATACACAATTATGATTTTTTTTGAAAATTACTAATAATTAAATTCTTTAGTTTATGATTTTATCCTGTTTTAGATAATTGTTTTTTTTTTAGATATACTTTAAAACTATTTGACCATGATAAGACCAGGTGACTACAGGTTGAGAAGGTCATTTCAAAACAACGGGTTGATAACATTTCTTCACTCGTCTGAGCTTAAAAAAAAAAATATCGACAAATCATTTTTTTTTTTAATAATAAATATATAAAAATTAACATTGACATTAAAACAAAACATTTATAAAAATTTAAGAAGTTTTTTTTGTTTGACATGTTCCATAATGTATGAATGTCTTTTTATTTATAATCTCTTTATTTAAGAATGTCTAATCTTCAGGACAAGATGAGAAATCAGTCTAGAAATAGGTTTAAAAAGATGAAGAGAAAACCCAACTAGCAGTTAAAGTATAACAATTAGTTTGAGTGAGAGAAGAAAAATATAAAAATGAAATAATTTATTAAAATATTTAATTGTTATATTATATTTAATTAGTTTAATTAGTTAATAATTATAATATATTTTATTATTATATTATAATTTCTTAGTTAAAATAATAAGGAAAAATTAGAGTTCAAGAAGTAATTATTTATTATTATATAAATACAATTTTGATATAAAAAAAAAAAGAAAAAAAGAAAAAATAAATAAAAAATAAGGTCAAATTCTTCAATTAGAAGGAAGGAAATATATCTAATAATGACCCTATCATTAGATTTATAATAAAATATTAAATAATTTTATTATTATATCAAATTAAACAAATATAATATGTTTTATTATTATATTTTTTTATTTATAATAAAATATTAAATAATTTTATTATTATATCAAATTAAACAAATATAATATGTTTTATTATTATATTTTTTTATTTTATTTTGAAAAGTATTAGTTAAAATTGTAAAAACGATTTTTTTTTAATGTAATTATGTTTTATTAATTTAATTTATTAAAAAAGAAAATTCTTGTACTTCTCTATGTTGCTTAGCATTTGAACTTGTAAGTTAAGTTATCAAATGAAGAATCAACTCACTGATTTTAGAGATTAATGAACTTGATTTCATTGTTTTAGTTCATTACTCATTGCTTTATTTGTTTTATTTCAAGTTGATGAGAGATTATATACATGGAAAGGAAAAAAAAAATCGAAGGCTTATCCCTTTTATTATTTTAATTTTTGAATTGTTTTATTCATAATGGTGAATCATGTTAGTTACATATTAAGAAATTGGATTCGGGCCTAGGCTCTTTCGTGTCCTAAATCGTGCAAATCAGACATGATTCAGTCAGATTTGTGTCCTTCTGATCGTGTCCGATCTGGACAAGATTGTGTACGGATCTTGTCCCGATCGGACATGATCGTGACCCAATTTTGGGACACAAATCCCAAAAAAGGGACTCTTGCATGGCAATAAAAGTCTGATTTGGCCATTCTAATTTCATTTTACCCTATTTTCTTGTTGTGGGTTTGTTGTGGGTGTGTGAAAGTAAAGAGAAAAGGGTGTGGGAGCATTTTGGAGGAAATTCAGGCATCATGTAAGTGCATTCTGTCTCTATTTTTTTTGCATTTTTATTACAGTAGTTTTCATGTGCATTTATTTTACAAATTTGTGCATTTGTTTATTTTTCTACAACATTCATGGCTCAATGAAGGGCAGCAAGGAAGGAGAAAAGGAAGGGGAATAATGTCCCCATTGGAGATGCCCCGCATGTTCCAATTTCATCAAGGTATGCAAGTGTTCCTTCTATTGCAAGTGGGGATACAACAACAACTTCAAATTTTGATGGAAGACAACAACCTCAAGATAACAAATATCCCTTGTGGAAATATGTCGCAAGAGAGCAAGGGCCAGGCACCAAGATGAAGGGAGAAGGAAATATTGCTTAGAATGCAACTATTGCAACAATAATTTCATGAGCACATATTACCATGTGAAAATGCATTTGTTGGCTTTACCAAGTTTTGGGATTGCAACATGTACACAAGTGTATTTAGAAAAGAGGAAAGAAATGGAAAAAGAGGCCAATGTTGGTATGGAAAAGGTGGTTGCAACATCTAAAAAAACAAGAATGATGATCCGCTTCCATTCTTTAGGAAAAGCAACAACAAATTTCCATTTGAGAGTTCTAGTGGGGGACAAGCAAAAAAAATAAAGGCAATGGCACTTGGTCCAATGGAAAAGATTTTTCAGAAATAGAAACGGGAAGAGCTTGATCTCACCATTGCATTTTTTTCTATCAGAACTTCATATCCTTTAATGTTTCATGCTCACCTTTATTTATTGAGATCTGTTGAGCTATAACTCAAGGGGCTCCATTAGGGTATGTGCCTCCTAGGTCAGAGAAGCTTAGAACCACATTGTTGACGAACATAAAGAAAGATGTGGAAAAAATGCCTGAGCCTATTAATTCAGCATGGCCAACATCTGGGGTTAGCATTGTGTCTGATGGATGGACATATCCAGCATGACACCCACTCATCAAATTCATGATGTATTCCTTGAATGGTCTAGTTTTCTTGAAATCAGTGGACGCACTTGGACAATACAAGGATGCACCATATATGCGTGAGTTGTTTATTAAAGTTATAATTGAAGATGTAGGTGTTGATTCTTGTGTGCAAATCATTATAGATAATGCACATGTTTGCAAGGTTGTTGGCATGATTGTGGAGGCTAAATATCCAAGAGTATTTTGGAAACCTTGCATTTTCCATTCATTGAATTTAGCACTTAAATCTATTTCTTCTGATGTGCTTTGGATTGGAAGCATTATTGAGGATGCACATCATATCCACAACTTTGTACAAAATCATACAAATTCTCTCACTATATACAAGGAGTACACCAATCTATCATTGTTGAATATTGTGGATACATGGTTTGCCTCCTCATTCATCATGTTGAAGAGGATGAGGGAGGTCAAGACTGCTGCTCCTGGGGCCATGGTTATTTCATAGTTTTGGTCTTTTTGGAGAAAGATAGATCAAGAAGCCTAAAAAAGAGTGAAGGACACAGTGTTAGATGATGCTTGGTGGGAGAGGGTATATCAACTTATTCAGATCATGAACCATATCATTTATTTTCTTCGATTTGTAGATATAGACCAACCCATCCTAGGAGAGGCTTATGAGGGATGGGATTCCATGATTGAGTCGATGAGGAGCATTATTTTATAGAGTGAGTGCCCCAAGTATAAGACATCATGAAAGGCCTTCTTCACCACCATACAAAATATTCTTGTCAGTAGATGGGACAAGAATTGCACACCTTTACATTATTTGGCTCACTCATTGAACCCAAAATACTACATCCATGAGTGGTTGAATGGTGGAATTTTCTGCAAATTCCCTCTTCACATGGATGGTGAAATTTCAGAGGGGAGGAAATATGCATTCAAGCGGATTTTTAGGATAGAGCATCCCTTGATGAGGTGGAGGATGCCTTTGCAGATTTTTCCATTGGAACTCGTCGATTTGGAGGATATGATGTGATTATAGATAGGGGGCTAAGAATCTCGATTCTTCATGGGAAACTCATGGGGAAACAAACCCTCCTTTACATCAGTTAGCCATGAGGCTCCTCTCTCAGGTGACTTCATCCTCTTGTTGCCAGAGGAACTGGAGCACATATGGGAATTTGTATAGTGTCAAGAAGAGTAGGCTTGAGCAGTCCATGGCAGTGACAATGGTGTATGTGCACACCAACCTTCATCTTATTTATAGGAATAGGGATGAGTGGTTGAAGGGAAATACAAAAATGTGGGATGTATTTCCTGATGATATGGGTTTGGAAAACAACGTTGAGTTGGCATTGGAAATATTGGATCTTAATGAGCAAATGATAGATCCTGTAACTTTTGATGATGGTGATATTGTAGAGGGGTCATCCTCCACACCAGCAGATGCAAAGATGACATTGGATACAGAGGAGGAGGATGTAGCAGAGGAGAGCATTGTTGACCATTATGATGAGTATAGTGATGTTGATGTTGATGATAAGGATTGATGACTCATGAGCTACCTATTGCCTTGACGCTTGTAGTTGTTTTCATTTTTTATTTTTTATTTCTATTTGCCATTGGCTTTGCTACTACCTATGTAACAAATTTTGATTTTGATGAATTAATGAGGAAACTACAATATATTTTCTTTCTCCTCTTGGATCATTAATGAATATGTCACAATTGTATTTGTGTGCATATTGTTACTTTGTATCTTTGTAAAACTTACATCTAGATGAAATTGAAGATATATGTTTGAACTTTGAATCAATGGATTTGTATCATGAATGAGAATTTTCTTAAGAAATATTTAATTTTTAATATATACATCTATATATATATATTGAATCAACATAAATCAACCGTGGCTTTTTCGTTCGTGCCTTCTGCGGTTCCGGCTCTGCGGTCCGCTCCCCTACGGGGTGATCCCCCGAGTCACTCATGTGATTTCTCCCATCTCTCCTCTGGGGTTGGGTATTTTATCTCCTTTAGGTCTTGGTTATCGTTCTTCCGTTTCTTTTTCAGCGTTTATCCTCTGGCTCACCCGCTTCGACTATTCAAAATTCTTCTACGTGTTGCCTTGTAATGGATAATGATGGGTCGGAATACTCTCTCAGTCCTGAGGCTGGAGACGTACTCCTGGGTCAATATGATTTCATGACAAGGGCAGCGTGCACCGCTTTGCCTCAAGAACCCCTGGACGCATCTACTCAATCTACCACCCTCGAGCATAATTCTTCTCCTGTCCTCCTACCCGAGACACACTCCTATCATGATGATACATGGCATTGGCCCTCGAAAAATCCTCCCTCGTGCAGAAAGAAGAGTATTTAATATTCATTTTCAGGAATTCCTGTAATTTCTTCAATGAGGACACTGTATAAGGAAAAACCTGTAATAAAAACGTTGAACAGGACTTGGATCCTCTTGTATATGATGTGTGTAGCTTAAATATAAAAGGGCATCAGAAATAAATCATTCTAGCTACACTAAATAGATCTCCTCAGCTCAAATATGCTCAAAAGCATCCCAATCCCACTACTTCATAAAATATAAATGTCGGAGACTGCAACAACGTTATTTTATTATGAAATCTACAGAAAAATATAGTATAACATAGATCTGAAGCTTTCATTCATCATAGAATCAGAAATGAGAGGTTTTACCTCTTTTACAAGCACATCAGAGCACCCCGGTAAGGGTTTCCGGAAAAATAGAAACACAAGATACAGTACTGCAGAAAATAACATTATACCCAGCAACTCTGTATTAGGAAATATCAAATGTAATCTGAAATAGACAAATAATACAGAAATTGTCCCAAGGCCTCCCTCAATAGACCTCTTGGAGTGAAATAGACATCTCCTCCTCTGAAACAAGCATAAAACAAGAGGGTTTCACCCAGCTGCTGTTGCTACTGCAGAAATGATGTAGTTACTAAAGGTGATTGTGCTGTATGTGATGCAGAATAGATATCCTCAAGAAAAATGATGAAAAGTGAGCTCAAGACCTCCTCCTTAGATCTCCTAATCAGCTAGAACAAAGGTAAGGATGGAATTCCCGCATGGAAATTCTTTGCACTAAACAGTGCTGCAACTCCGGCTAAACAGTTGGAGCATGCAATCAATAATAAGACCAAAACAAGATGAATGAATGAATGTCCTTTTTGTTTCTATCTCCTCCTTCTTATCCTTGGTGAGCTTTCCCACCCCGGACCCCACTCATTGGTGATGTGACTTCCTTGAGAAGATTCCCCTTTCAAAACTACACTGCCCTAGTAGCTTTCCCTCCTCTTGTGACAATGTTGTTGACTTGGTCAACTGGATCTAGCTCATTGCTTTGCCCTTATTTCACACCAAGTGGCTTTATTTTGTCCTCCTAATCCAATCCCTTTTCATACTGGGATATGTTTTATTGTCTTCCCTACTTCTTATTTCAAAAATGGAGCAGTTATAATATTCCAAGTAGCAGTGGCTAATTGGGAATAGTATAGTCCTCCCCACTCAAAATTTTCTTTCCCACAAGAAACAGTAAAGAAGGATGCTACAAGATCTTCTCTCCCTCCCAAGTGGCATCCATATCTGGTAGATTCCTCCATCGAATCAGATATTCCTTGATGACTCTGTTTCTCAGCTGCCTTTCCCTTGTGTCTAATATTACTTCTGGCTGCAAGATCAAGTGGCCCTCATCATCAATAGGGGGGAGATCCATGTTGGCAACTACATTCCTCCCAATGGCCTTCTTGAGGCATGAGACATGGAAGATGTTGTGGATCTTGCTCCCCTTAGGAAGCTCCAACTCATATGCTACCTTACCGATACATTTGACCACCCTATATGGCCCATAGAAACATGGTTTGAGCTTCTCAACTCCCTTCTCCTTGAGGGTGGACTATTTGTAAGGCTGAAGACGCAGATAGACAAGATCTCCCAGCCAAGCTCTCTGCTGCCCTGCCACATAGTTCCTCAAGTAGCCTTCTAGCCACTTGTTCACTATCTCGGTCTGTCCATCGTTTTGGGGATGATAGCTAGTGCTTGGATCCAAATCAGTCCCCACTAACCGGAAAAGTTCCTGCCAAAAGCCACCCATGAAGTGGTTGTCCCGATCACTCACTATGGTCCTTGGGAGACCATGGAGTCTAAATACATCTCTGAAGAAGAGCTCAGCTACCTGTGAAGCAGTATAATGTGTAGAAATGGAAAATAAATGAGAGTAATTTGTTAGTCTATCAACAACAACAAAGATACAGTCCTTACCCTGCACTGTTGGTAAGCCGGTGATGAAGTCCATAGAGATACTTTCCCACTTCCCATCCGGAATAGGTAGTGGCTGCAATCACCCAGCAGGGTGAGTGTGTTATCCCTTGTTCTGTTGACAAATGGTGCAGTCTCTGACATGTCGAAGCACATCCTCCTTGAGACCCTCCCATGATAATCTCTCTCTGATAGCTCTGTAAGTCTTTGTGAAACCTTGATGCCCAGCAAGTGGGGAGTCATGTGATGCCAATAAGATCTTCTCCTTGAGCTTGGAATTCTTAGCCAAGAAGATCTGGTCCCGGTAATAGATGACCTCATCCATCACTCTAAACCTCTCATCCGATACCACCCCATCAAGTATTTTTCATGCAAAGTCATCTTTGGAATACTCAACTAAAAGTTGAGCTTTCCAATCTACGTCCATGCCCCTCAAAGACAGCGCTGTAGGCCTCCTAGATAGTGCATCTACTACTACATTTCTCTTCCCCTTGACATATTCTATGTCAAAATCATAAGCTTGGATTTTTCTCACCCACTTCTGTTGTCTCTCCTGGAGTTGTTTCTGTTCAAGGAAGAATCTAAGATTGTTATGATCAGTCTTCACCTTGAACTTATTCCCTACCAAGTATTGTCGGAATTTGGCTAATGCATGCATGATAGCCAACATATCTTTATCATAGATGGGGTATAACCTCTCATGAGGGAGCAGCTTCCTACTCTCAAAGGCTATAGGATGCCCACCTTGCATTAAGACTGCCCCAATACCTTCACCTGATGCATCACATTCTAGCACAAAAGGTTGAGAAAATTCAGGTAAAACCAAAACAGGACAACTACTAATTACCTCTTTGAGCTTATCAAAAGCCCTCTGCGTTGTAGGTGTCCAATGGAAAGCTCCTTTATTTTTCAAGTCTATGAGTGGTGCTGCTAGTTGTGAAAATCCTTTCACAAACTTCCGGTAATAAGTGTATATGCCCACAAACCCTCTGAGTTCTGTGACATTCCTGGGTTCAGGCCAATCGCTGATAGCCTGGATCTTCTCCTCGTGTACCCTCACTCCATCCACTCCTATGATGTGCCCCAAATACAACATATTTGTGAGGCCAAATTCACATTTGGAGAGCTTGGCATAGAATTGTTGCTCCTTGAATATATGTAAAAATGTCTCAATATGTTGCAAGTGCTCCTCCCAAGTGCGGCTATAGATAAGAATATCATCAAAGAAGACCAATACAAACTTTCTCAAATGACCATAGAAGATGTGGTTCATGCAGGATTGGAAAGTTGTTAGAGAATTGGTCAATCCAAAGGGCATTACCAGAAACTCAAAGTGCCCATAGTGACATTTGAATGTTGTCTTGGGGATATCTTGCTCCCTCACCTTGACTTGATGATACCCGGATCTCAAATCAATCTTGGAGAAGTATTTAGATCCCCTCAACTCATCCATGAGTTCATTGATCCTGGGTATAGGGTACATGTTCTTCATATTCTTCTTTTTCAAGGCCCTATAGTCAATGCACATCCTCAATGTGCCATCTTTCTTCTTTACCAAAACCACAGAGGAAGCAAAAGGACTAGTACTAGGCCAGATGTGTCCTAGAGCTAGCAGCTCTTGGATAGCTCTCTCAATCTCATCCTTATAAGCCTTGGGGTGCCTATAAGGAGTGGTTATGACTACTTGGATCCCTTGTTCCAACTCAATGGTGTGTTCAAACCCTCAGTCAGGAGGTCTCCCTAGTGGATATCTCCAAATACTGTAGAATACCGGTCCAAGAGAGACTAAACATATGGATGCACTGGTGAATCCTTGCCCTTCACCTATGATATATGCAACTCCACTGCCCATTCAAAATCCCCTCTATGCAGATCTGACTCCATCCTGTGTGTTGAAACAACCTGAGGGGGGTATGTGTTCATACCATTGATCTTTTGTTGCTGGCCATCCTTCCCTCCTGTCCATTCTATCTCCAAGGTTCTCCAGTTAGTGGTAACTCTCCCAAGAGTGATTAACCACTGGACTCCCAATATGACATTGGTGTCTGGAATATCTACCACAAAGAAGTGGTCTGTCAATGTATAGGTCCCCATAGTAATGGTTAGTGCTGGAACATACTTGGCACATTGCAGGGTCATAGCTCCTAGGACCAAAACTGAAAATCCCTCAAACTCCTCCATGTTGACTCCCCTCCTTTGTACCAGTTTTGCATCAATAAAATTATGAGTAGCTCCACTATCTATCAACACAAAAACTCTTTGCCCCATGATGGTACCTCTCATCCTCAAGGTTAGATACTTTGGGACTCCTCTTAATGCTGCAATAGCTCCCCCTCTTGGAGTAAAGTCTTCCATGGATTGTACAACACTGGCATCCTTCTTGGAGAAGGTCTTGACATGATGTGTCCCTCCTGAAAGACATTCTCCCTCCAAATCCTGAACATGGATTGTCTTCCTTGGTCTTGAGTGAGTCTCTTGCTTCAAAAATGTTCTTGCCCTGGGCAAGATATGTTGTAGATCTCTAGCTTTCTCCACAGCTTCAAGGAGTGTGGTTGGTTTAGTGGATTTGACCAACCCTTGTAATGGTTCAGCCATCCCATTCATAAACATGCATACCTTCCTACTCTTAGTGAGGTTGGATACCATCACTGAAAGCTGCAAATACTCAGCAATATAATCCTCAAGATCTCCCTCCTGCTTGAGCTTGGTTAACCTGGCAAAGTGGGCTTCCAGATCTCTTGAATCAAACCTCTCCACTAGCTTCTTGGTGAAATCTGAGTATGAAGTGATATGATTATTCCCAAGTGTGGTCAGTCCATGAAACCACCAATCTTGAGCTTCCCCTTCTAGGTGCAACACAACTATCTTGATGGCTTCCATCTCAGAAACCTTGTTGAGCTGGAAGTATGTGTCCAGCTTCTCCACCCAAGCCTTGGTTGTGCACTTAGGTGTCCCATCAAATGTGGGCAAGAATAACCTTACCATATTGCACTGTAGGGCTGATCCCTGCATCAAGTTCTCCTCCTTTTGATGAGGATTAATCCTCCTCCCATCCTTGATCTGACAAAACTCCTGAAATCTCAAGTGCTCCTTGAACCTTTGAGATTGGAGTTCATATTCTTCAAAATATTCTCCCAGGGTTTCCTCCTTGTCTCTCTAGTTAGAAATGAAGGCATGGTAGAGCGTTGTGATGCAGCTGAATTCCCCACGCCATTTGCAGTGCTGGTGCTTGCCTCATGGCAAAACTCTATAGAATCCCCTTCATGTCTCATCTCCTTGAGGTCCCTTGCAATGTTCTGCAGGGTTTGAAGTAGGAGATTCAAAATTTCTTCCTCTTCCATGCTAAAGATAAGTCTCCCCCACAAGTTAAGCCAAGAGCAGAGCTCTGATACCACTGTAATATTCCTTTTCAGGAATTTCCACAATTTCTTCAGTGAGGACGCTGTATAAGGAAAACCCTGTAATAAAAATGCTGAATAGGACTTGGATCCTCTTGTATATGTTGTGTGTAGCTTAAATATAAAATGGAATCAGAAATAAATCATTCTAGCTACACTAAACAGATCTCCTCAGCTCAAATATGCTCAAAAGCACCCCAATCCCACTACTTCATAAAATAGAAATGTTGGAGACTGTAACAACGTTACTTTTATTATGAAATCTATAGAAAAAGATATTATAACATAGATCTAAAGCTTTCATTCATCATAGAATCATAAATGAGAGGTTTGACCTCTTTTACAAGCACATCGGAGCACCCCGGTAAGGGTTTCCGGCAAAATAGCAACACAAGATACAGTACTGCAGAAAATAATGTTGTACCCAGCAGCTTTGTATTAGGAAATATCAAATGTAATCTTAAATAGACAAATAATACAGAAATTGGCCCAAGGCCTCCCTCAATAGACCTCCCAGAGTGAAATAGACATCTCCTCCTCCAAAACAAGCATAAAACAAGAGGGTTTCACCCAGCTGCTACTGTTACTGCAGAAATGACGCAGTTAATGAAGGTAAATACGCTGTATGTGATGCAGAATAAATATCCTCAAGAAAAATGATGAAAAGTGAGCTCAGGACCTCCTCCTTATATCTCCCAATCAACTAGACCAAAGGTAAGGATGGAATTCCTGCATGGGAATTCTTTGCACTAAATAGTGCTGCAACTCCGGCTAAACAGCTGGAGCATGCAATCAATCATAAGACCAAAACAAGATGAATGAATGAATTTCCTCTTTGCTTCTATCTCCTCCTTCTTATCCTTGGTGAGCTTTCCCACCCCAGACCCCACTCCTTGGTGATGTGACTTCCTTGAGAAGATTCCCCTTTCAAAACTGCGCTGCCCTAGTAGCTTTCCCTCCTCTTGTGACAGTGCTGTTGACTTGGTCCACTGGATCTAGCTCATTTATTTGTCCTTATTTCACACCAAGTGGCTTTATTTTGTCCTCCTAATCCAATCCCTTTTCACACTGGGATATGTTTTACTGTCTTCCCTACTTCTTATTTCAAAAATGGAGTAGTTATAATATTCCAAGTAGCAGTGGCTAATTGGGAATATTACAGAGTGTCAGGGTTAAACAAGTTGTTGCGAAGATGGTGGTGGGAATCGAGATTCCTCTCTCTGGTATTCCAAATTACTTAGATACCGCATTGTTTGGTCGCTTCTGTGGTAGGATGGCAACCAGAGATTCAATTCTAAGTTGGCTGGAGGATCACTGGCAGCCTCTTCTTGGGTATACTTCTGTTTTCCATCAACTGTCCTGGGGATGGCTCCCTTTTAAGGTTGTTTCTATGGAAGATAAACTTAGGCTCACTGATCGTATCTGAAGCTGGGATCCGGCTGGTTTAATTCTTCAGAATTGGGATGTTAGCTTCAACGCAGAACACTCTCCCCAAAATTTACAAAAATTCTGGGTTATTCTTCCTAGTCTTCCCCAATTCTTTTGGCAGCGAGAGATTCTTGAAGCAATTGGGAACAAAATAGGATCTTTTGTCTCTCTTGAAGATGATTGGGAAACCAAATATGACAGGCGTTGTGCAAAAATTCAGGTAGATCTCGATGTTGGGGAAGATCTTTATGAAGGCATTGTTTCGGATATGCATGAAAGCAAATGGACGCAAAAATTGGATTACTGGAAACTTCCTTTCCGTTGTTTTCTCTACAGACAAGTGGGTCATTTGGCTTAGGACTGCAAAAATCCTGATCTTTCGCAACCTAAATTCGAAAAATTCTGGCCAAAAAAGGTTTCTTAGGATAGCGTGAGGACTTCTCCTGTTGTTCCCTCCCAAGAGATGGTGCCTGTAGAGGATTCTCAGCCCTCTCTTTCTGACAATCAGAAGGTCGTTCTTCCTTTGGTCAAAGGTACTCCTTTTGATCATGATTCATCTCCTTTTATTATTCCTAAGCTTGATCCCATCAATAGTTCTCTGGGATGTTCCGGTTTATCCCCTTGTGCCCCCCTGCCTCTTCCCCTGATAATTTTCCTGTTGTCTTGGCCCCCGCCCCTATGCCCGTTCCTCCTTCGCCTCCCTGTGTGTCACCTTCCCGGGTCACCCTTATCTCTTCCCCTGTTTGCCCCTCTCGTAGCCCTTACACTACCTAATTTCACTCCCGTGCTCCCTCGCGTCTAAGTCCTGATCAAGCTATCAAGGGAGGCCTGGCTATGGAGCCTCCGCCAAAGATAATTCTTGGTCGAAAATCTGCTCTATCTAAAACCCAAAATCAAGCTTCGTTGGATGTCCATTCTGGCAAACAAAAGACTATTTTAAGGGCTCTTAGAGCAGAGAACACCCCTAGAAAGGGCCATAAATTATCATCCTTTCTTTAAACATCCGAGGTCTTGGAGATGCCCCTGCTCAGCTAGCCCTCAAACGTTTGTGGCAAAACATCTATCCTGATGTCTTATTCCTTCAAGAAACAAAATTATCTGGTTCTCGAGCACAATATTTTCTTTATAAATGGCTTAAAGACTGGTCCTTCTTTTATGTTGATGCCTCAGGCCTGGCTGGGGGCCTTATCACAACCATTAGCCCGTCCATCTCTGTCCTGTCCTCTATCAGATCCCCCTCTTACATCAAAACTTCCATTCATGATCCCCGGTCGGATTTCTCTTGCACTCTTCTTAATGTGTATGGTCCATTTAGCGATAAGAAGCTTTTTTAGAAAAACCTATTTTCTGATATCTGAGGATCCCCTAATCTTATTTTAGGTGGAGACTTAAATTTTATGCTCTCTCTGAACGAAATCTGGGGTCAATCTGCTAGGCCTGATCCCCTAGCACCTTATCTCCTGTCCCTGATTGCCTCTCATGGATTTATAGATGTTCAGCCCTTAAATCTGGAACCTACTTGGCGGAACAATATAAAAAAGGATGATGCTGTTACAAAAATACTGCATGGATTTCTAATTTCGGAATCTTTTATGACCTCACATTTCCAAGTAAAGGCTCGTGTGGAGATTGGCGGACTCTCTTATCATCGCCCCATTATGTTATCTCTAAAGCTTCCTGAATCTAATCCTCCTCCTCCTATGAAATTTAATCCCTCGTGGCTTTTGGAAGAGGATTATAAGGCCTTAGTTTGCTCCAATTGGACTCATCTTGCTCCCTCTCATCCGAATTCTTTCATGCAGTTGTGGACCAAAAATATTTCTAAGATTAAAAAGGTATCTAAAGCATGGGCAATAAATTACAGAGCAAAACAACAATCTTCCCTTAAATCCACTAAAGCTATGATTTCCGATCTATTTATGCAGAATTCTTCGGGTATTCTATCGAATAGCGATACAGAAACTTTAAAATCTCTGGAACTAAAATGCCATGCCTCACTCAATAAAGAAAATAAATTATGGCGCCTCAAAAGCAGAGCTATTTGGATCAAGGAGGGTGACAATAACACAAAAATTTTCCACCAATATGTTTCCCATAGAAAAAACAAAAATTCCATCTTTGAAATAATATCCCCCTCGGGAGCTTGGGCTCGTTCTTTTGATGAAAAAGAAAAAGTTGGAGTCACTCATTTCAAAAACTTGCTTACAGCTCCTGTAGGATGTCCCATTCAAGAAATATTACAAGTCTTACAATTATTCCCTCGGATGATTACGGATGAGATGACCAAAGCTCTCACAAAAGAAATGGACGAAAAAGAGTTGGAACATATTCTCAGAAGCTTCCAAAAAGGAAAAAGTCCTAGACATGATGGTCTTACAATCGAATTTTATCTTGGATTATTTGATTTAATAAAGGATGATCTTCTCTTAGTTATAAAGGAATCTCAGAAATCTATAAAAGTCCTGCGCTCTTTTAACTCGACTTTCATTACGCTTATCTCAAAATATTCCGCTCCCTCATCCTTTGACGAATTTCGTCCTATCTCGTGCTGCAACCTGATATACAAATTAATATCTAGAATTATTTCTCAACATTTAAAACCGATCTTAAGCAGCATCATCTTGGAAGAACAGTTTGGTTTTCTATATAAGAGACAAATTCATGATGTTGTATCCTTAGCTCAGGAAACCCTTCACTCTGTCCCTCTAAACAAAAAGCCATCCTTTTCCTTAAAGCTGGATTTGTCAAAAGCATATGACAGAGTAAATTGGACCTTCCTCAGAATTTTACTCATCCAGATTGGTCTCTCAATTGAAGTTGTTGAATGGATTATGGGCTGCATTCAGTCTGCGTCCTTCGCTGTCCTCATTAATGTCTCACCCTCCTCTTTTTTTCGTGCATCCCGTGGACTCCGTCAAGGTTTTCCCCTCTCTCCCTTTCTATTCTTATTGATTGTTGAAGCCTTAAGTTGTTTATGCAATCATGCTAGAGCTAGTGGTGATATTAAAGGAATTTACGTTGCAGGGTTTGAATCCCTTACCCACATCCTCTTTGTGGACGATATTATCCTTTTTTTGTGAATCCTCTGTGGATAATGTCAGTACTCTTCATAGTATCCTATCTCTCTTTCAAACTGAAACTGGAATGATGATAAACATTGACAAATCTTGTATGGTTCATAATAACATACAAGATCACATTCTCTCTCAAATTAAGCTTTCTCTCCCCTTCCCCTTGGTGATTGGAAATCTAGTTTTAAATATTTGGGTTTTGCTTTAAAGCCTAATTCTTATACTTTCAAAGACTGGTTATGGCTTTTTCAGAAGGTTGAAAAGCGTATTTTGCATTGGAAAAACCGGTTTCTTTCTAGGGGAGGGCGACTGGTTCTACTTAAATCAGTTCTTCAAAGTATTCCTGTCTATTGGGCCACCATTGCTTCTCTCCCAAAAGAAATTCTCCAAAAAATTAGAAATTTATGCTTCTCCTTTCTATGGACTGCAAGCAAAAAATCTAAGGGGATCTTGCTGGTTAAAAGGAATATTCTCGCTCTTCCAAAAGAATTGGGAGGATGGGGAATTAAAAATCTTCCGTATTTTTGTCTCTCCCTAGCTGCAAAATCATTGTGGAGGCTGACAGAATGCCCGGAATCTCTATGGAGAAGGATCTTGCAAGAAAAATACATTCTAGCACGTTCACTGGTTTCTTGGTTCAAATCTCCAAATAAATCCTATAAAAATGGCTCAATTGGATGGAAGGAAATGGTCATGGCCTTCCCCCTTATCAGTCAATGGACGGCATGGAGTATATGGAAGAAAAATCAGTTGTGCCTTGGCTTGGACCCATGGGTTGGAGCAGGCAACGCTTTCCATATTTCTCAAGATTTACTTTCGGTGCTGCATAATTTACACATTCACACAATAGTAGATGTTGCTACATCATCTCCTCAGAAATGGGGTACCCCGGGTTGGAAGGATGCCCCATCATTGGGTCTTCAAAATTCCCTGGCTTCATAATGGAACTCTTTCATTGCTTTGTTAGTTAGCAATTTCATTCACTTAGACCCTGAGGCAGAGGATACGATGGTTTGGACTCAGAACACTTCTAATGGCTCTTACTCTACCAAGCTTGGGTACAAAGTTGAAATACACTCCTCGTTTTTAGGAGAAGTTCCTTCTTGGATATTCCCCCTATGGAAATCTCCAGGCCCCTTAAAATCTAAACTGGTCTTATGGCTATCCTTAAAAAACCATCTCTTAACTTTGGACAATCTTCAGCATCGCGGAATGGAGGGCCCAAGCAGATGCTCGCTTTGTGCCATTAATGTTGAATTTGTTTCTCATTTATTTTTCCTCTTTTCATATGCAGAATCTATTTGGCAGCAAGCCTCGTCCTCTTTCTCTTCTCCTCGCCAACCTCTAGCAGAATCTTATGAACAAAGATTAGTTCAGTGGTGGAAGGAGCCCGGGGTAAGCTGTTATTCAGCCTTCCCTGCTTTATTTTCATATGGCATTTGGTGGGCTTCAAACATGGCCATTTTTAATGAAAATATAATTCTAGAAGAGTTGACTGTGGCATTGATTGTTCAGTGGGTTTCCGAGCACAAGAGCCCCCCTAAACTATTTAAATTTTGCTCAGTGGTTCCTCCTTCTATCCGTAAAAGCTTCACATGGGTCTTCTTTGATGGGGCAAGTCAAGGTTCTCCTCCTTTGGTAGGTGTAGGGGCGGTTCTCCATCTCTCTCCAGTCTCCAAATTCAACATTTCTTATGCTCTTGGTCATGGTTTAAATAATAAAGCTCAGCTTGCTGCTCTCTGGATGGTTCTTCATGTAGCCAAGTATAAAAATATTAAGACATTACAATGTTTTGGAGATTCAAAATTGGTAATTGACTGGGCACTAAATTGGTCACAGATTCATTCACCTCATCTACAAGCCATTATTCGAAGAATTGGAAGTCTTATGAAATAATTTCATGAACTCTCATTCAAGCATGTTTACCGTGAACTGAATATGGAATTTGATGCTCTGTCTAAATCAACTCTCACTCTTCCTCCTAGTACTCTAAAGATCACGAATCTTTCCTCAAACACATAGGAGATTATTTTGATATAGAATCAGGCTCCACAGATGATTGAATTGGCGCAAGATGCTTAAAGTATCAGAACTGGAATGCATATAATAAACCGTGTAAAGATATCTGATTATGTCATTGGTATAAAGTTTAAAAACAGATACTACAACAGCAGGACCAAAATTTTGCTATTCACGAATAGCAGGAAGGATACAGCCCATGTATATATGAAATTTTCACAGTTCAAGAAACATATAGCTCGAGGAGCATTTTAAAAACCCCATCTTAGGGGCCGGTCTGTTATTTTATTAATAAAATAAAGATTTTTTTTTTAGGAAAAAAAAAAAAAAAAAAAAAAAAATATATATATATATATATATATATATATATATATATATATATATATATATATAATGTGTCATAATGTGTCCTGTGTCATAATGTGTCCTTTTCCGGGGGGTCAAAGTGTGTGTGTCCAACACTCGAATCCTCGTGTCCTTCATTTCTCATTTCCCCGTGTCAGGTGACTTAGGTTATATATATATATATATATATATATATATATAAGCTAGTTTACTTATCTATTAAGAGTGTACAAAAGGATTATAGATAATCATTCATAGCCAATGTCAATGTCCAACCACACAAGGAAGGATCTTAGCTAGAAGGTATGAGACAAATAATCAGAGGGGAAATAAGGGGAAACATAAGACATAATAAAAAAATAATCACCGAACTTGGGGACTGTCTTTAGAGAAACTTTCCTTTCCTCTCTATTTCATGACCTTGGTCCAACCTATAGGAGACAAAATGACCAAAGTAATTTGCAGATTATTATTGAGAGTTGAAGGAGATTCCTTATTGGTGTTTGAATATTTTGATTCTTGAGAACGCTTTAAAACACCAAAAGAAACATCTTTATTTACCAAATTCCTATTTGTTGGGGGAACTGGGTTCCCTATTAAATCCTCATGAGTCTAACGAGTAGCAAAAATTTGATCATGATCCCCTGAAATCATATCATCATCGTCACCCTCTTCCTCTTGTTTAGATATAGAATAAGTCTTTCCCTCTGTGGGGGGTCAGTCACAAAGTTTCCAATTTTTAGATTTAGAAGTTTTATTGTGATATTTCTTGTTGGAATTTGACAGAGGGAAGGAATGTTTTAAATGGCCAATTTGAAGAAAAGTGCAGCAATGAAACACAATATTCTCGTAATATAGAGATTGGGTCCACTGGTAATCACTGATTTTTAAATTTATTTGATCTGACATCCATTTTCTAGCATATGATTTGGACCTCCTTCCAAAACATAGCAGCAAGATGATTAAAAAAAAGAGGAAACAAACTCTCCAGTAGGAAATCAGGATGCAAGGTCAGTATGGGAAAGCAGGGACAAAGACTCAACTGTGAGTCTTGCATGTCAAAATAAATAGAAATCAAGTCATCCATGGGTTTCCTTAAGATTAGTTTTTTGGAACTGCATAGGCTACCCATGGAGACGAGGACCTGAGTTAGGGCCTATTACGAAAGATCGAGACATAATTTGCCTCATAGAAACACATGAGCATGAAGGGTGCAATACACCTTGGTTTGAAGGATAATGTAAGATGGCAATGTGGAACAACTCAACAAGGAATGGAAAAGGACACGGGGGTATCATGGTATTAGTGAGGGAAAAATAAGGTCATCTCATTCAGTTAGAAAAAGAAGACTCAAATAACCAATTCATTTGGTTTAAAATATCAGAAAATAAAAGTCACTTCATAATTTTATTATGCTATTTTGGGTCGCAAGTTTCAAAAATCTACAAAAGTAGAGGGCTTGAACACAAGGATCCCTTTGTAGCCTTAAAAGCAGATATTTCAACATATTCTCAGCTAGGTGAAGTTCTTATAGTGGGTGCTTTCAATGCTAGGAGTAGAAGTGAGAAATATAGCATTCCTTGTTGTAAATAATAATGCGGCCCTATTTGGCTTATAGAAGAGAGTAATCATCAGTGGGGAAGCATTTCAACGGACAAGGGATGCAATCCCTTGGGTGAACAACTTCTTACTCTATGTGGGGATTTCGATTTAGTCATTTGTAATGGTTTGACTATATGGGAAAAGTTCGATAATTTCACTTGCAATACTTACAATGGAGAAAGTGTAGTAGATTATGTAATTTTCTCGCATGGTTTGTGTGACAAAATGGAGGAAGTTTTGATTGGATATCAGCTTTGGGACTTAAAATTAGATCACAAGCCAATTTATTTAAGTTTCTTTTAGACTAGAAAGAAGCTATTAGATTCAAAAACTCAGTGTGTTCAAACAAAATCTCCCAAAGGGAATTATTCTTTTAACTCCAAAAAATTGTAATACCTTCAAAATGATGCTAGAAAGGCTCTTCGAGAAGGAGAAAATCCAAATCCATGACCTTCATAGTCACAAATTAACACATTTAATTCAAATCGCACTTGTAGAGTGCAAAAGAGAAAAAATTAAGAAGTCTGAAACAAATTGCTTTCCAGTTAATGCTTGGTTTGACGAGGAATGCAAAAATGCAAGTAGAATGTGGAAAGACTCAAGAAAGGATCACATAAATATCAAATATTACAAGCATATATTAAGAAATAAAAAAGGCATATTTCATGGTTTCAGGGAGGGAAGAACTGATATTCCTTGGGAAAAATAACCCCAAATTATTTTGGAAGGAGCTCCAACCGAGAAAGATGCAAACTGAAAATACTATTACATATTCTAAATGGTTTGACTATGCAAGACAAATCTATGAGCAGGATCCCAAGGTTTACCCTCCTCCCTTGGTCAACATTGATATTTAACTCTTCATGGTGTAAGAGGTAGATATGGGTATCAAGAAATTGGGTGTTGGAAAAGAAAAATACTTAGTTGAACTCTAAGCAGAGTATCTAAAGTGGGGCTTAAATATTCTTGCACCTCACATTATGAAAATTTTCAACAACATCATACAACAGGGGTTCCCCATAGATTAGACAACTAGTCTGGCAATACCTCTTTTCAAGAGTGGTGACTTCAATAATCCCTCCAATTATAGGATCATAATGATAAACCCCTTGTTTGAAAAGTTATTTGGAAGCGTGCTAGAAAATAAATCAGCAAGTGGGTATAAGAAATAAATAAGTATGCTAAATGGCAAGTAGGTTTTAGACCTAAACAATCCAAAGTTGATCATTGTATAAATTTAAGGCACATCATTGAAAAAGTTTAGAAGAAAAAGGAAGAAGCATTGTGTTGCTTTTTTTATTTCAGAAAAGTGTTTGACACGGTTCCTAAGGATAAGATTTTGCACAAAATTGAGGAACTTGGGGTTCCTAGACATTTGAGAGAAGTTGTGAATAGGCCGTATGAAGAGATGAAAGTCGAAATTAGAACTTCAACATGAATTTTTGAAAGTTTTATAAGTGATATCGGGGTTAAGCAAGGTTTCCCATTGTCTCCTACCCTTTTTGGTTTATATATCGACAAGCTTGAGGAGTGGTTAAATTCACAAGAGGGTGATAGTACCCATTTGGGAAACTTTTTTATAAGGTTTATTTTGAATGCGGGTGACCTTATTTTGATTTCTAAATCTTCTCTTGGTTTGCAAGAGCACTTACTATCCCTTGAGAATTTTTGTAGAAGGGCTGGGATGCAAGTAAATATTACCAAAATGAAAGTTGTGGTTTTCTCTAAAAAATTAAAACATAACCAACATAAGTTCTACTTTTAAGGAAGCATTCTAGAAGAAGTTGCATTTACAAATCCCTCGGAATTAACTTCAACAAAAAACTAAGTTGGGATGGTTGTAGAAAGAAAAGAACCTTGGGGGATTGGTAAACATTTTATGATTTTCAAAATAGGTGTAGAGAGGAAGATTTATGGGACTAGAAAAACACTCAAACTCTTTTTGGGCTTCTATTGATTCCAGTGATTCTCTATGGTTGTGAGCTATGGGCCAGCAGTACATCCGACATGCATTGGAAACAAATTGAGAAAATTAAGAAGCGTCTGATTACAAACAAATTCAAAATTAAAAGCGCAGTTCCTTATGTTATATTGTTAAGTGAAACATGGGTTGCTCATATTGAATCAATTTCTATGGTGAAAGTCATAAGGCATTTAAAAAAAAATTAGCAAATGGAAGAGGGTGGATGGCCTAAGGTTGTATTTAATGACATATTGTGCAAAATAAAGAATACTTGGATGCAAAAAAATAACAAATGGTTTAGTAAATGAGGTTTTTGCTTGAAATTGTGTCCCATAAATAGTAAAGAGATAAAATATTTTGTTATGGATAAGTTCCACAAGCGTACTTGGGATAAGGAGCTAGGGAGAAAGAAAAAAAACTATATTAAAGTGTTTAATCCCACTCATAATCATCAACAAAAAGTGTACATAGAGGCCAATATTTCTTGGAGAGCCAAAATTATTATTGCTCAATTAATGACTAATTCTCATCAACTATGTTGTGAAACAGGGTGCTGGAAAAGGCCAAAAGATTTGTGGGAGGAAAGAGTATGTATTTTTTTTCTTCCAGAAAAGTGGAAACATAAAATAATTTAATTTTAGAATGTGAGGCCTTCAAAGAAAATAGGTAAAGTTATGCAAATATTCTGGAAACTAGCTCTTGGGATAATTTATTTAGCGAGGGGTTTGTCAAGAAGCTGAGAGCGTTTATTGTGAGGCTTCACAGGAAAAGGGTCGAATACATCAACCAGATGAAGAAGAAATTTTTTCCATATGCTATATTTAGCCCCATGGACGTTAAAATAATTTATTCTTCTTCACAATGGTTGGCCATTTGACAAGGGAACTTAGGTATATCTTGCAATCAATCTAATTGTATGTGTTTTTGGGTCATGGTGCAACTAATTTATTACTCCACTTCGGGTCTAAGGAAATAGTTTAACAAAGATCAAAATTCCATCTGAGACCCCTAGAATATCAACATGTAAGAGGTTTCAAAAATTTTCCATGATATAAATGAGGGAGCAAGAGTACCTATCCATAATGGAAATCTTGATTAATTATAGAGAAGTCTAAGAGGAAGCCTTCAAATATAATGGAAGTGGCATCATACAAGCATGAGTGGGGGATTACTTGGTGTGACAAGAGGATAGTTTTAGGGTGATATCAATGGCACCATACTTGCCCCCTCCATATCATTAATACCATCCTCAATATTCTCATTATATCTCTTTTGGATTCCACCTTGATCGGGGGGTTGTGAGTCTTTCTCAATGAGCTTGAAGCACTTTTATTTCCAAGTCAAGTTGGGAAGATATTCTAAGGAGGAGAAAAGCATCGTAGTTCCCTCTCCACATCCCTTATTTACTAAAAAATCAGTGGGCATATTTATTTCCCAACAAACATGAGAATAGATAACCACCAAGATATGGGATAGAAGCCTCGCTATTCTAGATATGTAAACCTCTAACCTCCAAGTCATGGTAAATTTTTCCACTTGGGTACAACTAATTAGATTCTTGAGGGTAGATATTACCAAATTTGTATCTCCTTCAAAAATCACCTTGAAGAACCTATTGTGGTAGCTAAGCACAATCCCTTTGAGAGTGCATGGAAATTGGCTACATCGTTGGATGCAAGGCCCAAGGAGCCAAAGAATAGAAAGAGAAGACGACCCATATGATCCTGGAAAAGGTCTGTCAAGCCTGCTTCCCCAATACTTCCTTTGGAATCCCATCAAATTTAAATTTAATGAATCCATTTGGGGTAGGGGAGTAGAATTTGGGTGAAGAAGGAAGGAGAGAAATAACATAAGGGAGGTTTGAGGAGGGTGCGGGATATTGAGCCTTGTCAAGATGGGTTTTTCTTCAGAGGGGGAAGACCAGTCAGACATAAAAAACTGAGAGGAGATAACAATTTATCTAACTCAAAGGAGGATAGAGGACCAAAAAATATCAATAGAGGAGGAGGAATTGCAAAGCAATATTGAGTTATGTTCTTTCCAAACTAGCCATAGGAAGAAGCCGGGAAAGAGGGTCCAAGATCTATTTTTGAGAGGATACTAGAAGGAAACACTATTCCAATTATCAATTGTTGAGACTAAATTTGAATTAATCTTGTCTTATTTTCCAAATCAATTTTGAAGGTGAGTCCAAATCTCCTCCACTAATCAACAATATTTGAAGAGATGTTCTATATTCTCCTCATTTGAGCTACACATGTAGCAGATGGAAATCCCTTCATAACATATACAAGTTAATTTGTCCCACTTGAGGGAACTTTTCTTAGCCAATATCCATATAAATTGGGCTACTTTTGGCTAGCTATTTTGAAGCCATGTCTTTTTCCACATTCCTCTTGAGGAATTTGGTTATAATTTTTTGCTAAGTTGTATGCCTCCTTTATCATGAATGTGACCGCTATATTTTCCCCCCATAAAAGCTTATCATCTTCATTGATGAATGGAAACTTTATTTTGTGGAGATTTTTTTCAACATTATCCTATCCCTCATACCTAGAAATTATTCCCAAACTCCTTTGGACTGTCGGATTCTCCAATTGGTGTCCTCCATATCCCTTTTCCAAAATTCAATTACAACTAAATCATTTTATTGTTTTGTTGCTACTGCAATAGCTTCCAAAAAAATTTCTACATCAAGACTAGGAATTTGTTGCCAAGAGTCTTCCCAGAAGACTTTTGTTTTTCCATTCTTGAATTCCCAAAAGTAGTGTTTTTTCACCAACTACTTGTTTCTATTAGCTAGATTCTAGATAGAAGAGCCATGCACTTGGTGTCCCCTTTGAATTATTTGTCGTAGCGAGATATTATTCGCATATTTGGTATTCTATATCTTTTTTTGTCGCTCATTCCCCCTGGATCCAAATCCCCCAAAATTTAGGTCTTAGGACTTGGTTCATAGTTTTTGGGTCTCTTAGGTGAATACCTCCAAGAATTTTGGGCTTACAGAAATTTTCCCATGCAAATGGAGCCCATTTTTTTCCAAGAGGGATCCTCCCCAAAGGAAGGAATGATAAAAATTCTTGATGGATTTCATGAGGGTGACCTTAGGGGTTGCTAGAGATGAGAGATTATAGATGGGAAGATACATGAGGAATGATTTGAGGAGGAAAAACCTTCTTGCTAATTTGAGGGATTTGAAGGTCTAATCACTTAGATTGTTAGATATTTTGAGAAGTAGATTTTTTCAGTGCATAGATTAGAGAGAGTTATCTACCATTGAGGCTCTTAAATATCTAGTTGGAAGTGAGCTTCATTGGAACCCTAAGAGCCTTGCAATATGTGCTTGAACAATTAGGTGCATATTAAAAATTTAAATTTGTGATTTCTTGTGATTTATGGAAGTTCCTGAGGCAAACATGAAACCTTCCAGAACTTGTTTGATATTATCAGCTTCTTGCATTACTAGTATCCCCATAAGCATTGTGCTTTGCATGAACTGTTGGTGGGAGATAGGTCAATTTTTTTGAGCTATTTTTATCCCTTTAAGATTGTTTTGATGCATAATTGCTGATAGATGGCAGTCCAACCCTTTTGTTGCTAAGATAAACATGAAAAGGGAGAGGGGTTCTCTTTGTTGAATACCCCTGTAAGAGTTAAAAGTGTTAGTTAGTGAGCCATTAATCAGGATGGAGAAGTAAGGGGAGGATATAAGAGAACATACCCAACTTCTCCACTTACCCAAAAAACCAAAGGCGTAAAGGAATTGGAGAATGTAGTTCCAACTGAGGTGGTTGAAATCTTTCAAAAGGTCCAACTTAATTATCATTCCAACCTTCCTTAGATTTTTGAGAGTGTGGATGACCTCATTGGCCATTATTATGCCATTGAGGATATTCTTTCCTTCCACAAAACTAGTTTGTTCCATGGACATGAGAGTAGGTACAAGATGCTTGAGATGATTTGCAATGATTTTTGAAATTATTCTATATATCATAGTACAGAGAGTGATGATGTGGAAATGTATAGCTTCAAAGGAGTCAAGAGATATGGGTATGAGGGTGAAAAGAGTGGCATTAAAATTACGAAGGATGGATGTTGAGACTTATGACTCTTACACTACTGAGAGGATGTTGTGTTTTAGAATGGGTCAACAAGCTTGAAAAAATTCAATGGTGTAATTAACTAGGTTCGAAATTTTGTACTTGGGAATTCCCATCATTACCTCCTCAAATTCAATGGGGGTGACTCCACGCATGATGCCTTCATTTTTCTCCCTATTGATTATTATCGTGATGTTAGCTATATATATATTTTTTAGCTTGCTTCCTATTTTCATCACCTTTCTTTAAAAGAGAGTTATAGTAGCTAGTCAATTCCAATTCCCATTCTTTTTGGTTCTTGATCCTCTAGCCATTTGAGTTTACCAAGAAAAATATTCTATTTTGGTGTTTATGTTTGATCATAGACTTATGAAAAAATTTTGAATTCCTTTCTACCTCCTTCAACCATTTTATTCAATATTTTTGCTTCCAAAGAATCTCTTCTTATGATTGACACTCCTTAAGAAGGGCCATCATGGTTGCTTTCTCTTGGATGAGCTCTTCAATTTTCCATCAAAACTCATGCTTTGTTGTATTCTTACCATTTTATCCTCCAATTTGAGGTTGGATTCATAAATACTTCCAAACTCAACCTTATTGCACTTCTCGATGTGTCTTTTCAGAATTTTGAGCTTTTTCTGGAATTTATGATCGACACTCCTTATGAAGTGCCATCGTGGTCTCTTCCTCATAGATGAGCTATTTAGTTTTTTCCTTTCAAAATCATCCTTTTTTGTATGCTTTCTTTTTGCTTATCCAATTTGAGTTTGGATTAAGAATTATTGAAAAAATCATTTTTATTCGACTTCTTGATGTGGCTTTTAAGAATTTTGAGCTTTTATTGGAAGTCATGCATAAATGGGTGACTTGATGCCTCAATTTCCTACCACCAAGAGCTGATTTTTTTCTTGGACATAAGGTTCCTTAAGCTATAATCTTTCAAATTGAAAGGGCCAATTTTACGCCTTACATTTAAATCCAACTCTAGATTCTTTTCTCCGTGGTGTGAACTAGAGTTGGGAAGGACGACTTTGTGGGTGATAACTCTTTCTAGAAGAAGCCCAAATATTAGAAACTTATCTATACTTGAGGTGATTTGGTGCTTTCCTCCGCACTTGTTGTTCCAATTAAACATCCCATTAATTGTGACAGCCCCACCCAAGGCCCCCGCATAAGCTGCATTGTAAATATATTGTAAATATTATGCAATATTTGAAATCAAGAAAAGGGGTTTGAGTCAAAGGGACATGAATTCTGAAGTTGGGGAGGAGGATTAATTTCTTGGGATTTTTTGGTTTATTGTGCAGAGGAAGAAACCTGAATTGCAAGAAAACCATTAAAGCTTGGTTGGTGCATGAATTCAAGAAATTGTTTCTTGAATTAAATGGGTTGCAAGAGGAAATACTCAGACCCATTTTTCTTGAAAAACAACAACAAGAAAAGAGGAAAGAGATTTATGAAGAGGGATTGGGCATTGTAGGGAAGGAAGGACACAAAAATAATTTTGGATGAGAAAGAGGCCAGGACAAGGAGCATGAGTAAAAAAATTGACTATATAAATCACACTTGGAAGAATCCCAGTAAGGGAAAAGGAAATTATCCATTCAAAGTTTAAGGCAGAGAGAGGAGACACCCATTTGAACTTATGAAAGCCATAGGTAAACATAGAAGGAGAAATATTTGAGGATTCAGCGAGAGCTTTCAGTAGGAAGCACTGAAGAGAATAGAAGAGAATATAAGGGGATTATTTCTTTGTCCCTAGATGATGTGGGTTGAGTTTCTAGTCTCTTGAGCCCTATAACAACTTGGGGTCCCAGGAGGCTATCGATTAAGATAGGATCCCTAGAACCCTATAATATTTTGGGTCACTAGAGGTTGTGGGTTGAAACAAACTTCTATGGAGCCTTGTAACAGCTTGGGTCCCTGGAGGTTGTGGGTTGGGATGGACAATCTGGAGCCCTGTAAAAGCTTGGGTCCCCTAGAGGTTGTGGGTTGAGATAGAAAACTCTAGATACCTGTAACAACTTGGGAAGAGGACATCCTGGAGCAGCACCAAAGGAATACCAAACTGAAGACTTGTGTTTGCTTCCCTATTGGTACATTGGATTTTGGATTCCATAGAAGGGGGTGAATCACTGTGTGTGAACTTGGGGGTGAGGTGGGAAACTTTGAATTCCATGTGTTGACAAAGAAAGTAGTAGACACCTAGTGGGAATGAGGAAGGAGGTACTCTGGAGTCCATGTCTTAGCTGGAAGTTAGTGTTTTAATCCTTTGAGCAATCATGCCCCTCAGACTCTGCAATCTGGATGAAGGGTGGCATCTACAAGAAAGTGTGGTTGTAGTTTTTTATGGTTGGGTGGAGAGTCCTTGTCCCAGGCTCAGTTTCCATGTAAGTTCAAAGATAAGTATCTATACATGCTTTCTTACTTGTTAATGAATCATGGTGTATTTCTTTTTATGGTTATTGATTTAGGGGTTGTATTTGAGTTTTATATTCCTATGAATGTGGTTAAACCTTTATGTAGAAATGCCATTGATAAATGTGTTGAATGTGTTTGTGCAATTATTATCTCTTGAATGAATGACACTGATGAATAAACCAAGCAATGCCCTGAATTTGAAAGTAAAATAATGAGTGACTAACTTGTTGGTGGTAAACATAGAACATTTGATGTATAATGTGTGTAATGAACCACGTGATAACAAGGACTAAGCTATAATACAGAGTTCAACCTTAATTCGAATAAAATGCTCAACTGTGTCAAGAACAACACATAAATAAATTCAAAGGAACTCCATGACACGTTACAAGCCATAACAAAGGCCATAAGGGCTTGGAATAAAAATTGAAAACAATGGGCTCAGATACCCTTTATTAATATAAAGATTACATGAAAGGCCCTATGCTTAGTAGGGTCTCCATTAGCTCACAGTATTTTGTTTTCCAATATTACAAGTTATTGTGCCGCATGTCAAGAAAAGAATTAATGTTGAGGGAAGTTTCCTCTAGGGCTATTTGAGCCCATCAAATTTACCTAAATGGCCTCCAATATTGCATTCTTAGTAGGATAGATGTCTTTTTTTGATGTCTTTGTGTTGTCCGTGAGGCACCGAAAGGCTCTGTGTAGCACCATATATTTACTTACAGGCTTGAAATGGATTTGAGTCTTGTTGGTGTGTGGCAGGAGGGTTGGGAACCTCTCAAGAGCTTGCGCCAAGCCCGTGGTAGGTAATAGACACAAGAGCACCTACACCGCCATATGTGGAATTCCCTATCTAAGGGCAGGGAAGACCCAAAGGTTAAGAACTTATTAGAGAATCTACTATCAAATATTAGGAGGGGTAGCACCGTGGAACACCTTGGATAGCCATTAGTATAGCTACAAAGCCTTGATGTGGATTTGGAGGTATACCAGACCTTTGATACCAAACCATGGTCAAGAAAAATAGCTCGAGGAAGCTTGTGCAATAGTCAATCTTGTCTTTTGGGTGATCGTAGAGACCCCCTTCGGACACTTCGCATAAGGTCGAGTCGATATCCCTTGGCTAAGCCATGGTAGGTAATGAGAGGAAGGAATCGTTGCGATGAAAAGGGTCAGAGTCCTAAAATTATAAGGAAATATCGGATATCCTTATCCCTTTGTAGATCAAAACACTAACAAGGAAATATTCCTATTGCCATGGCTAAATCTCCACTTATGTGATTGGTTGGGAGCATGATGACATGGTTGGAAAGCCTGGGGAGGGGAACCCGAAAGCTCAGAATATCATAAGTTGTTTTAATCGGGTGCTAAGAAGTTTTTCAAGTGTTGGAGTAGGAGTCATTTATTGACATAAACCTATGACAAAGATTCGAGCAGAGGTCAGGAAATCGAAAGCTCAAAATCTCATAAGTATTTAAATTACAATTATATAGAGCGTTTGGGACTAGGGTACTAGGGACCATCAAGAAACAATGATAGAAATTTTTTTCATTACCCATATCTATCAATTGACGGAGTCGTGGGGCTACAATAAACAGTTATCCTAGAAGAATTGGGGCCAGAGATCATCTTGGAAGGAGTTTCCCAAAGGTGATTAGCGCGGAGGCCCGAAAATCCTGGAGAGGCTGGATCCTGTAAGTTAATTAAATTGAGCATTGGGTTTCCTATAAAATTAGTTGATAATGCTCGGGTTGATAGATAATTTCTCTGTTACCCGGGACCATTAGCCTGGAATTATTTTAATAAAAGCATCATGGTAGTGGGGCCTGTAAGGGAGTGATCACGTGGTGAGGTTTTCTTCGTAAAGGATGCATGGGCCATCCAAACTTATAATGGAAGCCTATAACCATTTCTAATTTAAATTTACAAATATCCAAGGATCTGGGGTCGCAGGATTGTACAAATATAATCGATCCCATAGCAGTTTTGCAACTGTATAACTTGTGATTCTCTCACTATAATTCTAAGGTTTCAAGTGGTATGTGATCCCATTGGTTTGGAGGAAGCACTGAGTCAAAGGAAGTTGAATAAAAAAAATTGCCCCATTCCTCCAATGTCAAAGGAGGGGTTGGCTACATTACAGAGTCGTATCATAGCATCTAGGTTCAGTACTTGGACTAGATGGGCTTCATCATGGGAAAGTGATGGCTTTTGGAAAAAAAATAATAATGTAGATAAAAATATAATTTTTACTGAGTGATTGTTTAGGTTTTGAAAGCTGGTCTAAACTATTTCTTGTTGTTTGCTAATAAACTTGTGCTAATGTGAGTTGCATGGTGGATAGAAGCTCGGTGAGAGTAGGATTATGGTTGTGAATACGTTGTTATTATTAATTAGGTACTCACTGCAAAATTAAATGGCTAATGCATATGATTTGTAATGGGCTTGCACGTTAACATGATTGATTTGTTACAACAGGAATCCTCATTTCAAATCCATGAATGCAAGTTCATGATCCCTATTTTGTGTTTATTTACTATTTTGAAAGGCATAAAAATGTGTATTATTGACAACATATCACGAGAAACATAAAATAGAGAAGTTACAGTAATGAGGACTGGAATGGTTGAATATAGTTCTGACCAGTCACAGCATGGAAGTGATGGGGTCAGAACTAATGAAGAATAGAGATTAGTTGGAAAAGGGGGAGGGAATCACTCCCCAGACTATATGGACACTTTGAGAAGCCTAAGGGATGAGGTGACAAGCTTTAAGGTTGATAATGAGAGGCTGGTAAGAGCCCAAGAAAGGAAAGTTGAGTTTAATGCAGTCATCATGTAAAGTCTCTTGGATTGGCATAGACAAAAGAAACATTACAGGAAATTTTATCCTAAAAGTGCCCATGGAATTTTCAGGTAATTTCCATTTCATAATATGTAAACCAATTAAAATCCTTAAATTTAAAAAGAGTTACATGTAAATATTTTGGAGGGAGAAGAAGAAAAACTAATTTTTTTAATTGTATTTTTGGCTTATCTCCTTATAGGTTTACTCAATTTTCTAGTGTAGACACTCGTTGGATGCATAAATAAATTATGAATCTAAGGAGTACCCATCATGCATACTTTTGAGAAGACCCAAATTGATTAAAAAAATGAAAATACATTTAAAAAACGCATTGAACATGTTTTTTTAATGTATCTTCATTTTTTTATCAATGTGGTTCCTCTCAAAAGTATGCATGATGGGTACTCATTGGATGCATAAAATTCCATATCCAACGACTATCTACACTTGAAATTTGAGTAAATTCATAAGGAGATAAGCCAAAAATACAATTAAAAAAATAGTTTTTTATTTTTATTTTCCCTCCAAAATTCATAACTATTATTTTATTATTTTAACTATTATTTTATTATTTTTTCTTAGGAGGCCACTTCTTGGCTGAAATTTACTCTAATGTATGAAAGGAGGGATAGTCATAGAGACAGGAAAAGCCTTCATGAATCAGAAGAGAACACCAACGGAGCAGATGGTGGTAGGTCTAGAAAGAGGCATAGATAGGGAAGTGAGGACACAGTGTCAGGAGGTGAACCTTTGAGCACTCCAAGAGGAGGAAATATCAAACATTTGCATTGTTCAAGCAGACCATTTATTTATGTCGCCCAGAGATATCACCATTCTCACCATCACCATCTCTCAGAAAGCAAATAAAAGGATAATATGCCTGAAGAATTTAAGAAGAAAAATCCACCTACATTTGATGGGGATATGAAGAAAGCAAAGGACACAGAAGCATGGATGCTAGGGATGAAGAATTTTTTTCAGAATACATGACTATTATGAGAATATGAATGTTAGATTTTCCTCTTCCAACTTAAAAGGAAAGGCTGACATATGGTGGGAAGACTTGAAGAATGTTAGAGCCATTACATAGAAATAGTTGACCTAGGAGGAGTTTGAGAAGCTCTTCAGAGAACCATACTTGTTTGAACGCTACTATGATAGTAAATAAAAATTGTTTTATGAACTCAAAATGGGTTAGTTAACCAATAATGAGTATGTCACCAATTTTTTTGGAACTCTTGAGGTATGTACCATATATCAAGGATGAGAAAGCCAAAATTCAAATGTTCGTCAGTGGGATGCCTATGGTATTCAGAGATAAAATCAAATTATTGGAACCCAAAACCATTAAGGATTCCATTAAGAAAATATAATATTATTATGAATAAGCAAGGTGTGGGCCTGATATTAAAAATAACTGGCATGCCAAAAGAAATGTTCGACATAAGAGGAATTGGCCCAAATAAAATTTAGAAAGGAAAGAGGGGAAACACCTAGCTCAGACACGGCAGTTTTAGGAAAGAACCAATGTTGTTGTTATGAAAAACATGCAACAATTGTTTGCAGCACAACCTAAGTTTGAAGGAAGAGAACCACTCAAGTGTTGGACCTACGATGGGAACCATAGGAGGAGATATTTTCCACATCAACAGGATGTCATACCAAAGGTTTACAATGCCCAGGAGGCGAGCACGGTGGCTAAAGTAGCTCAGAGTATGCCAAGAATTTATGCAGCATGGACAACCACCAAGAAGATCACCATGCATCTATCATTGAGATGGAAGGTAAGCTACAAGAGAAATTAATTTCTATTTTAATTGATCCAAGGTCTAATTATAGCTATGTCAACCTAGAGCTTGTTGAGAAGTGTATATTGGGAAAGGAATTGCATCAAGAACCTTGGTTGGTTCAATTGGAAACAAGGACAAGGAGAAGAATCAACCATTGGGAAAAGTCATGTGCATTTGAACTTAGTGGCATGCCCAAAAAAACCCACTTGAATGTGTTATTGTTGGGTAGGTATGGCATATTACTGGATATGGACTAGTTGTACTTACACCAGACCAAGGTAGATTTCTATGAAAAATAATTGGAATGATTGGATGAGCAGGGAACAAAAAGAGTGTTGCAAGGTAGGGAAAAACCCATATGTGTAAGGTTGATCACTGCTATGCAATAAAAAAAAAGAAAAAGAAATGGATGCACGTTGTTTGCGGCATACATTTCCAAGAATGAGGAAGCTAACAGAGAAAATAAAGATAAGGAAGTTGAATTGCTTCAAAAGTAGCTTGTCTTTCGACATTAATATGCAAACATCTTTCTAGTTGAGGTTCCTGGATTGCCTCCTCACAGAGAGAGAATTTTCTATCGAGTTGGTACCTGGAGAAAAACCATCATCTAAGGATCCGTATAGGATAAGCACCCCTAATTTGGTTGAGAAAAAACTGCAACTAAAGGAAATGTTTGACAATGGTTAAATAAGGCCAAGTGTGTCCCCTTGGCGAGCACCAGTATTATTTGTAAAGAAGAAATATGGAACCCTTAGGTTATGCATTTATTACAAACAAATGAATAAGGTGACCATCAATAACAAGTACCCATTACCAAGGATTGATGATCTCTTTGACCAATTAAGGGGAGCAAAAATCTTCTCCAAAATTGACTTGAGGTCAGGATACCATCAAGTAAGGTTCAAGGAGGAATACATTCATAAAACTAATTTCAGAACAAGATATGGGCACTATGAATTCATAGTGGTACCTTTTGGGATTATTAACTCCCCTAGCACGTTTATGTGTCTGATGAACAAAGTGTTACATCCTTATTTGGACAAGTTTGTCATTGTGTTTGTTTATGACATATTGGTTTATTCAAAAGCAAAAGAATAACATGAAGATCATATGGCTATAGTGTTACAATTGTTGAGATAATATAAGATCTATGAAAATATTAGCAAGTGTGACTTCTTCCAGTCACAAATACATTACTTAGGGCACATCGTCTCCAAGGAAGGTGTATCAATTGGCCCTGAAAAGATCAAAGCCATAAGGGGGTGGCCAAATCCAAATAACGTGGATGAGGTTAGATAATTCATGGGATTGGCAGGATATTATAGGAGATTTATTCAGAATTTATCCAAAATAGGTTATCCCATTAACAACTTGTAGAGAAAAGGTAAAATATTTGAGTGTACTCCACAATGTGTAGAAATATTTGAGAATTTAAAATGATTGCTCACCAGTGTGCTAGTGTTGAGAATCATAGTTCCTGAGAAGGATTTCATGATGTGTATAAATGCCTGAAAGAGGGACTCAGTGGAGTTTTAATGTGGGAAGGGAAATTCATGTGCTATAAGTCCAGGAAGTTAAACAAGCATGAGGAAAATTATGTGACATGTGATTTAGAATTGGATTCCATCATTCATGTCTTAAACATGTGGAGGCATTACATCCTTGGCATGAATTTTATGCTCATGTCAGACCATAGTGGGCTCAAATATCTATTTTGGACAACCAAAGTTGAATGTTAGTCAAGCAAGATGGTTGGACATGCTCAAAAATTTTGACTTTGGAATTAAGTACATAAAAGGTAAGGAAAAAAATTTGGTTGATGCTTTGAGCAGAAGAATCCAAGTAAATCACTTGGTAACTGTAATTTCATATGCAACATGTCTCGAAGAAAGAATCAAAAGTGATAAACAACAAGATGAAAAATACTAGCAAATTAAATAAATTTTGTGGCAAAGAGTTGAGGATGAAGGATATCACCTCCCTGAGGATGACCCAGTCAGATTCAAAGACAAAATTTATGTGTCTAAACAGTGAAGAAATCATAATATTAATATGAAAGAGTTCCATGTTAAGCCTTATTCAGGCCACCCAGGGTATCAAAATACCCTTATAGCCATTAAAAGTACTATCACTGGTTGAATATGAGGAAGAAAGTGGCATATTTCATAATAAAAAACATATTTTTCCAGTAGGTCAAGGCCAAATGCAAACATCCAACAAGATTGTTGTAGCCTATCCCTATTCTAGAATGGAAGTGTGAGATAATTTCTATGGATTTCATTATAGGATTTCCCAAAACATATAAACACATGATGTAATCATGGTAGTGGTGGATAAGCTCAAAAAAGTAGCTCATTTTGTGGCAATCAAATCCACCAATTCCACTAGTGACATAGAACAAATATTCATAAAGGATATTGTGAGGCTTCATGGCATCCCCAAGAAGATTATGTCAGACAGAGATGCTAGGTTCACTTCCAGGTTTTGGAAGGAACTTCTTGCAGGATTGGGAACACAATTATAATTTAGTACAACTTATCATCCACAAACAGATGGGAAAACAGAGAGGATCGATCAGATCCTTGAGGACATGTTAAGTATGTATGTGATGAATCAACCCAATAAATGGGAAGAATATCTTCCACTTGTGGAATTAGCATACAAAAATGGACACCAAGATTCCATAAAGATGAGCCCCTTTGAGTAATTGTATGGCAGGAGTTGCAACTCTACTATTAGCTAGACTAATCTAGTTAACAGGGTCCATGTAGGACTTAATATGCTTAAGGATATGGAAAAAAAGTTCATAACATAAATAAAAATTTGAACGTGGCATAGGATAGAAAAAAATCTATGCATATAAGCATAGGGTACACAAGGAGTTCCAAGTTGGAGAGCTTGTTTATCTAAGAATTAAACCCAAGAAAAGTTCCCTAAGGATGGGGACATGTGCTAAGTTTTCACCATGGTATTGCAAGCCATTCGAAAACATTGGACGGATTGGACTAGTAGCATATAGGCTGGCTTTACCTCTATTAGTTAGAATTCATGGTTTTTTCCATGTATCTTTACTTAAAAGGCATGTACATGATTCCAATAATGTGATTGATTGGTTTGTGCTACAGGTAGAACCTAAGGGATAGTTCTAACCAGATACAATGTGCCTTCTAGACCAGAGGAGTCTCATGCTCCATAATTGAGTGATATAGCAAGTCAAGGTGTGGTGAAAGCACTTTGGGCCAGAGGAGGCCATGTGGGAAATGGTTGATTCCATGAAGGTTAATTATCCCTTCTTGTTTGATGGTTAAAAAAAGTTTCTATAATTGTAAATACTGTATAGAGTTCTATGTATAAATCTCCATGAAACGATATGTGTTGTATTTTAAATTTAGTGTTGCATATGGGTAATCGAACACCGAGGGCGACATTCCCTCAAGGGGGATGGGACTGTGACAGCCCCACCTAAGGTCCTCACATAAGCTTCATTGTAAATATATTTTAAATATTATGCAATATTTGAAATCAAGAAAAGGGGAATGAGTCAAAGGGACACAAATTCCAAATATGGGGAGGAGGATTGCTTTCGTAGGATGTTGTGGTTTCTTGTGCAGAGGAAGAAACCTGAATTGTAGGACAACCATTAAAGTTTGGTTGGTGCATGAATTCAAGGGATTGGTTCTTGAATTAAATTTGATGCAATAGGAAGTACTCAGACCCATGTTTCTTGAAAAAAAAAAATCAACAATAAGAAATGAGGAGCGATATTTCTAAAGAGGAACTATGCATTGCATGGCAAGAATGACACAACAGTAATTGTGGTTGAGAAAGAGGACAAGGCAGCGAGCATGAGGAAAAAATTTGATTAGAGAAATAACGTAGGGAAGAATCCCAGTGAGGGACAAGGACATTATACATTTGAAGTCTAAGGCAGAGAGGGAAGACACCCATTCGAACTTATGTAGGCCAGAGGTAAAAAGAGAAGGAGACAAAGTCGAGGATTCAGCAAGAGATCTTAACAGGAAATGCTAAAGAGAAGAGAAGACAAGAGAAGGGGATTATTTATTTATCCTTGGAGGTTGTGGGTTGATTTGCTAGTCTCTGGAGCCCTGTAACAACTTTGGGTCCCTAGAGATTGTGGATTGAGATAGAATCCTTGGAGCCTTGTAAACAATTGGGTCCATGGAGGCTATGGGTTGAGACAGAGGTCCCTAGAGACTTATAACATCTTGGATCCCTAAAGGCTATGGGTTTGGATGGAATATTTAGAGCCCTGTAAAAGCTTAGGTCCCCTAGAGGCTATGGGTTGAGATAGAAAACTCTAGATCCCTGTAATAGGTTAGGAAGAGGCCATCCTAGAGCAGCAACAAAGGAAGACCAAACTAAATACTTGTGGTAACTGCCCTATTGGTATAGTGGATTATGGACTCCCTAGAAGGGGGTGAATCACTGTGTGTGCACTTAGGGGTGAGGTGAGCACATCTAGACTCCCTGTGTTGACAAAGAAAGTAGAATCCAACTAGCAGGATTAAGGAAGGAGGTCCTTTGGAGTCCATGTTTCAATTGGAAGATGGTGTTTTAATCCCTTGAGCAAGCATCCCCCTCAGACTCTATAATTTGGCTCGGGGTGGCACTTACAAGTAACTTTGGTTGTAGTTGTCTATGGTTGGGTGGAGAGTCCTTGTCTCGAGCTTATTTTCTCTGCAAGTTCAAAGATAAGTATATATATATATATGTGTGTGTTTTCTTACTTGTTAATGAATCATGATGTATTGTTGTTTGTGTTGGTTCTAGATTTAGGGATTGTGTTTGAGTTGTATACACCTATGCATGTGGTTAAACCTTTATGCAGAAATGTCACTGATAAATGTGTTGAATGTGTTTGTGCATGTATTATCTCTTAAATTAATGACACTGATGAATAAACCAAGCAATTCCATGAATTTGAAAGTAAAATACTGAGTGACTAACTTGCTAGTGGTAAACACGGAACATCTGATGTATAAGATGTGTAATGAACCACATGATTATAACGAGGGCTAAGCTATAGTACAAGTTGAACCTTAATCCAAATAAAATGCTCAATTGTTTCAAGAACAACACATAAATCAATGCAAAGGAACTTCATGACACATTACAAGTCGTAACAAATTCCATAAGGGCTTGGAATAAAGCTTGAAAATAGTGGGCTGAGAGACCATTTATTAATATAAAGATTAGATGAAAGACCCTTCACCTAGCAGGGTTTGCATTAGCTCACAGTATTTTGTTTTCCAAGATTACAGGTTGGTGTGCCACATGGAAAGTGTTAGGACCTCACAATGTACCATTTTGACCACACATTTTGACACCACTTTACTCTTTATAGTCCATATTTAAAAGGTTACATTATCATTTCCATCCATTTTATCCAAAGGTATATGAAATCCTTCTCTTTACTATGTATTTAATTTGTTTTGCATATAATTCCACATTACTTTTATATTTAATCATTAATAGAAGATATATAGTTGCTAAGACAAGTCTAAAGGATCGCAGATAATTCATGATAAGGATCGCGTTGCTGAAACAGTCGAACCCGTTGCTGAAACAGTCAACAAACACGCAAATCCCGTAGCTGAGACAGCTCGTGATTTGCGATCTTCAAGTGTATTTTAAAAATGTTGACAGCAGGACGAAGACGAGCAAGGGAAGCTGTTACACGGACCGTTTTGAAGCTAGTATTTTTTTACTTATTTGTAACAGCATTCCAGGATGGAAGAACAGAAAAGACCCTGTATTAAAACAAGAGTTTAGATTTGGATAAAAATAGGATTTCTCTGATGTAACTGTAATAGATGTCTCCTCTTTAAAAAGAGGAGACATCATCATTAGAGGGGGGTTAGAAACTGCGGGAGTACATTTCTTGAAGCAAGAAAGAGCCTTTGCTCTGTTGTAATGTATCATTTCTTGACAAATGAATAAAAGTCTATTTTGAGCGCTTCAATTTAATTTTTTTTTTTTTTCCTCGGGGAATCTTGTGAGAAGGACAGGGCCTGCTTTCATCACAAGATTCACCCAATTACTCCTGTAGTTTGTTCCTTTTTATGTTATTCGCACCTTAATTTAACCTTGTTTGCTAAAGAATTTATACAGTTCTGTGTTTCTTATTAAGCACTCTGTTTTCTGTAACACTGCATTAGCTTTATACCATTCATTCTCAAAGAAGCTGAGAGTTACTTTATTTTCAGTTATTTGTTTACTAGATGAATGTGTGATAGATTGATATCGGGAAACATGAGCTGAAGGTTCCTGTTTGGAGGAATAGGGTCTTGTTCCCCATAGGTTGATCTTCTTTTTCTGCAGTGTGATTGATATCAGGAAACAGGTGCTGAAGATTCCTGTTCAAAGGAATAGGGTCCTGTTTTTCGTGGATTGGTCTTTTTCTACAGTGTGATTAATATCAGGAAACAGGTGCTGAAGATTCCTATTTGGAGGGATAGGGTCTTGTTCTCTGTTATGGTTGATTGATCTCCTTTTTTGCAGGGTGATTTACTTTCATTATTTTTCCTAGGATTATTTTAATGAAGGTCTGCAATAGAGGGATTGTTTCTGCTGTAACACAAGTAGGCTTCAGCTTTGTTAAAGTGAGGTGTGAACAGTTTGATTTGTATGATTGATATTTGTGTGATTGATACTACAACATTTCTCTACTTTTGTAATTGAGCATATCCAATGCGTGATTGTCTTTGGAATAAACAGACCTTCCTAGGTTGACAATTTATGTGGTGCTTGAATTGTTAAAACAATTAAAGTGACCAACATTTTGGCGCCGTTGCCGGGGAAGGCAATTATAGATTTCAAAAGCATTGATGTTTTCTTTCTAGATGTGCAGATTGTATGAGAGGACGCGGAACCCAGAAGAAAACTAACCCTACAGGTGGCAAGGGCAAAGGAAGGGGAGGAAGAAAAACTTTTATTGACGAAATTGTATCAAAGGCTGAATCGTCACAGAGATTAAGCTCTCGAAGACCAAAGCCTCAATGCTCCCCTCAATCAGACTACAAAACAGAAGAAGTTGTGAGCCCTGAAAACGTAGAGGAACCAGTAACAGATATTAAAGAACCAGTAGTCAGTGCTGAAGAATCAGAAGAAAGTGCTAAGGAAACAGTGGAAAACATTGAGGAGCCAGTAGAAGATTTTGAGGATCGAGCAAGTGCAGTAGGAGATCAACCAATGGAAGGAAACAACGAAGAATTATTTGGTGGAGGACGAGTAGATCCTGAAGGAGAAGGAAGGGATGAAAATTCTCTCTCTACCTTGGGATTTCCTATCAGTGATCTCCCTAGAGGAACAACCCCTATGAAGAATATTCCATTGTCAGCTTTACCCAACTTCCATGGTTTATCCTCTGAAGATCCGGATGAATTTATTTTTGAATTTGATATATTATGTAGAAGTTATGATTATGTTACTAATGCTTAGAAGTTGAAATTGTTTCCAGCAACATTAAAGGGAAATGCGTTAAGATGGTTCATGAGCCTTGGAAGCCAGGTAATCACAACATGGGAACAGATGAAACATAAATTTCTGCTTAAATATCAAGATTATTGTCGGACAAGAGAAAAGAGGGAGGAATTATTCAACATGGCACAAAAGGCGGACAAGAATTTGGAGGACTATGTGGAAAGACTGCAGTATAATCTATAGACATCTAATCATCCGAATGTAAGTAAATAAATTCATAAAACAATATTACTTAGAGGATTAAGGGACGATTTTTTAGACATGCTAAACATGCTTGGTAAAGGAGATATATCTAAAGAATCATATGATGAGATTGTTGAACTCTGTAAAAGATGTTGAAGAGGAGCTGCAATGAACAGAGCAAGTAACAGAGATCCCACTTATTCAAGAGTTCAGAAATCAGCTAGTGGGGGAGAAACAAGAGCTGAAATAGGTAATTTACTTGAAGAATTTAAAACAGAAATGTTAAGCTCTTTTGCTTCACAATTTGACACCTTGCAGGTTAAAAAGAAGCAGGCTGAAGCAGAAGCAGCTATGGCTATCTTTTGCCCTAAATGCAGAGATAAACATCCTATAAGGGAATGCCCATTGGACAAGATACCAATCTGCACCCTTTGTGAGAAAGATCATGAAACACAACAATGTCCCTCTCTACTAGGAATAAAGGCAAAAATGCAGCCAACGGAAGAAGAAGTTGAAGAAGTTTATCTGCTAACACAAAGAAGACAATGGCAACCAAGAGGACAAGGTATGAATTCTAGCATGCCATTTACATCTTCTAATCGTTGGAATAATTATCCTTCTTTCAGTCAGACAAATTACCCTCCCTTTAACCAAATGCAATACCCACCCTTTAATCAGATGAACTACCCACCCATGCAACAAAAAAACCCTCCCTTTGTTGATCCTGCAATGTGGACTCCTTGGCCCCCACAACAGCCATCTTCTTTCAATCCATGGAATTCAAATTGGAGAAGCCAACAACTCCCATATCCAAATCAATTTCCTCAATTTAAGTAACCACTGCCTCTACCACCAAGAGCTCCATCAAATAATCAAATGAGACCCCAGCTACCTGTGCAACCAAATCCTAACCCCAATAATAAAGTTGTGCAAGTCATTGATATTCAGAATCAGCCTACATTTTCTACTATGCAATGTAATGATATTCATTTGAGATCTGGGAAAATAGTAGAACCTATCATAGATGATATAACTTCTTCCGATTCTGATAAAGATGAAACTGAGAAACATAAAAAATCACAACCACCCTCTAACAAGGGTGTTGAAATAACAGAGCCACCATTCCCTGAGCGTTTATTTTTAACTAAAATGCCTGAAACACCTGCTTTTAATCTTTTAGGGGAATTGCAAAACTTGTATGTTAAAATTCCACTTTTACAGGCACTAAGATATGTACCAATATATGCCAGAACCATGAGGGACATTTGTGTTAAGAAACCTAGTAGGAAGACTAAAGACCCCCTTACAGTTCATGTTATGGGTGATCTATCTGCATTAATGTCCGGCAAAACCCCTCCTGTGAAATATGGTGACCCCGGCCATCCTACTGTGACAGTTCAAATTGGTAAAACGATAATTCCTCAAGTTCTGGTAGATTTAGGTGCTGCAATAAACATAATGACTCTCGAAACTTCACAGTTGTTACAACTGAATAACACAATTAGAGATACACCAACCATCCTAGAGTTAGCTGACCGTTCTACAATTAAACCAGAAGGAATTGTTGAAGATCTAGTTATCTCGGTTGAATCCTGGAATTACCCAGCTGATTTTGTGGTATTACAAACTAAAACAAGGCTGGGGGGGACACCCTTTAATTCTAGGAAGGCCATGGCTAGCCATAGCCGATGCCTTTATCAGCTGCAGATCCGGTTCAATGAAAATTTCTAATGGTTATGAAACTAAACAGCTTACTCTTTATCCTCATGCTACACCCATAATTAATAATGAAAATTCTGTGTGGATGGATTATGATGATAATGCTATTCAGCCTATTTTAACTATCGGACAAGCCTTAACTCTTAAAGACAACACAGAGGATGAAATAATTAATAATTTTATTTGCGAACCTTCCTCTGTAATCGCTGAAACACACAATCAATTGACTGAACTTTTCGAAACGGATACCCAGGAAAAGATTGAATCTGAAGATTTATCTCAGACATTAACCACCATCTCCTCTAAAAGCATAACAGTGGAAATCGAACCTGGCAAAACATTAAATATAAATCCTGATCTAACAGTTGCTGAAACACAACAGTTAATGAAGTTATTACTTGAAAATAAGGAAGCATTCGCATGGGATTACACGGATATGAAGGGAATCTCTTCTGAATTTTGTACTCACCGAATTTATATTAAAGAAGGGTGCCGACCAGTCTGTCAACCCCAAAGACGAATGAACCCTAATTTAAGAGTCATTGTTAAAGAAGAACTTTAGAAATTGCTTAATCCAGGATTTATATACCCCATATCTGACAGTGAATGGGTGTCCCCATTGGTAATAGTCCCTAAGAAAATCGGGAAATGGAGAGTGTGTGTTGATTATAGAGCCTTAAACAAAGCTACTCAAAAGGACCACTTTCCTTTACCTTTCATTGATCAGGTGTTGGATAGTCTGTCAGGAAAGAAATTCTTTTCTTTTTTAGATGGATTCAGCAGGTATAACAAAATTAGAAAGGCACCCCAAGACCAAGACAAGACCACTTTTACTAGTCCTTGGGGAACTTTTGCTTATAGAGTTCTTCCATTTGGACTATGTAATGCACCAACAACTTTTTAGAGGGCTGTTATAGGAATCTTTTCTGATATGCTGAATGACTCTATGGAAATATTTATGAATGATTTTACTCCTTATGGTTTGTCTTTTGAAGATGCATTACAAAATCTTGAGAAGGTACTTAAACGTTGTATACAAGCTCACCTCTCCCTAAGTACTGAAAAATGTCATATGATGATGAGTGAAGGAGTAGTGCTTGGAAATTTTATTTCATCTCAAGGCATTCAGGTAGACCCATCCAAAATACAGGTCATTCAGAATCTTCTTGTTCCTAAAACACAAACTGATGTGAGAAGTTTTCTAGGACATGCTGGATACTACAGAAGATTTATTAAAGATTTTTCTAAGATAGCTTCTCCATTATTTGTGTTGCTTATGAAAAATGCTGAATTTAAGTGGACTAATCTTTGTCAGAAAGCCTTTGTAGAACTCAAGCATCAGTTATCTACTGCCCCTATTTTGAGAGGACCTGATTGGGCACTCCCCTTTCATATATCTTCTGATGCTTCAGATACTGCAATTGGAGCTGTCTTGGGAAAAGAGGAAATCCATCTTCCTTATGCTATCTATTTTATCAGTAAGAACATGACCCCTGCTGAGCTTAATTATACAGTTACCGAAAAGGAGTTTCTTGCAGTAATTTATGCCATTAATAAATTTTGACATTACATCACTGGTTATTCTACTTTTTTCCACACTGATCACTCGGCTATTAAGTATTTAATGAACAAATCTGTCACAAATGCTCGAGTTACCAGATGGTTATTGTTACTGCAGGAGTTTGATATTACAATTGTAGATCGACCAGGTAAAGAAAATGTTGTGGCTGATTTCCTTTCACGGTTAAAAACTGATAATAATATTCCAGTAGATGATTCCTTTCCTGATGAGTATTTATTTGTAGTATCTGCTCACTCTCCTTGGTATGCAGACATTGCCAATTATTTGGTTGCAGGAAAGTTACCATCACACCTGTCACATAGGGAAAAGAGAAGAATTGTTCAACAAAGTGCCAGGTATAGCTGGATAAGCGGGTGTCTTTTCTACACAGGGCTTGATCAGGAAATCTGAAGATGCATCAGAGAGGATGAGGTGTACGACATACTAAAAGCTTGTCATGATGGCCCCTGCGGAGGGCATTTTGCTGATAAAAGAACAGCACACAAAATTTTGAGGATGGGTTACTATTGGCCCTCACTATTTAAGGACGCAAAGAAATATGTGTGGGCTTGTGATAGCTGTCAGAGAATGGGTCAACCCAATCATAGAGATCAAATGCCATTAAACCCCCAGGTAGTACTCGAACCATTTGAAAGATGGGCCTTAGATTTCATAGGACCCATTAATCCTCCATCCAATCAAAGAACTTATATATTAGTTTCTACATATTATATGACTAAATGGGTGGAGGCCAAAGCACTTATTAGAGCCAATGAAGAAGTTGTCCTAGCTTTCTTATTTGAGGAGATATTTACTAGATTTGGAATTCCTAGAGAGCTAGTTACAGATGGAGGACCTCCCTTCAATTCTCATGGTTTTAAATCTACCCTTCAGAAATATCATATTCATCATAGAATGACTACACCATACCATCCCCGGGCCAATGGGCAGGTGGAAAGCACAAATAAAGTAATAGAAGCCATTCTAACTAAAACAGTGAAGGATAACCGGAAGGATTGGTCGCAAAGGCTCCCTGAAGCACTATGGGCTTATAGAACTACCTGGAGAAATACTACAGGATTTTCTCCCTATGAATTGGTTTATGGTAACAGTGTTGTTTTTCCTATGGAATTTGAAATCAAAACTTTAAGAACTGCTTTAGATGTTAACCTTGATTTGACTGATGTGCAGACAGCTAGGTTGCAGCAGCTTCTTGAATTGGATGAAAAGAGATTAGATGCCATTCACCAGACAACCATGATTCAACAACAAAGAATGAAGTGGCATGATAAAATTATCAAGCACAAGCAGTTCCAAAAAGGTAATTGGGCCTTATTGTATGACTCTCGGTTTGAAAACTTTCAAGGTAAGTTACGAACAATATGGCTTGGACCATATGAAGTAGATGTTGTTTTTCCCAATGGAACAGTAAGACTTGTAACAATTGATGATTCTAAAACACCTCTACTAGTAAATGGTCATAGGCTTCGCTTGTACCATCACCCTGTTTCTAAAGAAGATTTTAAGGTTGCTTGCATGACTGAAACACATTATATTTTTCTAGGGGAATCCTCTGCTCCTCACAGCATTCAATTTTCCGCACTATATTTCTAGTATTAGATTAGATTTAAAACTAATAATCCCTGTCAAGGGTTGGCATGTTACAATTGCATTTTGCAGATTAAGGAATAAATCACTAAGGAGGACAATTTCATCACAAGAAGATCTAAGCTTCAATCAGAGAAGCTTTTTTTCCCTCATCTCAATTCATTTCCTCATTTCCCAGCAATATCTCTTTTATCACTTATCCCCTTATCCATCTTTCCTTTTTTTTTCCTATTTTTCCTATTGTACCCACTCCTGAAACACCACTTTCAGCAACATGTCATTCATTTTTCCATTATTGAAACACCACTTTTAGCAACCTGTCATCTATATTTCTATTGCTAAAACACCATTCCTTTCCTCTGCTACACAATTTTTCCAGTACCCCACTTTTATTCTTCAGATCCCTTGGGTGAATATTATCCAGTATTGAGCAGACTCCAATATGCTCATGTTTCTACATTTTAGAGAAATCTAAAGATTCTTCCATCAGTATTAAGCCACTATGAACAAGCACTCTATACTTCGAATTATAAAACAGAGGTAAATATAAGGTAAGTGGATTTTTTATGTAATACAGATAATTCGTAGCATAAAGAGAAGATCTTTTCCATTATGATTATATCCCCCGTACATCCAAGACCATCATTTCACCGCACGTAGGGGGGGGATTTCGAAAATAAAAATCATCATTTCACCCCATGCAAATCACCGCCATTCTTTATACCCATTATTTCAGGCCGATACACCATGTTCTTAGTCGTAAACAATTACTCTGATCAAGTCTGGTGTTTCTGCTCTCTGCGCCTCTGCATTTGACTCAAGTTAGTAGCTATGGGAGGCCCGGCTATCAGACATGAACCTGGCTCGATGGCTCTTCTTGAATTATTTCTAGACTCTTACCAAATCTTTCAGCAGGCAGGATGGATCACATATTTCGAGAGGCTAGGAGAATTTGATCCTCAGCAAGTTTTGGATTTTGCACAGAATTTTCAGGAGAATCACTCCATAGTCCAAGGGGTCCAAATTTCGGTCACAGAAGAAGATATAGCACAAGTTTCGGGATTGCCGGTCACAGGTGCTCGGTGGTTTAGCAAGAAACAAGTCATCCTAAACACACAGCAAGACTTCCTTCTGCCAGATGAACAGGTTGAGATTAAAGGCCGTGGCATAGGTCTGCATTCATTAACTCCCCCATGGCCAAAGGTAGCTGAATTTTTCAAGCACTATTTAACTTGCGAGGGGCGCTACCAGGTAGTTTATCAACACGATTTTGTTTTAATGAGTCATTTGCGGCATGGTCGATTAGTCAACATTCCTTATTATCTACTTGGATGTATTAAAAATATGTCATATTACTGTAGACGGGTAAAATTCCCATTACTGTCCCTTACCCATCATCGCATGTGTCAATTATTAATTCAGAGGGGTTTTGCCCAGCAAAACCCCCCTTTAAATAACCCACCCTTACTTCTCGAACAAGCCCCCGAAATACCCCAAGAAGCGGAAATTCCCCAAGAAATCCCCGAAAGCTCTTATGAATGGCAACTGGAAGATATTCCTGATCCTCTATTGATTCCATATTCAGAACCAGTTGACCCGTCCCCAAGTTCATCCCATTTAGCAGAGTCATCCCATCCCACTGTCCACATCCCTAGCGATGACTCTCAAGCTGAAACACCCCCATCACCCCCTACTCATAAAAGAAAGAGACGAATTTCAATAGTCTCTGTCTCAAAAAGGAAAACAAGGGCCACATCTCAAGCTGTCACCTCTTCCGATAGCCCTTCTCCTAGAAAAGAATCTTCTCATAAAAAGAAAAAGAAAGTCACTGCTTTTTCTGCTTTCCTACCTAGGAGAAAAATGAAAACGACTGTTGAATCTGAAGTCATTCCCATTTCCCCTGACCCTGCAGCTATCTTGCTAAAACTTCATTCGTCATCACCATTCCAAATTCCTGAATCATTACCCGTCTCGTCCTGTGGCACTGCACCACAAGAACCAGATGCCCAGGGTAATATGACATCATTTTCTACTCAAAAAGTAACTGCTCCACAAGAACCAGTTACTCACTCAGCAGCTGAAACACAAGAACCAGCTGCTGAAGTGCAAAAATCAAACATCCAGCATGATAATATAAGGAAACCAACTGTAGTTGAAACACAAGAACCAGCTACAGCTGCGGAACAGCAATCAACTCCAGCAAAAGCAACCAACACACAGGGTTCACTCACCATGGCATATTTATTAGAAGAAAATGAATTTTTAAAGTCAGAATTAGAGGTCTACAAAAGAGAGTTGGTAACGGCAAGGGAAGCCTTTGATAAAGAGCTAAATCTCTACATGTTGGCACATACAACATCAGTACAAAAGAATGACCCATGTAAAGAATATATGTGCCATGAATGTGGAAACATCTACCAACAGGCCGGATACAAAATAGTTAAAGTCTCAGTGCCTGAGGCATCCACACCAGTTGCAGTCAAAGAAGAACGCCCTACTACCACACAAGAACCAGTAGGGCCCTCAAAAATTCTGGAAAAAGAAACCAAGCCACAAATATCCTGCCCTGTATTAGTTAACTGATCTACTCAGACTATGCCTCAGCCCATTACTTATAATGCCGGAACACAAACTCCACCATGGAAACAGTTGGAAATAATGAATAAGTGGAAGCAGCAGTATGCTATTGATCAGGATAAAAATTTTCAACAGCATAAATTGGCCTGGAAAAATCAGATGTATTCCAACTGGGATAACTGGGAGCAGACACTTCAGCAACTCAAGGATTCCAAGAAAGAAATTAAGGAGTTAAAAGATAAATTGGTCCTGATGTTTTCATTAGTACAAAAATTGTTAGCCACCAGGAAACCTTCTTTGAATTATTCTATGTTTCTTTCTAAATGCCTTGTTTATTTTCAGTTGAAAGCAATTAAGGACGGGAGACCTCATGAGTTGCTCACAGCGGAAAAATTTGTCAAAACATTTGCTGAGGCCTCCGCTAGTGATCAACATCTATTATGTGAACTTTATCTTCATAATGAGGCTATGCCTGAAAATAGAGAAGTCAACCTGAATCCGATTGTTGGTGATATACAGATTAGGGCATTTGTTTCCTTTCTTTCCAATCAAATCACATGGCAAACCGCTTTTATCGCAAGTAGGCACAATGAGGATAATCGCCTCCTCTAGCTAAGGCCAGAACCTTCAAACCCGACCATTTTTGTAGCAGAATATCGTCAGTTTTTGCAGAAGCCAGGAATGAGCAGGTACATACAGCAATTGCAATCCTCAGTACTCCGAGAGTGTCATCAGTTAATCAGGGCCAAAGAAACTGCTGCTTTAAAGGCAAACACCATGTTCTGGCAACAGTATTGTAAGGAAAGACAAGAGTATAATCCCTTTAGCCCTGATAATCTTCAAACTGCACTGTCCAGAATACCAAACTATATCAGATGCATTCAGCAATGCGCCGAGAATTGGATTGGTTATCATTTTCACTTCCCTGTCTTATGGATGCCAGCAGAACGATATCAGCCTCATTATAGATTGGCTAACAGAGACGAGGCAGCAGCATGGCAAAAACTGCAAAGTAACCAGGGATTCAGATCTTCGATAGAGGCCACCTTCCATAGTTATTGCTTGAGTAACTTGCATGCAAAGAGTCAGTACTCAGACTCTGACTCAGAGTAAAAGTTGCCTGAGGACATGCAACCCTTTCAACTGGGGGGGGATGTTAGGACCTCACAATGTACCATTTTGACCACACATTTTGTCACCACTTTACTCTTTATAGTCCATATTTAAAAGGTTACATTATCATTTCCATCCATTTTATCCAAAGGTATATGAAATCCTTCTCTTTACTATGTATTTAATTTGTTTTGCATATAATTCCACATTAATTTTATATTTAATCATTAATCGAAGATAGATAGTTGCTAAGACAAGTCTAAAGGATCGCAGATAATTCATGATAAGGATCGCGTTGCTGAAACAGCTGAACCCGTTGCTGAAACAGTCAACAGACATGCAAATCCCGTAGCTGAGACAGCTCGTGATTTGCGATCTTCAAGTGTATTTTAAGAATGTTGACAGCAGGACGAAGACGAGCAAGGGAAGCTGTTACACGGACCGTTTTGAAGCTATTATTTTTGTACTTATTTGTAACAGCATTCCAGGATGGAAGAACAGAAAAGACCATGTATTAAAACAAGATTAGATTTGGATAAAAATAGGATTTCTCTGATGTAACTGTAATAGATGTCTCCTCTTTAAAAAGAGGAGACATCATCATTAGAGGGGGGTTAGAAACTGCGGGAGTACATTTCTTGAAGCAAGAAAGAGCCTTTGCTCTGTTGTAATGTATCATTTCTTGACAGATGAATAAAATTCTATTTTGAGCGCTTCAATTTAATTTTTTTTTTTTTCCTCGGGGAATCTTGTGAGAAGGACAGGGCCCGCTTTCATCACAAGATTCACCCAATTGCTCCTGTAGTTTGTTCCTTTTTATGTTATTCGCACCTTAATTTAACCTTGTTTGCTGAAGAATTTATACAGTTCTGTGTTTCTTATTAAGCACTCTGTTTTCTTTAACACTGCATTAGCTTTATACCATTCATTCTCAAAGAAGCTGAGAGTTACTTTATTTTTAGTTATTTGTTTACTAGATGAATGTGTGATAGATTGATATCGGGAAACAGGAGCTGAAGGTTCCTGTTTGGAGGAATAGGGTCCTATTCCCCGTAGGTTGATCTTCTTTTTCTGCACTGTGATTGATATCAGGAAACAGGTGCTGAAGATTCCTGTTCAAAGGAATAGGGTCCTGTTTTCCGTGGATTGGTATTTTTCTACAGTTTGATTAATATCAGGCAACAGGTGCTGAAGATTCCTGTTTGGAGGGATAGGGTCCTGTTCTCTGTTATGGTTGATTGATCTCCTTTTCTGTAGGGTGATTTCCTTTCATTATTTTTCCTAGGATTCTTTTAATGAAGGTCTGCAATAGAGGGATTGTTTCTGTTGTAACACAAGTAGGCTTCAGCTTTGTTAAAGTGAGGTGTGAACAGTTTGATTTGTATGATTGATATTTGTGTGATTGATACTACAACATTTCTCTGCTTTTGGAATTGAGCATATCCAGTGTGTGATTGTCTTTGGAATAAACATACCTTCCTGGGTTGACAATTTATGTGGTGCTTGAATTGTTAAAACAATTAAAGCGACCAACAGAAAGCACAACATTAATGTTAAGGTAATTTTCCTATGGGGCAGTCGAACCCATCAGCTTTACCTAAATGGCCTCCATCCTTGCATTCTCAGGAGGCTGGATGTATATTGTTGGCATCTTAGTGTTTTCAGTGAGGCACCACAAGGCTCTATGTAGAACCATAGAGTTGCTTACAGGTTTGACATGGATTCGAGTGTTGTTGGAATGTGGCAAGAGGGGTGGGAACCTCTCAGGATCCTATGCCAAGCCCATGGTAGGTAATAGATGTAGGATCGTCTATTCTGCCATATGTGGAATTCCCTAACTGAGGGTAGGGAAGACCCACAGGTTAAGAAACCATTGGAGAATGTATCATCCAAGCTCAGGAGGGGTAGCATCGTGGAACGCCTTAAATAGCCATTGGCACAGTTACGAAGCCTTGATGTGGATATGGAGGTCTACTAGACCTCTCAGAGCCATGGCCAAGAAGATTGGCTCGAGGAAGCTTGTGCAACAATCGAGCTTGCCCTTGGGGTGATCACAGATATCCCCTTCAAACACTTCACATAAGGTTGATTCAAGATCCCTTGGCTAATCCATGGGAGGGATTGAGAGGAAAGATTCATTGCGACACAAAGGAGCGGAGCCCTGAACTTGTAAGGAAGGATTTGATATCCTTATCCCTTTGCAAATCAAAACCCTAACTGAGAAATCTTCCTATTTTCATGGTCGAATCACCCCTTACACGATTGGTTGGGAACGTGATGACGTGACTGGAAATACTGGGGAACCCGAAAGCCCAGAATCTCGTAAGTTGTTTTAATCGGGTGTCAGTAAGTCTATCAGGTGTTGGAGTAGGAGTAATTTATTGACAAAATCCCATGACAGATATTTGAGCAGAGGTTGGGAACTCAGAAGCCTAGAATCCCATAAGTATTTTAGCTACAATTCTATAGAGCGTTGCAGACCAAGGGACCAGATACTGTCAAGAGATGGCAACAGAAAAAATTTCCATTCCCTGGATCTATCAATTATTGGAGTCATGGGGTTGTAATGAACAGTTAGCCTAAAGTATTAGGGCCAGATCCCTTCAAGAGAGTGACAAAAATTTCTTTTCATTACTCAGATTTGTTAGCCAGAAGGAGTTTCCCAAAGGTGGTTAGCCCGGAGGCCTGGAAAGACTGGTGAGCCTAGATCCCTTAAGTTAATTAAATCGAGTGTTGGGTCACCTAGAATGTTAGTTGATGACACACAGGTTGAAAAATAATTTCTCTGTTACCCGGGATAGTTAGCCTAGAATTATTTTTAAAAAAAGTGTCGGGGTTGTGGGTCTCGCAAGAGAGTGATCGTGCGGCGAGGTTTTCTTCGTAAAGGATGCATGGGCCATCTCGAAATACCGAAAGGTCGTAACCATTTCTAATTTAACTTTAAAAATAGTCGAAGACCTGGGGTCGCGGGACTGTACGGAGATAATTGAGCCTTGAACAATTTTGCAACTATATACCTTGTGATCCTCTCACTGTAATTATGAGGTTTCAAATGGGATGTGATCCTGGATAGTTGTTGCATTGCATCTTGGAAACAATATGTGTCTATGTCCAATGTACACATGCCTCCCTCTTTTTCTTCTAAGGACTTTATCATATTAAAGTCCCCTCTGATAATCCATAGATCATTTTGATGATTTCGTCACACGATCTCTAGATTTTGAATGAACTTGGATCTTTCTTAGGGAAGGGGGAGGCCATGTACTATACATAGGAATCTTGCTTATTCTAATCCCAAGTAGTGGAATATTCCTACGAGGAAATGAGGGTTTCCTATCTAGCCAAACAATTCTACATAGACAAGGAACTAAAGCATGGCTAGGTCACTAGCATGATCCAAATCATATAAGGCCATTACCTGACATACTTTCTAGGAAAATGAGGTGATTTGAGCCAATATTTCTTCATAACACTTAACACCTATAACAAAATCAATGTGGGAATTTCCTTTTTAATCCTATATTTGAGGAGCCATTGTTTGTCATGAAAATTAAGGCCCTTATATGCCAACAAATGATTTTTCATTGTGATGCTTGGTGGGTGGAGGAAACCGCCTTTGAAATCAGTTGGACTTTTCCTGAATTGGCCAAGAAATCTCCCACCTTTGAAATTAGTTGGACTTTTCTTGAATTGGCCAAGAAATCTCCAACCTCTTTGATTATGTCTTTACTACTCTTTCTTACTTTTCTTCTACCCTTTTTGACTGGTTTGGAGGTATCCTTGAAGGAGAGGGAATGAACCTTCAAGGATGAAGAAGAAGCATTTTCACTTGAGGCAAATGGAGATTGTTTATGTTATCTAACTTTCAAGCAAGATTGATGGAGTAAATTCATTTTTTATTCAAGGACTGAGCGAGGATCCTTACCTTGGAAAGCCTTTAGCATGGAGGACAATGTTATTTCATCCATGTCCATTTCCTCTGTGTTGTTCATTTCTTCGGACTCAACTACATCTAACATTTCCTCGTCTATTTTTAGTATCTCCTTTGGATTCCATAGGTTTTCGATTTCCTACTTACTAGGTCCTAACTTGGGTATTGTTGCACTTCTTTTGCTTCAGGGTAGGCATTTTGATCCTCTTTGTTTTACATTGGATCTACTAGTATTTCATATTTGTTCTTCGACTGAAGGGGCTCCCCTGTTGCACTGGGTGGGGTTTTTTTTAATTTCTCCTTCTTCTATTGACTATATTAAAATCCTCAATGTATTGCTGTTGTGATGGAGGGGGGTTCATCACATGTTGAACAAAGGGGAAATCCTTGAATAAATGACCATATTTGTGGCGTCTATGGCAATAAAAGATGACATTCTAGTCATCTAGAGGATGTATGTTTTCCTGGTTAAGATAAGATATCTATATGGATTTCAACAATGGCTCTGATATGTTCATATATACGTAGATCCAGTGTAAGTCATATATTGACCCTCTTGGTGACCTTAGAGACTAATGAAGGACCCTATCAAATTTCCTATGAATACTCTCCTCCCAGTATTATTTGGGAGAGAGTATAACTTGATCCATATTATTGCCGCTAGATATTTCTCTTTGCCCAGAATATATTTGGGGTCCAAAACCTTATGAAAAGCTTCACATTATTGAATAAGTAAGGCTCGTTTTTTAAGACCCTAGTACGGTATTCTAAATTGGAGAAAATGACAATGAAGAAGCCCTCAACACCCAATTCCATGTTAATGTGCCCCTTGGGTTGCCATTTTTTCTTGATCCATGCAATTAGATCTCATTCACTAAGTCAAACCTTGATAAACTTACATATCAAGGCATGATCCTAAATGCACTAGATGAAACCTTTGATCATGTTGAATTGCACCTCGTATATAGGATTTTTCACGACTTTGGGAAGACACTGGTTTTGATAGTGGCTCCACCAAAAGACGTTTAGCAACAACTTTTCTCCTGATTGTGTTCGAGTTTGACCTTTTGCAGTCACGTTGATTGGAACCAATTGATGAGCACTCTTGTTTGTTTGTGTTTAATTTTGGCACTAGAATCCCCCATTAAGAATTTGCAGTAGGAGGGGTTTGAGCCCCCCACCCCCTAGTAGCTATCTGCACATAGTTGACAAAAACTACAATGAGAAACAAAGAATATAATCAAAGTGGGCCCACCATAAAGCTTCAACAATACTTCAAAAGCGCAATATCATAAATTATAAAATAACTTTATTGTAAAATTGGTTCTCAAATAAAATAAGAACATTATATTCAACTAATTTAAATAAAATGAAAATACCAAAATAAATAAAATTTAAATTAAATTATTATTATAATAATTATTTTAAATTATAATATCAAATTATTAATTTAAAAAAAATATTTTTATTAATAAATATTTTTTTTAATCAATATTTTTTTGATAAAAAAATAAAATAAAAATAATATTTTTTATTTTTTAAACACAATATAAATTGTTTTTATATTTTTATATGGAATTTGAACTAACAATTATTCTATGTGTAATTGTCTACCAACATAACAAAATAACATAACCATCTAACTTAAATTCAATTAATAAAAAAAAATGATTTTCAGAAAGTAAAACTTTGTTTTTTTTTTCTGATATTGATATACTTAGAAACCAAAGCTGGAAGCTTGACTTCTTGATAAGAAGAGGAAACTTAAAATTTATTATAAAATTTTATAGCCAAAAAGGAGAGTCTCTTTCCTTCATTCATAATATGAAATTGACTTCTTCATAATTGAGAGGAGAGTTAAAAATTTAATGTAAACTCTTATAATAAAGGGGAGTCTCTTTTCATCATTCATGATATGAAATTATAACCATGTACTTATAAAGGGAGGTTTCAACTTTTATGAAACATGTATGTTTCTTATTTTAATATAAGATTGAAAGGGGATTTGCTTTTTATTATAATACAAAATTATGATTAGTTTTATATTTTCGTTTGTAGTGATAAAATTTATTAAAATTTCTTTATTATTAATTAATTAATTATTATTAATTTTTAACTTTAAATTTATATATAATTCAATTTTATATTTTAATATAAGATTGAAAGGGAATTTGCTTTTTATTTTAATATAAAATTATGATTAGTTTTATATTTTAATATAAGATTGAAAGGCAATTTGTTTTTTATTTTAGTATAAAATTATGATTAGTTTTATATTTTCGTTTATAGCGATAAAATTTATTAAAATTTCGTTATTAATAATAATAATTATTTATGAAAGTAATTATTATTAATTTTTAACCACAAGACTTATATATAATTTAATTTTATATTATATTATAAATCAATCTAATATAATTTTTACATTATATTATAATGGATTTGAACATGTTATTACACACTCATAGGGAATTTATGAATAGGGAAGAGAAGTGACATGTTCTCGACATAAAAGCTTGTTAGGTGAGTCAGACTTGTTTTTTGAAAGGGCCTACATTTTGAAGAGGCTTTTGTTTTATTTTACACAAGGGGTTTAAAATTAAGATTATTAAATATAACATGTTATAATAGGGATAACTTGCTTATATCATATGAATAAAAAAACTATTTTATTATATCATAAAATATTATGGATAATGGTGATAATGGGTTTTATTATTATTATTATCCAATTTTAAGGTCACAGCCAAGTCATACACTAAATTGGTGTATGAGATCCCCTTGTTTGTGGGACAATGTACTTACTTTTGCGCAACGATTTGAACATAAAATGGGAAGCCTTTTCTAATCAGATTATAAATCTCATATTCTAGTTAAATAAAGTTAATTGCTTATTGTATAAATGGAAATATGGGCTTTACTTTAGACTGGATGCCTTAACACTTGACCTTTGACACCTTATGTGACTTTAACCTTAAGCTTAGATGCTAACCTAAGTTTAAACCATTTCTTTTAGCAAAGACATAATACTTTAATTAAAGAGAGCATTTCACTGAATGATGTTTGAAAGATTGTAGGAATTTTATGAGATTATCTTTTTGAGTTTAATTTATGAAGGTTTTGTATAGTTTAAGTTTATGTATTTTTAGTAGGATAACATAGCATGATTAGTAAGTTTCTAATAGTTTTGCATTAATTTTTACAATTAAATGCTTATCTTACCATATTTTGATTTTAATTATTGTAATGACAAAATTAATTTGTTAAGTAGAGTTAATTTATGTTTGAAAATATTTACAAGCTAAACTTTGTGCATATTGATAAAACGAAGGAATAATACTAGTTGAGAAGATTTAAATTTATCCACCCTCTCCGTTTTCACACTCTCCCATGATTTGACTTGGATTACATTGATGGAAAACACAAATTCAAACTCTAAGTGGAAAGCCATGAAATATTAATGGAATAAGGAATTATGGCACCAATGTCAACTCCATATGATCATACTTTTTTTTTTTCACAGAGAAAAAGTTCGTAACCTTTCATATTAATGATCAGCTACATGTTACATATGCTGTAGTGTAAAACTACTGTACAGTCCAAAACAAACAGAAAACAGTCGGCCACACAATCAAAAACTGTAAGCATACAGTCCTGAAACCTGAATCATCAGTATGTATCAAAGCATAGCAAGTTCGGTGCATAACTTACTAACTCCAGTAGGAACAATAAAGATGAATTAAATACATGCCGAATATATGAAAAGGGGCGTAAATAAACAAAATCCCCCATAATAACAGTACAGCTACAAGTCCAAAAAATGAGGAGCCTCCTCAATAAAAGGCCGGTGAAAGTATCTGTAGATCTGTCCAGCATTATGTTCAGTGATGTGTCAGGTACCCCAAGTCAACTCCGAAGCTTCCTTGGATAGTTGATCAGCAGCTTCGTTCCGAGACCTGTAAATATGAGTCACTGTGATGAAGTCAAATAATACTCTGAGATGGTGAACTTCACTCAAAAGTGCTGATAGTGTGTGCGAGTGGCAATGTGCTAGATTGTTAAACCAGTTGGTCACAAGTAGAGAATCTCCAAATATCTGGATGGATGCACAGTGAATCTCCCGAGCAAATGTGAGAAGGAGTCTGAGGCTCTGTAGTTCAGCGAAGTTGTTGGTTCCTGGTCCTAAACCCATTCTGATGTCGAAAAAGTGATGTTCATTCAAATAGAGTATTGCGCCCCCCCCACACCCCTGTGCGTTGGACGCACCATCAAAATATGCCCACGCCTTGCTGTGATCGATGATTTCCGGGTTCACATGAGGTGGCTTACAGCTTGTACAATCCTCAGGTATGAGTCGGAAAGTGGCAATAGCTGCTGCACATATCCGATCACAGTCAATCGGAATCTCCTTGAAGATCTTATTGTTTCGCCCCATCCAAATTTCCCAAGACACTATTAATGGTAGATTACGGAGTTTCTGAATGTGTGCAGCACGCTGCCACCAATTGGACCAGGCATCGAATAGTGTGGCACCCCCCCAATTGGATCTGTATCTCAAATCAGTAATAATCCTAGACCAGATGTTTTGGATACTGTTGCATTGCAGAAATAAGTGGTGGGTGTCCTCACTGTCGTTAAGACAGTAACAGCATCGAGATGCCCCGTAGAAGGACCTTCTGTGCAGGAATTCTGAGGTGGGAATGCAATCTTTGAGTATGCACCAGAACAGAAGTCTGTGCTTATGCGGGGATTTTAATTGCCAAATGGTGCTCCACCACCAGTCCTTAATGGGGGGTTCCTTGTGCTTGATGAGTTCGAGGTAGCCAAGCTTTGGAGAATAACGTCCATCTTTTGATATAGCCCAAATCAGATTGTCCTCACGGTTAGTGATGTGGATATTGGTGGCTTTCAGTGCCCATATGAATCGTTGCCAGACCCGTGTGCCTTCCGGAGGGATACCAAGGTCACCCGCCTGTATCCAGGCTTGTTCCCGCCAAGTAGTGTGTGCCCAGTCAACTATCTGTGCCAAATATGTGACATTCCTGTGGGCGAGGTGTTCAATAATATATACTGGCAGTATATGATAATCTCCACTCCCCGACCAAGAGTCCATGCCAATGCGAACCGCAGATCCTGAACCAATTTGCCAAGATAAGCCATTCTGTATTATGTGAGCTGCCCTTGTTATAGCCTTCCAAATAATAGAAGCCCCCGTTTGTAAAGTGATGCAGCCACGGATCCATTCGTGTGGGCTTTGTGGAGATATATATTTTGCCACCATAACCTCCTTCCATAAACTCTGACCAGTTATTAAGTGCCAGCACATCTTAGCCGCAAGGGCCCTGGAAAAGAGATGAAGATCTTTTAACCCCCAGCCACCCCATTTTTTGGGCAAATTGTTACGATCCCATGCAATCCAGGCAAACATGGATGCCTTACCTTGGTTGCGCCAGAGGAATTGTCTGCAGATGCACTTAATTCGGTTAGTAATGCCAATTGGAATCCAGGCCAGGGTCATCCAATAGACCGGTATGGCCTCCAGTACAGACTTAATGAGGATGAGTCTACCAGCCCTTGATAACCATCTATTGTACCAGACGTTGATTCTGCGCTCAATCTTTGCTAAGATCCAGTTCCAGTCCTTGGTCTTATAATAATTTGGTTTGATGAGGTACCCCAAATATTTGAGTCCACCATTAATATCAGTGCAGACATAGTCAAAAAGATTCCTGGAGGTGACATGTTCCTGTCTTGTGCAGCCCGTCATAATGATAGAGGATTTGGTGCAGTTTGGAGCCATGCCAGTGGCCCTGCAAAACCATTTCAAGAGCAGATCAAATTGAACCGATTCTTGTCTAGTGCCATTAAGAAAAATGAGAACATCGTCAACAAATAAGAGGTGTGTAAGATATAAATTGTCAATGATCCGGAGCCCCTGTAGTGTCCCCCTTTCTTTTGCTTCGTTGATAAGTACAGAGAGGCCCTCCATGACGAGGACAAATAGCAGAGGTGAAAGTGGACAGCCCTGACGGAGACCCCTCCCCGCATGGAAAAAATCAGTAACAGTACCATTGATCAGAATGCTGAAGGTGGCGTGACAAATGCAGCCCATAATCCAGTTGATAAGGGTATGAGGAAACCCAGAGTGGATAAGGATGAGGTGTAGGTAACTCCAGTCAACCTGATCAAAAGCTTTAGTTAGATCGATCTTGAGAATAGTTGATTTCAGGCGGAGAGATTTAATGGAGTGAAGGGCCTCCTGAGCAGTACCAATGGCCTCATGAATTTGCCTATGATTCAGAAAAGCAAATTGTTCCTTTCCAATATGCTCGGACAGGAAAGGCTTGATGCGATTTGCAATAATTTTAGATATGATCTTGTAGATGCAGTTACACAGCGAAATGGGTCTGAAGTCATTGAAGCTGGTAGGGTTGTCCGATTTTGGAATAAGTGCAATAAAGGTGGAGTTAAATCCATCATATATCCTGCCCCGCACCCTGCTATCCTCGATCATAGTAAGGAGGTCAGTTGAAATGAGGTCAACGAAGTGTATAAAAAATTCAATGGGCCAGCCATCAGGCCCCGGGCTCTTGTCCCGTTTGAACCATTTCAAAACCCCTTCAAGTTCGCCCATGGTCACTGGGGAATTGAGGTCATCCTGCTGGTCCTGTGCCACGAAGAGTTTGAAGTTTTGAGTAATGCGCAGGATCTCCGGGAGATTGATGTTAGCAGAAGCCCTATACAGGTTGGTGAAATGTCCGGTACCTAACACAGCTAGCTGATCATGTGTTCTCGCAGTATAGCCATTACGATCAGTCAATTCCCAAATGGTGTTAGCAGCCTTGCGACCATTTGCATGCTGCTGAAAGAATTTCGTATTTTCATCACCGGCCTGTAACCAAATGGCTCGACTTTTGAGTCTCCAATCTTCCTCCTTCTGTTTCAGCAGTTTGGCCTTTTCGGTCTCAAGCATGAAGAGTTGAGCCCTAGCTTCCTCACTACTGTAACCCAACAGATCACCATTGTTGAGAGAGCCAATATTAACCTCAATTCGGTGCAGAGCCTCACTTTCCTGTTTATTTTTATTCTGTGCCCACTTAATGGTGAGGACCTTTATTCTAAGAAGATTTTCATTAATAACCCTACCAGGGTCATCATCCAATGTAGGTCTAAAGTGCTTCCAGGTCCGAGTGACCAGCTGGTTGTACTCCGGATCACGTAACCACCTGGAGTTGAATTTGTATGGGGGACGGGCTTTATGAGGGCCACATTCAAACTCCAGGATGATGGGCGAGTGATCAGATTTTCCACCTGAGCCCACCCATTGACGAGCACGAGACAACACAGTGAGGAGGTCTTGTTTAATAAGAAATCTGTCAAGCCTGCGTGCCAATGCAGCATTACCAGTCCTCATGTTCCTCCATGTAGGTTGCAGCTTAGTAGTCTGAATGTCAACCAGGTGTGCATCACTGAGCGCTGAGTTAAAAAATTCAGCCAAAGGGTCCGGGGAGGCAAGTGGTCCCCAAGATTCAGCAATGCCCAAGGAGAAATTCAGATCACCACCCAATATGAGATTGGGGACGGTAATGTGTGAGCAGGTCAATAGAGAGTTCCAGAATTTCTCTCTGTCAGAGCAGGGCCCATAAACATTTACCAGGGTAAACACAATCTCTGAATTACCAAACAAAACATCCATCGCAAGGACACCCGATCGGCCCCAGCAGTTTAACATTCGGGTGGTTTTGTTGTTGATGCCAAGAGCGCATCCTCCGGACCTACCACGAGCATCAAGAGTGATGAAGGACCAATCAGGAAGGATTGTAGATAAGGTTCCAGTCACCTCCAAACCCCCCCCCCCGAGCGTTTCTTGCAAAAATAGTATATCAAAAGGTTTTTGTGCTAACAGTTCTCTGAGGGCCAATCTCTTATCGGGGTTGGCCAACCCCCTACAATTATAGGAGAGACAAATCATGATGTAACAATCTTCAGGGGTCTTCGTGCTCTAAGGACCCGCATAAGAGAGGCTTGTGTTCCTGCTTCCACTTCAAATTTAGCCCTTTTAATGGCCTTTGCAAGGGCAGAAGGTCTGCCACGAGATTTGGAGGGTAAGCTACCCAGTCCCGGCCCAATGCCAAAAACCTCTCCAGATTGAGGGTTTGTTAAGGATCTAAGGAAATAGTTGTGCTTCGAAGAATGAGTCTCCGAAGAGGTGGCAGATAGGCCAGGGGAGGGCAGAGCAGATGAATGGTGTATAATAGGGGAGAAAGTTGGGGTGGCCGAGGCAATAGGGCAACAAACCGACGGGAGATTTAATGTTGTGTGAGACATACACGATGATATACAATGAGAGATGAAAGCAGATGACAGGTGCTTCTCAGTAACAGATACAATAAAAGGCAGTGAATTGGAAGGAGAATTAGATGTAAAATCAGAAGTAAAAGGATCAGAAGAAGCAGTACCCGGTATGGCCTAATCGTGCAGGGGAGTCACCGACGATACCTGAGGCCTGGATCTGGGCTGTGTGGTGGTCCAAGTGGGCAATGTCGCCGAGCTCGACCCACCATCTCCAGGAGGCACTGTTGCCCGCGGCTGCACACCCACACTATCCGGACTGGTGCAGGGGTTAGGCTCAGTTTGTATGCCAATGGAACAAGTTTTCTTTGCGCGCATCCTGTCAGTACCCATCCTTGGACAAGATTTGTATAGATGACCAACCTCCTGGCATTTTCTACATCGGAAGGGCACGCCCTCATAGTCAAGAGGTTGCTGCCACTCCAACCCATCGAACATCATAATAAAATTCTCATATAAGCCATCTCTGGTGTCAAGGAAGATCAGGATCCGAGCCACTGCTCTGTTGCCCGTGGCTAGGTAGGAGCGGTCATGGTCCAGATACCGACCGAAGTGGCCCCCAATGTTCCGAAGCACAGTCTCATTCCAGAAATGTAGAGGCAGTCCAGGCAACCTCATCCAGATGGGGCCTGCACCTGCATTCTCTTTTTTTGGATCAAAGAGGGGCACCCAATGTTTGAGGTGGACAGGATGCAGTTCCAGATGCCAGAATTGCTTGAGGACCCAATCAGATTGCTCAGGCCGGGCGAAGGTGAGAGAGAACCAGCCTTTGGACAAAGCCCCGACCACCGGGAGTGAGTCAAGGGAATCACTCCATATCTCTCGCGTCCACCGTTGGAGCCGCGATGATGTGTATTTCCGGCCGCGAATCTTCCCAACTAGGGTCTTGGCCGCAACAATGTTCCAATCATCCATACCACTCTCGCTTCCAATACTAGTGCGGTAATTTAACCTGCTCTTAGTGACCTTATGCAGATTACTGCTCGGACAAACCCCCAGTACCGGCCCATCAGAATCGGCAGATGGAGAAACATGCTTTTCCCGGTCGATTAGGTCCTCTGGTATATTGGTGAAGACCCCAGAGGCCGGCGCTGTAGTAATGGGGGCCGAACCGACATGAGTTGCAGCAATATATTCAGAAGGGCAAACCCCAGATGTGGGAGGGCCAGCAATGTGCCGTTGCGCCAAGAAATGAGCTGTGTCACCGATCACTGGAAAGTCCGCCTCCGAGAAAAGTGCGGAGCTTCCAATGTCCACATTTGCCAAGGTGTCTTGTGTGAAAGCCCAGAGACCAAAATCCTCATTCGAGGGCGAGCCAAATGTCAACTGTTCCAGGTCCCCCATGGGTGAGGAGCACCCCTCCACGGTGGATTGCGTGGGCTGAATAGGCACATCCGCGCCAGAAAATGGTTCCACGTCTGACATGTCATCCACCTCATCAGGTGTAGCTAACCCCCAAATGTCAACCCCTTCCAGGGGGTCCTCCGAATAGTCCACTTCATCCTCGTAGGAGCACATAGTGTGGAAACCCTTCAAGCCACGAAAACCGGCTGGAGAAGGTAAATGTCTGCAGAAAAATACAAGGAAGCAGTGATGTGTAGGTCACCTGACAAACTGTGGGAACGAGCCAGAGGTCAGGCCAGGAGCAGATCAAGCCGGTCTCGTCAATGGGTCCAGCTAGGGACAACCAAAATCTCTGTGCAGGGGCGTCCCCACACCAAATAGTGAATCCCCGGGCGCAGCTGCCAATAGATGAAGAAAAAACCCCCGGACGAAAACGCCGTGAACGCGTCCCAAGCCAAACAAATGGCAGCCCACACAAAGTATATATCAAAACCCCGGACAAGACAGTGGGGGCCCAGGATCTGCTTCAAGGGTATTTGTAATCCCCGGACAAAGCAGCAACGCGTCCCAATGATCAACAGGTGACCGCCCACATAAAACAATAAACAGACCTCGGATATGGGGGCCCAGGCAGTCAAAAACGAGCTATAATCAATGATAAAAATACCAGAAATGGAGTGAAATACCCGGTGAGCAGCAGTGCCGGCCGGCCAGTTGCAAGCACCCCGAACAGTGGTAGGCAATCGATTGCATATGCGAAGCCGTCGAGAACTGTGTTCATGGTGACCTAGGGTTTCGCCTCCGCCGCAGGCCAATTTTTAGTTATGCCTCCCATATGATCATACTTGAGCAAGGGGAGTGGACAATTACTGCAAATGCATATGGGCTTGATCCTAATCGAAGGTATAAAGAAATGTATTCACCATTACGCCCAACAAATGTCCTTATAAGTGTGACAAGTGGAGGTTCATTTTCATTTGATGGTAGAAGCCTTGCCCTAGATTTGTTTGTCTATTTTCTAGAAATCACTTTGTGTATTGCTACATGGAAATTGAAGTTTGGGGGAAGGGTAGTGAATGGAAGAATCCCATGTTTGATACGTAATCTCCTACTTGTAATTTTAGTTGTGATTTGTGGACATTAGTCTCTTAGTTGTGATTTTAGTTGGTACTTAATCTATCAGTTTTGATTTTAAGTTATTTGGCATACCTCCTCGTAGATATTTGGTAATTCTTTGGGTTCAAAATGCACACTTCCATTATAGGTGAGGATGTTGTATATAATTTTTTACTTTTTATTTTTAAACAAAAGTGAGATAAGTTTATATTAAAATCTACGCTTGGTTGCAACAGTTACTCAGGAAATGAATTATGATATGTTATACTTCTTGTGAGCCCCTTTGACTAGCTTTGACTAATTTCGCTTTTACAAAAAACAAGAGACCAATCTCCTCCCAATAAGAACAGGGAGGGAAAAGTTTCAAAACTAAGACTTATAATTTTTACTCCTACTGTTTCATGAGAGGAGTAAATTTTAACAAATTTCTTTCAGAATAAAATGCAAAACATAACATTTCTATATATTTCTAGAAGATCATCCATCGCTTGTCCTGCAAGAGTCTGGACCAAAGTTCTTTCAACTATGATCTCTCTTAATTCTTGTTACTTATGGGGAGAGCATTTATATTTAAGCACATCTGAATAGGAAGGGGGAGAAGAGGAGGACTTTTTCTCGGCCATCTTACCAACTTCTTCATTTCTTAATGTAGGAGATACTTTTGGGGAAAGCTTTCCCACTGTCATAATTTTCCTTAGAGGGTGTGGTAGTGTATTAGGCGCAAGGACGTACGAAATACACTTCTTTAGCAAGTTTTTTGCTACCTGCACAAGGTCACAGAGAAAAATGATTGTCTACTATTAGTGGAATAGATTTGACACAAAGTAAACTAAGTTTGAGGGAAAAATAAGCATACAACACTAAGAACAAAACAAAACACAAGACGCAAAATACAAAATCTCGATGGAGAAAAAAACCTAATAACACAAGTGGAGAATTTTGACTTGATTAGGTGTTGGTGGTAAAAAAGATACAATGCTAAACACTGGAAGAAGGTCCTTTGAGCTCTGGAGCTCAAAACAAGGAGGTCTCCTTCCCTCAAGTTCCTCCAAGCGTCTCTTCCCTCTCTCAAAGGATGGTAGATCAAGATCAAGTGTTGGACCTCTCCCTCTTGGACTGAGATGTTGGTTGGAAAACATATGAGTCCTCTTGATCCCTCTACTACTGGAATATGCAAGCTAGTTTGCTATGAAGCAATTTAGGAAACATAAAAATGTGTCTTCGATTATTCTTCCAAAGGTCGACTTATATAGACATTTTTTGAATTCCTCCCTTTTCTCTTTTCCCAAGATGGATAGTGACACAAGAGTGGGGGAGGGATTCCTTTGTGGGATGTATTTACTCCTCAAGGTGGCTCAAATCCGGTTGTCCTTGACAGTACTAGGTGGAGAATCATCTTAACCGAGCATGCCAAGTGGTCTCAGATGGTGACATTTCACCATCTCCAGGACCGCGCAACTATCGACGGAATAGTCACGCCGTGTGAAAAAATTATTTGATGCAGGTGCATTTTCATTTAATTTCCATATGAACCTTAGAAAAAAAAATATTTTAGTCTGCTCTAATGTATTCCTTCTCTGAAAATATTCATATGTACCTTCTGCTTAACATTTTTAATGTCTTTTTCCTGTACAATTTTATAGTGTTAACAGAGGGTATTGATCTGATTCGTCTTCATCAATCGAATTAGGAGGGGCCTTTGGAACAATATTATTAGGATGATGCACTTGGGCCTCAATATTCTCACTTTCTTTCTCCGAATTTTTTCCTTCTGCCTTAGGAACATTTAGAACTTAAAAGCTATTTTTAGAAGGGGGTTGTTTCTAAGATTTAATCTTATATGGTTGATGTTTCTTACTTCCATGCTTCTTTTTTTTCCTTTTAACTCGAGTGAATCCTTTTTTATTTTCGCCTTACTTTTCTAGAGGTGATGGGTAAGGGGGATTTGAGAAACTGAAGATTTTGGACAATATTTTTCAATGTGTCCATACTCATGACACAAATTTAATTTAAAAGGAATGTGTTCATATTCTAGAGCCTGGAGATGAGACCATCCATCCCGATTTAACTGAATCTTCTCTAAGAGACATTTTGATAAATCCATTTCCACACAAATTCTAGCACACGAAAAAATGTTCCTATGTTCTATATCATTGGAAATAAATCTACCCAGATTATCTCTTATAGCCTTACAAATGCCTTCACCCAAAAAAAGAAAATGGATGAATGAAAATCTGATTCACACAGGTTTAAATGAAAATTTCATCATTGTATTAAATTTCAGAGGCCAATGAGTGAGAAACATACAACTAGTGCTAGTGAAATAAGGACCCGATTTACATATCTGGTCCCTATCTTCCTAGTTTTAAAAAATAAATGCATATTACTCATTTATACAGTAGATAATGTGTTGGGGTTCATGATTTTCCTAGTTGCCAAAAAAACACTCTTCAATGGCTTGATAACATGGCCATGGGCCAGTAAAATTTCCCAATAACCCTCTTTCCTTCAAGATATCCACATTATTTTTTGCTAAGGTGGAGAACCTGAGTTCCAGAGAAGGGTTAGATTCTTCCTTCTTCATAAAATTTGTAGAGGAGTCTTTATGTATGCATTAAACTAAATTTAAAACACAAAATCATTGAAATATCTTAAAGTTTGTCCATGAATAGTATTCTTCACCAGCTGCAAATGTGACTTCACAACCAGGGGACGATTCATGCTGGAGGTGGTGATATTGCTTCAATAGAATCTCAAATCTATAAAACAAAAATGGCCTGAGCACAGAGGTAAAAAAAACTTCAAAATGGGCTCGTATGTTACTTGAAATGAGGTGGAAGACCAAATAGACTCAACGAATTCAAGCAACCACATAGTTCACAGAACTAGATATCAGTGGAGAAGAGAATCACTACGTCGAGAAGATAGGGAAACCCTAGCCACCACAAAGAAGTTCCACACACCTCCATCCAGTCACACATTACATTGATTTTTTTTACTTTTAATTCATTTAAACTCACAATATTCTTGTCTTCAATTTTTTCGACTCTAATTGTCATATCGACATATGAGTGCTGTATTTTGTGGGAGTTAGATGAGGTTAAGAAAAGCCTTCAATGTTGTGATAAGAAAATGGTGGAATTATTTTTGGAAAACTTTTAGCACTATTGAGAGAGGGGGTGTACCAGTAGTGCGACTTATATACAATTTTTCCCAATTATCTCTTCAATTACTGCATCACACATATGTTATCAGAAATTAATTAACCATCATAGCATGTGCATCACATAAACATAATTGAAAACCATAAGCAGCTAGAAAAACAATAGGCACATCATATCACATCAATCACACATGAGACACAAGATTTCTGGTGGAAGCCCTTCCGAGAGAAAAACCACCCTTGTTGCTGCTACTATGCTCTGAATTTATATTATTCAAGAAATTTACCTTTTACATATATTTCTGACTCCCATCATCATGGAGACTCAAACTCTTATACAAAATTCCAACACCAATCGGCTAGGGGACTCAATACTATTGATCAACTAGAAGACTTTATTCTCTACGGATCTATATACTACCATCCGTTGAAGGCCGCCATGATCAAATATCCTCGCCTGGTTACCCTTGAAATATCAATCGACTCTACAGACTCTGATCTATTGGTCACCATCATGACCAATGATCCTCGCCCAATTTCTATCGAACTATCCAACCACCATTGGATGATAAATTTGTTCTTTTGTTGAAGCTTTGCTATCACTCACCTCTCTCATGAATTCACTTCCCCTCTACCATTATGTGGACCTCCTTTCATGTATTTTCAAACTATATCCCAAGACATTATGATAAAAAATAATTCATATCTACATACATGCTCTCAGCAGCAAGAAATCATCAACAAATCAAGGTAAAAATAATGCACAAAACATGTGCTCTCCAATATAAATTTTGGCCACACAAATATGAATGAAATCATACCCTCACAACAATAAAATGTTGCATAGTAAAAATAACATCATAAGACACGTGGATATGTTCTAAATGCATCAAAAACTCCTGCAAATCAAGTGTGAGAGGATCACCAACATATACTCCAACAACATTCAAAACTCTTCAACCAATCTCTACACCAGCAACATCAAACCTGATCTATTATGCATCATGCATAATATCTTCTCACTATCCATTCATTAACACTCATAGACTAAAACATCTAGGCACTACTCAAGGTCTGAAGCATAATCTCCTTCTCTGAAACCTTCTCATCACATACTAACTTCAACAACTCGCAACCAACCATCACATAGCTCCAAGATCAAGTACATAAACATTTAGGGAGAAATTGAGCTTGGAGTTAGGATCAAAGGTGCACAAATTATACCAAATCAATCCACTAAGGTCACTACTAGAGCACTAAATGCATTCACATCATGAGAGGAACTTTCCAAACTATTTGTGACCATTTTCACTAATTTTGGAAGCCTTTGGGAATTTCCAAGTTAATTTCCTTCCAGTGAAATCCATCAATCACACCCATAACACTATCTCCATGTGATTGTGGTTATAACTACTCCCATAGGCTTGCATGCCAATGTCTAGAGCCTTCTAGCTACTCCCGTAGTCTTATATGCAAGTGACTATGGCTAAAACTGAGGGAAAGCATCATGCCTTCAACTCATAACCTTTTCCACCTATTGGATACTCTTCTTCAACTCTTGTGCATGCCTCTATACCTATGGCATTGAATTTGGCACCTCTTCAAGTATATCAAACATGCCTCCCAAATGTCACTGCTAATTTGACCTACAAGGGCTAACCAATAAGATTGGAAAGTGTGCCAACAAGTCCTACACTCTCCATCAGACCTTTGAACAAGATAAAACACATCTGACATACCTACAAACCTTTATAGCACATCTACAACGTCAACATCATCATCATAAAGATATCACATCACTACTACAAGTCATCCTCATAGGCATAGACATGAAGACCTAATAAGTACCTAGTTGATAACTCAACTAGTGTGCCAAGAGCCATCACCAAACATGTAGATCTTCTCATCAACCTGTAGTAGCATAAACAACCATCATGACATGTAGATCAATGCACATTCCAACATATTCCAACTCCTCCAGGACCATCATGTTCCACTAATGTGCCATCGAGTTTTCCATCATCATATGAGCAACATCAATGCCAACACATACCAACACAAGTGACATCATACTGTTAACATCAATGCCAACCACTATGACCACTAAGCCAAACACATATGCACATGACAAGCAACACCATGAACTTGTTGGCATCAATGGAAACACAAAAATTCCAACAATTCCAATATATTATGATGAATTGGAATACCCATTGACATAGGTGGAAGAATGAATTTGCAAGACTAGTTCAATTGGAAAATAATGTGAATCAATTTTATTAAGTGATACACATATTGGAACTTCAAGACTAGAGAAGTTGAAACCACCCTAGGAATTCAAAGGAGACAACACCTAGAACTTTTTTAATAGGTTACATATTTACAATAATTGATAGTTATCATTGTGAACCAATTTTCTCACCAAAAAGAATCACAACATCTTATTCAATCATTAATAAAAATGGAACTATCTTTCATTTCCTCAAACAATACACAAAATACCTACCCTTTCTCTTCTCCATAATCACTTGGGGTACCCTCCCCAGATAGTAATCTAAAGTGTGTATGGAAAGATCCCATTTTGTCATGCTTTATTTGAGACATACATGTAGATAAATATATGGATTCTAAATGATACGTGAGAATAAAATGTTTATTTTTGTATGTTTCCTTATCTTTCCCAATATATATAGCTCACTTACAACCAACGACCTTGATCTATAACCTACAACCATTCCTCTCAATATGTTAACAACAATCAATTATAACGTCTTCCTTCTATTTATGACAATACAAACACAATAACAACATGCATCTACATGAATGTGTGTCCTTCCCCTAAAGAAAATTTGGGTTCTAGAACAAATTCCCAATTCAAATGAGTGATAAGAAGGGTGAAATGATAGATGACAATGTTTATGACCACTAGCTATAGGACTCCTAAAATTTAGAATTGTGTGTGCTCAACCTATGCTTCCATTAAAATTAGATATGATTTCCTACCAACCATGTTACATACATTCACTAATTAGTTTAATAAGTCAAATAAGGTATATGGTTGAGTTAAGGTGGATGGGAGAAATAAGAGATGAGTTCTAAGGCTACATTTGGTAACATAGGTAACCTTCCTTTAGGCCCCCTTTCCTATTTCCCTTTGGTGGATTCATAGACCACTAATGCTCTATGCAACCATTCTTGAACCATTTTATTATTATATTAAACATTTATATTTACTTATATTTAGGCATCATGATTAACCTAACACATGGTCTATCTATTTATAACATACCTATTTATTTATTCACTAGTTGGTCCTTGAACTTCAACTCCGCACTAGCAATATATACCGACATAATTACAAAATTTCCATAATCTAATTTAATAGATGAAAAGGGTAAAAATTGGGGTCATTACACAAAATATGTAGAAACTATCAAAGTTAAGTCATTAGAATTTGGAAGAAAAAATGACACCATAGTTTTTTTCGAGAAAATAGAGTATTCCATACAAGACGAACACCTTCACTGACCACTCGGACAACTAGATAAATCATTATAACTCCAATATTTCATGTGTTTTAAACCCTTTAAGAGGGAAACACTCCAAGGCCCTTATGAATGTTGCCACTCAAGGAAATTTTATGAATGCAAAAGAAATTTTTTACATAAAATTTTCTCACAATTGATCATTGGTAATGACCCTTCATGCCATTTAAGTAGAGATCATGGTCTAATCGATTGGTAAGCCATGGACCAATATTCATTAGTATTAAGGATAATGTGAGGCATTAGATTATTCTATTTCTAAAGCATATCATGATTGTAATCTTACAAGGAAACTAATGCATAATAAATAAACACAATTTTACCTAAAGACACATAAGATCAAATTGAACTTAAGTAATTCCTTAGTGTTTAAATATCCTAACATCCCAACTTAAGAACAACCTAGGATAAGATTGAAGGATTTGTATATTAATGTGTTATTGCATTGATTTTGAACTTGATCTTTGATGAGCTTGATTTCACTTTAATTTTTTCACTAGAGAGTGGTCAAATGTTTCCACCAAAATATAAACTTTGAAAGTTTCTTCCGAAGCCAAAAGGATTCTTGGTCTGCATTAATTGCAACTAGTTACTCTTATTTTATTGAAGAAAGAGAAATATCATATTTCTTCTTAAAATACTAAGGGATAAGCCCTAAACCAAGGCTGAAAACATAATTTATGGTAGAATTATAATCATTAGGTTCAACATCACAATCTAAATCAATGAAAAAAACCAACAAAAGAGTCCCCCTAGAACTACAACATATTCCAAACTAAATTTTACCTCAAATATATCGAAGTATTATTTTTACTACTTACCAAGGACTTTCATGGGGTTTTTGCATATACTTAGCAACAAAACCAATAGCAAGGGAAATATCAGGACAAGGATGAGTCAAATATAAGAGGCTACAAGGTAACTAATGGACCATCGTGGCATCAACTTCGAGTGTAGTTCAAGTGGCAACAATTTTGACTCCAAATTGAAAGGGGGAAGGAGTTGGTTTATATTCTTCCATTGGAAAATGGTGGAGAAGGTCACATGCATACATAGATTGGGAAATATAAATTCCTTCCTTAGCTTGCAATATATACTTGGAGGGCAAGGAAATAATACAAATAACTTAAGCCTGTCATTTCAAAATTATTCTTAAGGATTGATTTCACATGGGTTAAAACTTTGGGGTCAATACCACTAAGGATAAGGTCATCAACATAAAGAACAAGGATTATGAGATGAATTATGACTTTCTTGGTGTATACGTTGGGGTCAAAATTATTTCTAGAAAATATAGTTTCAAGAATAAATATATCCATTTTACATACCAAACTTGAGGATCTTTTTTAATACCACAAATATATTTAAGAAGGTGAAAAACAAGATTGGAGTCACTCTAAAATAGCTAGGAGGTCATTCCATGTATATTTATTCTTATAGATACACATGCAAGAAGGTGGATTTAACATCCATATGATGAACTTCTCATCCATGTGAGGCAACAAGGTATAGAACAAGGCAGATGGAATTAATTTTGGAAATAGGGGGAAAGGTTTCATTGTAGTCAATTCCTTCAATTTGAGAGAATCCCTTAGCAAATAACCACGTCTTATGTATATCAACACTTCTATTTGATGCATACTTATTTCTATAAAACCATTTGAATCTTATTTGTTTTATTCCTTTTGGAAGAGTGAAGAGTTTCCAAGTATCATTCGCCATCAAGGAATGATATTCTTAATTCATCGTTGTTTGCCAATTTGGATGGCCTAAAGCTTCTGAAAAAAATTTTGGATCACGATTCTTTGAAACTTGAACCAAAAGAGAGGATGCTCACTAGAATTATAAATGAGTACAATGTTGATATACAAGATCTCTAGAACTATCACCAACTACTTCTCATGTTGAATGAAATCCTCTAAGAAGGTGTGTTTATAGTGCAGGTTCATGTTCAATGGACTCATTTGGAGGAAGGTGAGCAGGTGAAGGTGGTATTTCATCCTTGTTATCATCATTTGAAGATTAAATTAGAATGGGAATAAAATGTGGCACAAACACCGAAGGTGGATTATATACCAAAGAGGGCATAATCATTGAATTAGAATCATAGGCCAAGATATTTTCATCAAATTTAACATCTCTTAAAATGATTATTTCAATTGAATGAGGTTGAATAAGTTTATAACCTTTAGAATATCCAACAAAAATGCACTTCTCACTTTTAGGTTGTAAATATTTCCTTTTCTCCTAAGAATGTGAGCCCGTGTTATACTACCAAACACAAAGAAGTGGGTTACAATTGGCTTAATTTTAGTCCATGCTTCTTCTAGTGTTATATTTTTTAAAGCCTTTGTGATAGTGCGATTTACCATGTAATTTTCACAATTGATTGCTTCCACCCAATAATGAAGACTTAATCCCTTATATTGAATGATATAATTAGATATTTCCTTTAATGTACAATTATTTTCTTCATCAACACCTTTTTTTGCAGTTTATGTCAAACAATAAGTTGCATTTAAATGACTCGTCTAGTGCAATAAGTTGTGACTATGTTTTTAAAATATTCACCTCCATTATCCATTCTTAACCTTTGCAATTGATGTCCAGATTGTTTTTATATAAGGGCATTGTAGGCCAATAAAAATTCAAATACTTCACTCTTAAGTTTTAAGAATTAAACTCAAATGCATATAGATAAGTCATGATTGAAAATTAAGAAGTAATTGTACCTAGAGAAAGAAGGAGAAGAAAGTGAACCTCACAAATCATTATGAACAAGGTGCAAAGGAAAAATGAGAGGAAGACTTGTCACCATATTTTTATTACATAGTTGCCACAATGAGCGATAGTTTAGATTATTAAATATTTCATACCAATTTTTTGTTAAGCCATCACTATGAACAATAAAAACTAAGGAAAAAGGTGATGCCCCACAATTGCCAAACTTGTAGAACCTGGTAATTTCATCAACTATTTTACTGCCAAGGACATGCGTAGGATCTTTTAATTATTTGATTAAAATTTGGCGAGGTGAAAAAACTATTGGTTTACCTTCATCTGAATGCATGATTTGATATACTAATAGGAGGTTGTAAGAAAGACTTGGAACACACATAGTATCATTGAAATGGTTATATATACTTAAAATATTGCAAACCCTACAATACCAAAAGGGCCATTATTTCCAAAAATATATATATTTGGTGTTACACTAATTAAGAGTATTAAAAATGACTTTATTTTTAGCCATATGCAAAGATGCTATAGAATCAATAAGCCACTTATTATAAGCAGAGGTTGTATTTAATGATAAACTAGAAGCTAAAAGTGCATGCCCATGAGAAGAAGTGTTATAAGAAGAGAATTAATATTGATGTTGTGCTTCTTCAAGGTCTCCATATTTTTAAAACATTAGACTCTAGATGACCATCTTTTTCACAATAACTGCAATGTTTGTCAGTTTTCTTACTTTTTATTTTGGTCCTTTTTCACTATTGGGAGTAGGATCTAATTAAAAGTGATTGGGAGACATTTTTTTTATTGTTGCAAGGATGTTTCTCCTTTTGATATTTGGTTTTATCCTTTTTTTGGGCCACTAAAGTCTTATTAGATGTACTTCTAGTTCTAATCACTCCAATATGCAAAATATTGTCTTACTCTCTTATTAGAGAATGTAAAATATATTCAAGAGTAGGATCTTGATATACAAGTACCCCTAAAGCTTCTCTAGTGGCATAAAATGTAGATACAAAAATATAATATGTAGAACCAAGCTGAGAAATAATAACATATATGCATAAATCATCCTTTAGATTGACTTTACAATCTTCAAATAAATTTCCAAGTGTTTTGAAACTCGATAAATAATATTCAATGCAAGAAAAAGCATTAGGACTTAAAGTCATGATCTAATTTTTAATTTCATGATATTTAATCATATTTAGTGCACTAAATATCCTTTTTAACCTTTTTAGGCTTCACATAGGTCATTGATTCCTTGAATATGAAATCCTAAATTGGGAAAAATGGATATTATAATTAATGTATGTGCTTCATCATTCTTATTATCCCATTTGGCTTTCTTATCAACATTAATGTGGGATTTTTATTTTTTAAAGCTAATATAGTATAATACTTTACTTATTATTATATCCTTCATGTGGGATTTCCATGAGAAGTATTTGGTACCTGTAATAAAAAGGTTCATTGGAGTGGCCATATTTAAATATGTAAATAATAAATTTTCAAAGGTTGAAATTGATTGTCCAATGTTGCATATTATTTTGTCGCACTCATGACAAATGATTTTATACCCCTATCCTTCACCATCTAAAGCACAGTTTCCATAAATACTTGAAGAATAATGGAAGAAAACATCACTCATGAAGATAACAATATTATGAAGTTACCTTTAAAACACCCTAATTTTAAAGGGCGTCACTGGTGGGGCCATAATTATCTGCGACACTGATAGTTTGTCGCACTCTGTATACCTATTCACCTACGACATTGTCACACTTTACCGATTAAAAAGGTGTGAAATTGTTTTAAAAAGCATAAAAATAAAAATAATACTAGAATCTTATATTCTAGAAGCCTCGTGGATGACATCTCCTCCAAGAAGTGTGGATCTAACTTGCATGCATACCTTGTTGAATCTCAACCTCCATCCCTTATCCTCCTCTGTCCTTTCAAAATCCTACAAATAAAACCATCTCCAATTGAGATGGCTAGTGAGAAAAGCTCAAGAAAGCTTGGTGAAACTTTGCTCAAATACTTACCTTTTGACTACATGGATTTTGAAGGCAAGGCATTGGAATGAAGGAAAAAAATGGAAGGGGAGTTATAACATCAAGGCTTAGGTTTTAATCACTTCTCTCATGATTAATACAATTATGAATTTCTTTCCCCTAAAAAATGTCTGCATTTGATGGATTTTATTGCATATCTCCTTGATCATGTGCATAGGTTGTCTTTTTCAAATCATATGTGTATTTCGGTACTTTTATCTCTTGTTTGTTTGTGCCATCTATAGGTTGTTTCTCCATGAAGAATGGAGATAAAGTTGAAGCTAAGATTACAAGAAAGAAAAACGTCGATTAACAATGTATGAAACATGCATCTCATTGTTGCTCACATATGATTTGATATTGTTAGACCTAGAGAAGTTTTTCCATTCTTGTTTGTTTTGTTCTAAGTCCAGGTTCCAAGCCTAGGGAGATAACTCTTGTCGAAAAGAGCGATTTATCCATCAAAAAAATTGGTGACCATACTGGAGAATGATCGTTAAATTTGTTCTTCAAATTCATTCTAATTTCTCGAGTCCTTATTTTCTTGAGTTTTCTTATTAACTCTTAGACCTCAGATATTTTTAGATATTGGAACATTTTTTTATTGTTTTTGTACTGTCGCACTTTAATTTTAAAATGAGTGTGACACTTTTGTGCCTAGGAAATTTTATACCTGCAACACTACAATTATATCTCACTGTGTTGTACTTTCAACCTGCCACACTGTCTGAAAAGTAAAAAATTTCTTATGGTTTTACTTGAATTGATCATAGATTTGTCTTTGATATGGTTTTTCAGTTTGTTTAATGTCATTCTATAGTCTAAATTTCAGATCAAGTTTCTTTTTGTGCCTTTTTGGATTTTCTTTTAGTGTGTGCTGGAAAAAAATTTGCATTTGAAGTGTTTTTTTAGAGTATTTGGATAGCAAACAAAAAAGGAAAAATATTGCATTCTAGGTTATAGTTGGTGTATATCCTACAATTTATTTTATTTGCATTCAAACAATAGTTCATGTTTCTTGCATTGAATGTTACACTTTTTTCTTTTCTTAAAACCTCTTACTCCTTAATGTAGCTAGAATTCATCGAAATAAAATATTGCATTTCATTTTGTTGCACTTAATATTTTGAGTCATGTAAAAATATAATTGGTTTCAACTCATATCACTATTGTGTAAACAACAACCATAAAATTAATGTTTAATAAAATTGATTTGACATTTTTTACATTTCCCTGGCAGCACACCTACATTAGATTAGGTGTAGAGCCTTGGAATATATGGTGAGTTTAAATTCTCCAAGGCTACAACAAAAACATTATAATCTTGATTTAGCGAGTGAAAATACATTTATTGCATCATGTGGTATAGGAATCTCCTCTCGTATAGGAGTTAAGCATGAGGTCATATTGGGACCAACGAAGCAATCTACTTTGATTCCTTAGTCTTGGTGGAATTGATTTGTGCATTTTACAAACAGTTTTGTAAAACACTTGGGGATCACTTGGAGGACTACCCTCACTTTGAGGAACCTCTTAGGGGAATTTCAAGTTTATTTCATTGCCCTTGCATGTACATTTGATTTTTGATTGTCCCTGTAGGTCGGGTTGTTGTAGCTGGTGACCTTAGTGGCTTTTATCTTAGGGCTCATACATAGGGTGAAAATGAGAGAGACATCATCGCTATACATAGGATAGATGCTAGTTAAACTCACTCGAGACTTCATGGATGGTGCTCCACTATATGTGATGGTAATTACACTAGGGTTGAATCGTTAATCAGGTCACCAACGTAAATTTTCCATGCACTATCTCTTTAGCCACTTTTCATATTGATCTTGCGATATTAGATTTAATCATCAACTAGTGTGGTCACTATGGGAGGATTTGTTTGTCTTCTTCCTTAGATTTTCTACTGTGTGTTGTTTGTTTTCTAGTTTAGCAAAATTTAGGTTGAATTTGATAGTAATAGTTCTATATTTTTTCAATCAAGGAACCCCTTTGATGGGGATCTAGTAATTTTCCTTGTATTGGAAATATTGGTCCTCCTTATATGGCTACATTTTCCTTTCTGGATTCAGGATAGGTTTACCAATATGGGTGTTTTCAACTTCGTTGCTCCCAAACACCTAAGCTACTTCACCTCAACTGATTTCTCCACCTCAACAACACCAACCTCATGTTGACTCTTTGCCTTCTTCACCCATTGTTTCTTCTCCCCTTTCTTCTTCCTCGCTTGGTGAAATTCTCGATGATAGTACCAAGGAAGCTAAGAAGAAGAAGAAAAGGAAGAACAAGAAGAAGAAAAATATGTAAGGGGGAAACCGACCAACCATTTTTGTGTTTTAATAATATTGAGAAACCTTCCAACATACATCGCAAACCCAAATTCCCTTGAAATATTTGTAAATGTGTTCACCTTCTTAGTGATTATCATGGTATCCCCACAATATTAGAAGTGTGTTCGAAGGAATATCATCAACTTGTTGTTGATCCATCAACTAGTGATCATAAGGTTTTGGGGGAAAAGTGTAATTTTAGGACTTCCTTGTAGGTTATGTGAAGATATTCATCAAACTCACATTTTCCCTCATATGGTTGAAGCCTCAAAATTGTTGGAAAACCTTATTGTTTCTTAACAACAAATTCCAACTAATTACTATAAGCTCTCTCCCAACCCATCGTTAGTTGATGAAGTGATTGATCTGGGTCCATCATTGATCAATACCACTCTTCCCTTAGAGAGTGAAGCCCATACCACTCAGGTTGATGAACCATTGGTTTATGTAGTGGTTGACTCGATTCCATCTTCATTTTATCCCACTCTCCCCTTAGAGAGTGAAGTGGATATCACTCATGATTTTCTTGTTACTTCATATTCCACCATACAAGGGCATATTTATCCCTTTCTCACGAAACCTCCTCCAATTACTTCCTTTGATTATAGTATATTGATAGAACCTCATCTCCCTTCTTGTATTTCTTTCCAAATCATTATGTAGGCTTGTAATAAGAGCATATATCACACTATTATAGATGAATGTGCTTATATTAGTATTATATCCTCAATTACTTTCCAAGATATAGGTTCCCTCAGCTTGCGTCTATTACTCAGAAATTGTTGACTTTTAACAGAAGATCCAGTGAACCTTTAGGGATCCTTCCTCAACTTCCCATTACCTTGGAAGGAAACATTGTTTGTATTGATGTTATGGTAGTTCAAGGCCCCTTAGAGTTCAATTTACTCCTCAAGCGAGACTATTTCTATGCCATGAAATTTTTTGTGTCCGCACTCTCTTCAGTGATGTATTTCCATCATAATTGTTGGCTTGATGGGGCCTAGAACTAGGTTTAGATATGGATGCGCGAAACAAAAAAAGCCACTATTATCGAACCTTTCGACAACAATATACTACACAAATCGAAGTCTCACCTGAAGCAATATAGGGGGATGCTAGAACCAGGTTTTTACATCCAGAGGGACAATGGGGTGTGAATTTAGGGCTTATATTCCTTTCAATACTTAATAGATCTTCGCGGAACAACTACGCTAATTATACAGTCGTTTTTCAATACTTCTATTGAACACTTTTGTAGACTGCGTGATTTTACTTTAGCAAGTATAAACAGAACTTCACGATACAATTATGTATAAAAACCCTTAACTTAGCAGAGATGATATCAAAATACAAGTAAATAAAACACATAAATGCACAACTCATATTTGTCTTCAAAGTTTTCTATTATTACTCATATCTTCTTGATACAACCCTTTCTGCCATGTGTGATCAGCTGTAGGGGTCTGCACACTCAGCTGCAGAATTTCCAAGGTCTTCGTGCACTCAGCAGTAGGAGCCTTCCCTTTCTCACAAACAACAGAATATAAAATCAAAATAACATTACATCCAAGTGCATTCTTTCATCAGTATGAGATATTTTTTTTCTAAGACTATCCTAGAATCCTTATATAGTATTTTATTTTACAATACCATGGTCTGAAAACCATGGGCGGAGCTCAGCATATACAAAATTATCCCATCCCTTAAAAAAATAAGGAACTTTGACCCACCCCAAAGCCCCTAAAACTTTAATACATGTGTGTGTTGTGTGCTCCGCTCCTTGATCTGTGGAGTCTTGCTCAAAATATTCAATTGAGGGGTACCCTTTCCAACAGGCCCCCAACACAAAAATATGACTTGTCCCAAGTCACTCTCATGGTGCACCCTCGACATTTACTTTTATGCTACTCAAGGCATCCTTCAGAGGTGGAACTGTTTTGGCGCAGTGCTTTCAACTTCACGGATTTCGGTGAGCAATGTCTCATTGACCGGCCCTACGATTTTTGTGGCAATATCCTTCTACGTCTGACACAATCATTTCAACTTTTTCTCGACAGTATGCGATAGGTTACTGGCTTCAACTTCCCATAGCTTTGTTCTAGCTGTGATAAGTTATTCTTTTCTACACAGCTCATCGATCTGTTCTTGCAAAAATTTACCTGCTTAAAGACGGGCATACCACTGTACTAGTGCTAAAGTCTTCACGGTGACCTTAATGTGGTCCATCTCTTCCATTTTCTCACGAACTTCCTCTTCAATCTTGTGCACCTAAGGTTCCTCCTGTAGTGAGGCCCAAAATCCACAACATATTCAAAGACTTGATTGCATTCCTGGACTGTGGATTAAATTTGTTCATTGGAAGCCTTAATCTCTGTCGCGCGCTGCTCCCGAACCTCTGGTGGAGTAGCAGGATTCAATTACATATGCATCTCAATAATATTCATCTTCATCTCAAGTCATACCTTTTCAACTTCGGCTTTGGAATCCTTGACTTCCATGGAGATATTTTCCACTTTTTCCTATGGCGTTGCTGCAAACTGAATTTGCAACTCAGGTAGGTCGCTGCAAACCTTGGTGATGGTTGTTTCCAATTTTTGTCTCTACGTAGCTGCCTCATCGCACTCTTGTACAACCTGTTGCTTTTCCTCTACCATGCTCTGCCTTTCTTGCTTAACATTCTGCATAATTAGTAAGGTGCGCTGCTCTCGGATTTTCAACTCTTCAATAACGCCCTGGTGGAACTCATGCAATGTTTTCAAATGTAGCGCAGAAGGGTTGAATCTTGTGTTCTTCCAATGTGCCAACTGTGCTAGTTGCTCAGCAGTGTCAAAACATAAGGTACCTACAGTTATCGGCATCACGTGTGTATTAGTTGTAATCGCTAGCTCTTGCTCTGTTGTACTTGCACCTGCTGGTGCCCCGCTCGCTTGAGCCGCAGTCACTTGAATCCCACTCACTTAAATTATGCTCTTTTGTATTGCGCTTGTCTGAACCTGTAAATCCTTGAGGCCCTGGTGGACCTAGGCCTATACCTTCTTGTACTGGTCCTCAATGTTGCCCCACAAATATTCGGTGATGTGTCGAACAGTGTCTCAAATTTCATTGAATTCCCCCTCACTGAGGACCAACGCTTCTAGGCCAGCAAACTAATTTTACTTCACCTTTTTCTGTGTGCCTCCACCATGTATCTGTCGTCTCTTCAAAATGTAAGGGGAGGGGGGTCTGCTAGATCCATAAATGTGTCGCCACCACTCTGATTATCTCCCACTCCTGTCTCTGGAGCATCCTTCTTTATTTCCTTCTCGGCTTCTTTTTTAGACTCCTTAGCAGTCGCGAAGGTGACATGCTTAGGCATCTTCTTGGTGTCCTTATTTCACATCTACGCACTAGTCTTCAAGCCACTCGTGTCTGCCTTCTCCGTCTTCGTGCCTTCAGTGGTCGGAGTTAACCAATCACTTGGCCATGCACTTAATATTTGCGCAACATCATCCTCTGTCACTAGGTACGATAGCTCATACCAGACCTCAACAAGGTCCTCCTTTGCTTGGATGTACACGTGGTGTAAATCTTCTTTAAAGTCTGCGACCCATCAATATTTTTCAAAAATACTTGGGGATAGCTGGGGCTTCTAGTTGATCACTGTGTGCAAAATCATCTCAACCCTAACTTGAAATAATGTATTCTTCATCACCCGATATGATTCCTTTAAATTACATAGCGAGGCATACCTCTTTTCCTCACAGAGATCTGGATCCGCAGTGGGGAACTGCGACTCATCAAGATCCTTCCAAGCCATCAGCGTAATTAGGAGAAAGAGCCACACATAGTGGAACTACCTTCCCTCCTCATGTGCCTCTCTGCACTCATATAAAAACTCATTGCACAATTATCCAGCCCAATTTTAAACAATGCCTTTTTTGCACTGCGCAGCCAAAGACACCACCGGCGCTGAAACCTCCTTTGCGCGGCACTTGTGCATGATCTTTCCAACTAAAATATGCATGGAAAATCACACCCACCTATCCTTGATGGAGTTAATAGAGTAACCCTTGGGTCCCTTCATCATGCCATAATCCTTCTTCATCTTATCAGCCAGCTTCTTACCTTGATCCTTTCCCACAAATGCATTAGCAAGGTCCAAGCAGAGATAACGGAGTGTCGTGATCTTCCTTATCAACATCGCATCAATGGGGATTCTTTCCCCAAACCAGAGACAATCATCGTGCACTAGGACCAAGATTTGGTGCACACATATTGTATTCATAATGTTGCACCCAAAGTGTGGAAGATATAACATGTTCAGTAGCCCTACATTTTGAACTACGGCTGCCCACTTCATTGGATCTAGCCTTATTATTCCAGTGGCTTCATAGTATATGGAGTGTAGATATCGTCTTGGTTCTAATTGGAGGTATTTGCAGCGGTCATTGAAATACCAATCCTCCATGCGCAGCTATGGAAATTTTTCCCAAAAATGCTCCCTCAACCGATACTTCTTTAGGCATAAAAGGTATAAAAATATTGCATTTTACTGCGTCTGAATCCTTTGTATGCTTTGTGGCTATCGGTTTTTGTGGCGAAATATATGGGGGAAACTTGGAGATAGGTTATGCTTCTTCAAAATAAATGTCTTCTGGTCCTTCGGGCAACACTTCTTCCTCTTCTGACGCCTATACCTCGACGATTTGCCTTTCCCTATATTTCATCGTCTTAGACCATTGTTCCTTTGGAATTTTATTCCTAGGTGATGTTCTAAGTACTGGCTTCTTCGAAATTTTAGAAGGCACGTCTCCAATCTATTTCTTGGGCGATCTCAGCCCTGTGATAGTTGCGGGTGGTGTAGCTGTCATAGTCTATCTTAGACCTAGCCAGATTGTGTTCCCGAGCCCTGATTTTATCAAAGATTCTTGAAACACTTCAAAACTATAATTCGACATGCAGTGACTCACTCGGTGAGCTCTGAGGCAAAAAATCTCAATTCTACAGTTCAGAGTACAAAGTGTTAAAATGTGGAGCGAGATGCCTAATTTATAGCAAAATTCAAATTCAATCTCCATGATATCCTCTAGATACACCTCATAAATACCGATTTGGTGGAAGATCTATCCAGATATGCCCATTAAATACACCCCACACCCCCCCGTGCTCATTTTAATGGCCAAGTCCTTTTCAAATTAATTTGTATGGCTCCAATGGTCATATTATGGGTGATCTTCGTTTGACCCACCTCTACGATGGATTCCTGTGTTTTTTGGTGCAATTCCCTCAAACTTTTCCATGCCCCTATATCCCACACAATACTTCTACTGCGACGAAACCTTCCTTTGGAAAAGTCGTTTATAGTCCCATGCTCTCTTTCAACTTCCTGGAGAATTAACACTCTTCTCCAGCCATATATTCAATGTGAACCCCCACGGATAGATTTGTCCCTTTATAACTTCAATCGGCTGCAATTGATACGTCTAGGGAACAACTCACTATTCAACTTCTCGAGCGGAAATGTGCCCCCCTCAGAGACATGCCTGACAATATAGGGTCCCAACCAGTGCATTTATAGCTTCGCCAGGAACTTCGCGAACTTGTTGTCATATAAAAGAACTAAGTCCCCATTCTTAAACTTATTTTGCTTAATATGCATGTCATGCTAGGATTATACCCTCTCATTTTGCACCTATTAGTGAAACCCATCGATGAACCTATCTTCCTCTAGCGTGGGTATTTTCTCCAATCTCTACTCCATAAGATCATGGTCTTCCATATTTTTAACTATTGTGATTCTTATACTAGGCATGATGTACTCCATCGGCATTACTGCTTCCTTTATGTATACTAATCTGAATGGAGCCTGACCTATCAGTTTCTTACAGGTGGTCCTGTAGGCCCATAAAACTGCAAAAATGCGCAAGTCCTAGTCATCCTTGTTGACATTTCACACCTTAGTCAAAGCATTCTCTAGAATTTTGTTAAAGGCCTCAACCATCCCATTTTCCTATGGGTGATATGCAATACTCTTCTAGTGATGCATTATGAACTCTGCGTTCAATGCTTCAATGGTGTTTTTCAGGAAATGTGTACCTCGGTTGCTCATCAAGATCTTTAGGCAACTAAATCTTGAAAAAATATTTTCAAAAATAAACTTTGATGTTGTGTCTGCACTACAATTTTTCACCGATTTCACCTCGGCCCATCTAGTGAGATAATTTTTCATAGTAATAATACCGCAAACTTGTTTTCTTCCTAGGGGGATCAATCAATCCCATAAAATTGATTGCCCATTTATTGAATGCTTGCAAAGTAACTTGAGGATGCAACACCATTTCATACCTTCGTGATGGTTTTCTGGTCCTCTAACATACATCACAAGTGCTACAATATTCCTTCGAATCGTTATGCACCATAGGCCACCACAGTCCCGCTCGCAGGATCTTTTGCATAGTGGCCTTTCCTGCGTAGTGACCTCCAACAAATCCGCCATGCACCTCAACCAAAAAAATCTGGCATTTGTGCTCAAGAACATATCATAGCAGAATCTCATTAGTCCCTATCTTATATAATGTCCCGCAATTAGAGTAATTTTTTTTCCCTTTACTACCAACTCTTTCTTATGTTGCATAGTATACTCCACAGGTGCGACTTCCGAAGTCGAAAACTGAATGATATCTATAAAGTTCTCATCTGCAACCCAAATAGCAAACAAATGTGCATCAGGTAATCCTTCTTCAATTTTCGTCGGCTCTTCCTTGTCTTGATTCTAGACAAATGATCAGGCCTGACATTCAAACGTCCTGGCTTGACTATCACTTAAAAATCATACTCCTGAAATAGAAATATCCACCTACAAATATTCCCCCCAGCATAGGCTTTTTCACTAGGTATTTCAATGGAGAATGATCGGTGAACATTTTTAAGTGTGCGCCTAATAAATAATGTCAAAATTTATACAACACATAGACCATTGCTAACCCTTTGTGCTCTGTGGTGGAGTAATTTTGTTCTGATTTAGACAACTTCTGGCTTGTAAAAGAAACAGGTCGATTGAGATCGCCTTCTTGTGGATGGACTAAGATAACTACCAAAGCTATGCAAGACACATTGACATGTACATGTAAATCCTTCTTCCAATATGGAAAAAATATAATTGGCGTAATGACCATATTTTCCTTCATCACATCGAGGCACTTCTGACAGTCATCATCCCAACAAAACTTGACATCATTCTTCAAGATTTTTTCCATTGGCATAGTAATCCGTACGTAGGTCTTTATGAACTTTATATAATAACCTGTATGGTCGAGCGTCATGTGTAGCTGCTTCACATTCATTGGTGGATCCAAGTTTATAACCACAACGATATTCACAAGATCTACCATCAATCTCTGCTTGCAACAATGTGCCCCAACAATATACCATGTGGCACACAAAAAATACATTTCTTCAAGTTCAAGGAGATTTGATATTTCCTACAGGTATCCAACACTAAGAACAGACTAGAGACATGCTTCTTTAATAGTGCAAATACTATTCAGTCATCGAAATAAACCTCCAAAAATTTGTGGATATATTTTTAAATGCAGCAACTATGACTCTGGAAAATATTGACGGAGTGCTATTTTGTTTGAATGGGATGACTATGTACTAAAAGCATCCCCATTTAGTAGTGAAAGTGGTCTTTATTTGATATTCTGATGTGATCTTGATCTGATGGTATGATAAGAACCCATCTATAAAGGAGTAGGCTTCCTGCCCTCCAATATTCTCCAAAAATTTGTTAGTGAATGGTGTCATAAACACATCATGGATGCATTCATCATTCAGCTTTCTAAGATCAACACAAATCATTATTTATCCCTTGGTTTTCTTCTCGTGGAATGTCATAAGGCTAACCCACTTGGAATCCTCTATTGGATTAATAATTCCAGCAGCGAGCATCTTGTCAATTTCTTCCCTTACTTTCTCTTTATATTTTGGGTTCAGCTGATATGGGTGCTGCTTGATCGGCTTCAGATCAAGCTTCAAATTGATGTGCATAACTCCCAAATCTCCTATAATTCCTTTTAGCTCAGATAACTTCGTCGAGAATAGATCATAGTATTCATGCAACAATTCAGTGACCTTGCTCACCGTGTCATCATCCCAATAGTCCCTAATCTTTGCGAAATTGGGCTCTACTTCTGAGCCTATGTTGAATTGCTAAGTTATTATAGGTTATAGGTTGTGTTATGTCCAGTGTCTCTACTTTAGGACTTGCAACCTTGTGATTTCCTTCTTATTCAGGAATATTGACATTGCGCAGATCCTCTGTGCCTTCTTCCACAGTTAGGTTGCAACATTCTCATGCTTGGTCCAACTGCGCAACCCAGTTAGGTTGTACCGAAGTCATTGGCTCAATGGTTATTCAGAATATTCGTGTTCTGACTTCCTGAAGAGCATCGTTAATATAATCCCAACCATCTGTGAAATTATAAGTCAATAAGAAACCTTTCGTCATCTCATACCAATCTGTTGTGCCATGGTACAACTCTGTTTCAAGATACCATTGCTGAGGTATCATATCCAAGGTATGAAATAATATATTCACCCATTCAGGTTGAGGTTCCTCGCCCCGGGCCACATTTCAGCGAGATAAATGCTCGTGAGGATCATCCCTACCATTGTACTTCTTCATGATCATAGTGTTTACATGACCAAACTAGAGCCTCATCAATCTACAATATTCCTTCCATCCTCCTAAGCCTTCTATGTGCGCACCCCACCATCTGGTTAGGGTGGACCTCAAAGCAAAGTCCAAAGCTTCGTATCGCTACTAGCCGTGCACATTTTCTTCAAATTCATCCAGAAATAAATCATCATCTCTAGTTCCATCATAGAAGGGAAATTCATGTACCTCCAATGTGACACAGCGAAGCGATTTGGTAACTTTGTTGCACCACTTAGAAGAAACTTCATGTAATTGGTTCTGCCAGTGCTCTAATTCTTCGTCAAAGTTTGAAACCGAAGGACTATCACACTCCCAACTTATCCTTCCATTTGCGATAGGGCTAATCCAGTCTTCGTCCTGCGCAATTCTCTTATATATTTTGTCGATATATCCATATTCATTCTGGACAGGTTCTGAATATTGTCGCCTTTATAGGGGTCCAAAGCCACAACAACCCTTGTACCATTATTCTTGAACACCATCTGTCTATTTTTCAGGTTGATTATGGCATCCATATCATAAGCCCAGTCAAATCCAAACAAAGTGGGATACAAATTGTTGTCATCAACAATCTCAATGACTACAAAGTATGATAAGACACTTGCACCATCAATATCTACACTAATGCCAAGAAATCGACCCATAGGGATGATCTTCTAGTGATTTTCCATTCTTAGTTGAATCGGTGACCATTGCAGCTATGGCCTCCCCATCCATTCCCATGTTTGTTTTGGAAAAACATTAGCGTCTGATCCAAGATCAAGGATGACTTAGTCAATTTCATAATCGATGATCTATGTAGTTAACCACATTTCTAGGAAGGTTCTTTTCTTATGCTTGTATACCTTATGCACTGCGTGTTGTTCCAACTATTGATCTTCTTTACTAGTGCATTTTTCAATCAGCTCCTGCAATCCTTCCACAGCTTTCTGATCCCTTAGTAACTTCATGCATGTCTGTAAAAATGACTTCCAAATGGATGGATCAACTTCCTCAGATTCAATAATCTCCTTGGGTTTATTCTTCAAGGGAATCAATTGTATCTATGTTGTTTATGTCGAAGCACCAAGGCTCATAAAATTATTCTTCTCTTCCATGAAGGTTTCATTTTTCACAATGTACATCAAACCAATTATTATTTTATCCATCTTTCCGGACACATGTATCCTACATAAGCTTCTTTCCTTATGTTTTTTCTTCTCTTGTATTTATACCACTTCATTTTAATGTGTTGACACTTTGATCTTCTTCGCACAGTTCAACTCTTAGCATTTTTATGTTCTGGGAAGGCTATTGATTGTGATTTTCCTTCTTTTGAGCCAATAATGTAGGAAAATCCTCTATTTCATGATCAAGTGCAAGAGAATACCTACAAGATATGGAAAAATGATTCTGACAATCCCTGGCGAAATGTCCAGGCTAACCACAATTATAACATATGATTTGTCTGTGCCCTCATCCAAAACCTCTCCCTCGGCCACGCCCTAGACCTTGGAAACCTTCGCACATTGTTTATGAACTTGGATATTCACGACCTTCGACTTGCATTCGGTATGCTCTACTACTCTACATCATTAGATTGTAGCTTTTACAGTGCTTGTCATAATTTCCCACCGAACTACAGAAATTACAAAACAATTGCTTCAGCGACTGGATGTACTTTTTCACTAGATGGAAGTGGTCTGTGGAGTGTTAGCCTGCAACTTCACATAAGATACACCAGAAATCTGGTCCCACATTTTTTCTATTAATTGACCTAGGCTTTAATGGACTTGGCATCTCAATGCCCAAGTAATATCTATAAACAGGACAATCATCCATATGGTGGGCCTCCGCTTTTCACTTTATATACCATACTTCTGATCACATGTCAGACAAACATTTTTTCCCTTATTCAAATCTTGGAGTTCCATATGTAAGCTTTCCAATTGGGTTTAGATCTACTAAACCCCTATGTTGGTATCTACTACTGGCTAAGCCTCTAGATTCATCGCAATCTCAAAGGCTCCTGCTTGAGTTGCGATCTTCTACTGAGACAAAGACAAACTAAGATGTGGCAATAGCACAGTTTTAAATCATTCCTTATGCTACTTATTAGGGATCTTGAAGCTGACTTGTCTTAGCAGTGCCCTAAACCTTTGAATCTACTTCCCACACAGTTTCAGTGACCACTTGTTTGATCTCTTTGATCTTCGTAATACACTCAGAATGCGACTTCAACTTCTTAAATTCAGAATTCAGTGTAGCCTTGATCTGGACCAATGTGGAATTTTGGTTTGTTGAGGAGTACATCATACACTAGGATAATGCTTTATCCTGCAATGCTATGACCAACTGCGCTTTCTTCATATTATCATCAGTGATGTTTTGGGATCTCCATATTGCTTCTACAACAAACCAGAACTACTTGGGATCATCCCATCCTTTGAAAAAAGACATATTGGGTGAGTGAGCCATGGAAAATGGGGGAGGTGGAGGTGGAGGTGGAGGTACAGTACAGGGATGGGTTGTGATGGGAGTGGAAGGTTGGGGAATTCCAGAAGCACCCTAATGATCCTCAAATTTTATCTATGAACTTCTAAGGGTAGCAAGGTGGATTTCTCCTTCTTCGTTTTCAGACCCAAACAATGGACTGTACTCAGAATCAATGTAATTATTAGGATCTACCTTAAATCTCTTACCATGTCACGTAGTTCCAATTTTAAGTTCCTCTGAACATCAATATGATTTCATCTGTAGTACACCCTTTTCACACAATATCATCTTAATCAAAATCTTCAATGAGTTTAAGTACTTACCTCGCGGGATTTTTAAAAATTTGTGCTCTGCTTCGCTATAGGATACAGATGTATCGATCACAAACTCAATAATAAAGTCTCTAAGGATATTATCGATCCAATAATCAACGACCCTTTTGATCTCATTATCAGTTCCATTCAATTGCTTGATCAGCTCTGGAGTCCATTTCGTAGGCCTATTGTTGAAATGGGTCGTTTTCTCAGCTATTCTTGATAACCACTTGTCTAACTCACTTGAAAATGATGAGGAAAATATCTCATGCTAATCTATGAATATATACTTCTGTAACCACTATTTAACAGATATGCGTGGATTTTTTTTCCTGCGCTGGTTATTCACGCTCTTTCATATCTACCCAATATTGAATTTATTTCTTAGTCAAAATCCACATCCCCATATCCCTCATTCAAAATCCAGTCGCGAAATGAAACCATTTGTTGGATTGATGGGGCGTAGACCCATGTTCATATATGGATGTGACGCTATTTTGAGTTTGTATTTTGTTATTTGTGGGAAAGAGAAGGATCATGTTGTTGACTGCGTGGAAACCTTAGAAATTCTGCAGTTGAGTGCGCAGACCCCTATAGCTCAGTGCACAGGGCAGAAAGGGTTGTATCAAGGAGATCCAAGTAATAATAGAAGACTTTGAAGATAGATCTGATTTTTTCATTTATGTGTTTTCTTTACTTGTATTTTGATATCATTTGTGCTAAGTTAATGGTTTTTATACATAATTGCATCGCAAAGTCATGTTTATGGTTATTTATGTTGTTTTATACTTTTTAAAGTAAAATCGCACAGTCTGCAAGAGAGTTCAATAGAAGTATTGAACAACGACTGTATAATTAGCATAGTTGTTCTACGCAGCCCTGTTAAGTATTGAAAGGGATATAAGCCCTCAAGCCACACCCCATTGTCCCTCTAGATGAAAAACCTCGGTTCTAGAATCCCCCTATATTGCCTCGGGTGAGACTTTGAACTACGCAGCAGATTGTTGCAGAAAGGGCCGGTAATAGTGGGTTTTGTTGGTTCGTGTAGCCATATCTGAACTTTTTTATAGGCTACATAAATCCAAAAATAATGGAAACATTATGACTACTGACCACTTTCGTTTTTTGGTCTTGATCTAACTTCCAACCACCTAACATCTCTAAATGTTCCTTATACGCAAGTGGTGTTCCCCCCGCCATAGGTTAATTATGTGGAAACCTATCACATGCCTTCATTTTCCAATGAAAAAGAGCCTCTCACTATTTTCTCGACTTATTTTGACCTATATTCAATAACTAACATGGTGAACCCTCCAGTGGGGGCATTGGAGCTTGATCTTCCAATCCCAATTGAGCCCCTTGACATGTATTCCTTCTAGAGCATTATTTATCCATCTGATTTGGGCCTCTTGGAATCCATGATCAAGATATGTCCCTTGACATGTATTCCACCCATAGATTTGTCCTATTGGAAGCCATGATCAAGGTAAGTGTTACAAGCATAGTTCTTTTTATGCGTCAATATTGTTAAAAAATTAAACAGAGTACCTTGAACATAGTTCTTTTTTTTAGTCAATATCATTAAAAAATAAAAGAGAGTGCCTTGAGCATAGTTATTTTCCTATATCAAGCTCATTAAAAATTTAAATAGAGAACCATGATCATATTTCCTTTTTTGTGTCACTCATTAAAAAATGAAACTGGTCATATGAGCATTGTTCCTTTTATGTGTCAATCTAATTAATAAATGAAATATATTGTATGAGCATAGTTCATTTTCTATGTCAATCTTATTCAAAAATGAAACAGGTCATATGAGAATAGTTCCTTTCATGTGTCAAGCTTGTTAAAAAATGAAACAACTCCCCCTCACATTTAGTCAAGTATTTCACCTGATCTTGTACATGAAGCTTAATTTCATCCACATGTATTGCATGGTCCTTTCCCTTCGTCCCTCTATGGTGAACATATTCCTATTAGTAATCAGGGTTCTACTTGGTTGCATAAGAAGGATTGGAAAACCAAATGAATCTTGGGGTGCATGTCTCTAGTTGTCATGTTGGAGTGAAGTAACTAGCCTCTGCCAGTATGCTAGGGGCACATAACCTATATCAAGCATAGTTTTTTCTCTATTTCAAGCTTATCTGAAAATGAAACCTATCTCAAGCATAGTTTTCTCTCTATTTCAAGCTTATCTAAAAATGAAACCTATCTCAAGAATAGTTTTTTCTCTATTTCAAGCTTATCTAAAAATGAAACCTATCTCATTCATAGTTTTTTTTTAGATGTTTCAATTTTGTGTAAAAATGAAACCTATCTCAAGAAGAGTTTTTCTTTGTTTCAAGCTTGCGTAAAAATGAAACTTATCCCAAGCGTAGTCTTTTTTCATTCTCGTGCTCATAAATACATGAGAATAAGTTACCAAGTATACTTTTATAACTTTTTCGAGCTCGTAAAAACTATACATAAAAGGAACTTTGAGGAGTTCCCTTTAAGCTCCTTTTAGAATCCCAAAACATGAAAATTTTTCCAAGTGAACTTGTTTCCTTTAATGCTCGTTAAAAGGATTTTAAAGGGGGTATATTCAGTATAAGTTTAACCCTTTTTTGGACTAATTAAGATTGATTACAACAAAATAATATTCTAGTCAATCTTGGCTAGGAAAGTTCTCCTTTGTCTTGTTATATCTTTTTTCTACCTTAAGAGACTAAATTTATGAAAAAGAACACCCTTGGAGTCTTCTTTATGTTATTTTAGGGCTCCCTAAATATGAAAAATCACTAAGCTTTAATTTCTCTTGGCTCGTTAAACTTTTACGTTGAAAGAATTGAACGAGTTATTTTTTATCCTCTTTTCGTACTCGTTAAACCTAAATTAAAAAGGCCATATTGGAGTATTATTTTGATTTATTTCCATCCTCTATAAACATAAAAATACATCGAGTTATGCCTTCATTGGAATCATAAAACTTAAACAGCAAAGGAGCCATATCTGAAATGGGACCAAACTACTCATTCCTAGGGTTTGTTAAAAACACTCCAAAGGACTCATCCAAAGTATGAGCTTATAGTTCAAGCATATGTTATCTTCCTCAATATTTCATAAAAATAAAGAGGTACTCAATAGAAATAGTGGGGAAAAATTGGGAAGGGGATGTGGATATAATCTATATGGCAGCAATTCACTCTTAAACATGGCACCCTTTCACTCCTTGTGTCAAGGTTGAGAAATACACTTGTCTCTTTTCTATCATACCCCTTTGAAAAGTCATATACTTCAGCCTGTGGTCCATTTTTTGAATCAATACTTCCAAGAAAATTGTTGTGTCGTAAATATTTTCAAGAGAAGTTCAACCTGATTTCAGTTACTAAGCCTTGTATCACATCTTCCATATCTAAATTAACTATTTTTTTTATAGTCCTTAAAGGCTTCTATTGCATCAACCATCCCTAACTCAGTACTAAATCACTTTGTGATCTATTCCAGTTCAAATTTTTGTACCAATTTCATGTCATTTATGGGGGATACATCAAGGCCCTCCTACGAAAAACCACTTTCTATCAACTTCAAAATTTTATCTAGGAAGTTGATTTATAAACCATTCAGTACCTTGGAACTTGCATGCCCTAATGAAATTTTCCTCACCTTTGAAGACACGTTTACATAACTTACCTTCAATCTATTGATTCTACGTGTTCGACTTCATATCATTTATTCACACTCCATAGAGTGTACACGAATACCTTAAGAGCCATTATTGGTGGTTTCTTTCATGTTTGTTAATGGTTTTCATCATTGACCAGTAATCAAGTAGTTTCTACCATGTGCAACTTCAACACATTATTTTGCATGGTTAGATTCATACTATGGCATGATAGAGATGAAGAACCTGGACCCTGTCTATTATGTCCACGTTGCGATGGAGTTAGATTATTTATTATCGTTTCATAGATCCACAATATATGTATGGCGGCTATGTTCATATTGAGTTAGATCAACATGGATCCATGATGTCTGTTGGTGGCCATGACCTTCCTCATTTTACATGGATCTTTGCATGTCCATAATTGTACTTCAACTCACTTGTATTCTAAGTATGGGTATGCCTACCTCAGAGATGTTCATATGATATTATTGTACTGTAATTTTTTTATTATCGTTGGTATATTTTCGACCAGTTGATCCATTGTTTCAATGTATTTGCATGATAAATTATTGTAGTCATCACCCCCTTTATGAATTAATACTTTAGGGGGGAAATTGTTACAAATTATTTTTTCGTACTCATGAAAAATTCTGTTATACCCCTATCCTTCGCCATATGAAGCATAGTTTCCATCAATCCTTGAAGAATACTGGAAGAAAAATTCACTTAGGAAGATAAGGATATTATGAACATACCTTTAAAAACCCTAATTTTAAAGGGTGTCGTAGGTGGGACCGTTATTATCCACGATGATGTTAGGTTGTCGCATTATGTATACATATTCACCCATGACACTATTGCAGTTTTCCAATTCAAAAGGCACGACATTATTTTAACAAAGGTAAAAATAAAAAGGGTACAAGAATCTTCTATTATAGAAGCCTCAAGGATGGCATCTCCTTCAAGTGGTGTGGATTTTACTCACCCTATCTTGTTGGATCTTAACCTCCATCCCTTATTATCCTTATATACTTTCATAAACCTACAAATACAACCATCTCCCATTGAGATGGATAGTGAGAAAAACTCAAGAAATCTTAGTGAAACTATGCTCAAATACCTACCTTTTGACTACAATAATTTTGAAGGCAAGGGATTGGAATGAAGGAACAAACTGGAAGGGGAATTACAACATCAACGCTTAGGTTATAACCACTTATTTCATGATTAATATAGTTATGCATTTCTTTCCCATAAACATTGTCTACATTTGATGGTATCTCCTTCATCATGTGCATAGGTATTTTTCAAATCATATTTGTATGTTTGTGATTTTATCTGTCGTTTTATTTTTCCATATATAGGTTCTTTCTCAGTGAAAATTGAAGATAAATCTAGAGATAATATTACATGCAACTAAAAAGGATAAGCATTGATTAAAAAGTTGTGAAACATTGATCTTATTGTTTGTCATATATGATTTGATCATGTTTGACCTAGGGAAATTTTTCCATTCCTGTTTATTTTGTTCTAGGTCTACGTTCCAGGCCAAGGGAGATCGTTCATGTCTACAAGAGGGACTTATCGATCAACATCTAGATGGAAATATTTTGAAATAATTACATGTTAAAATAAAAATGCAGTAAAATTGGACTTCATATGTGAAAGTTATGCCCTTTTTAGAAAATGCATTAATGGAAATAAAGAGCCATGTGGTAGGTAAAAGTTGTCCCAAATGGTAATGGATGTCACAAAGAATTAAAAAATTTATTTTTCTTTACGAGATTTTCCTGTAAATTCACTTTTGCTAATAAGTTACTTTATGAAGTGAACCACTTATATATAACAAGAAATAATCACTTTTACAAGGAATTTACTTTATAAATGATATTTGTATGCAAAAAAATAACTAAAATAAATAATACTAAAGTTATTTTATAGTGATTCACTTTCATATTACAAGTGAAATACACCTTATAATAAAGTTATGAAATAATTTAACTTTGCATCAACTTTTTCAAAAAGTAACTTAAAAAAGATACTTGAACTAAAGGCCTCTTACTAAGAAAAGTAACATTCAATCCATTGAACTATTGAAAAAAACATAATAATACTAATCGAGGTTTAGGGTATTTTTTTCATTGTTGTTGGGGCTTCACCTTGAAGTGTGTGCCTACCAAAAGAAAGTGTTCATCAAAAATTAAAAATTAAAATAAAAAATTAAGGGGGGGAATTTCCAAAACTCAACAACAATGGGATTAGATTTCCATTAGCTTACCTGAAAAATGAAACTTTTCTCTTTATTTCAAATTAACCAAGATCACATAGAGAACGTGTCCAAAAAATGTATGTAGTAAATAAAAAAAGTTTCCAATCTATTTCTAATTTGTTGAGATTGCATAGAGTGCATAGCAAAGAACATACAAAAATTAGAAAAAATAGTGAATTAAATTTACAAATAGAAAATTTAAATTTAAACTTCATAATTTTCTTTTTTTAATGGCATATTCATGCTTTATCCCTTCTCATGTAACAAAAAGTTGTATTGTAGGAAAACAAACACATTTTTAGTTGAAACAAAAGGTGTTATTAACTAAAAGTAGTGCTCAACCCACAAGGTGCAGCTCAATTGGCAATCGCTTGGTTATGAAGTAATATGTAAAGCATGAGATTCAAATTTCAAATATTCATGTGTTAGACCAACAAAAAAAAAACTAAAAGTAGTGCTCTATATGAAATTAAATAGTTTTTTTGGCTAAAAATGTATGGAAATAGTGGATCTCAGAAATGCAACAACACGAGTTCAATATCTTGATCAACAATAGGAGGAGCTCTTCAAATAGGCTTTCATGCCATGTTTGAGAAAATAATGTATTCTATACAACATGAACAACTTCAATAACCACTCACAAAATAAATAAAACATCATAACACCAATATTTATACAGGGTTTAAATACTCTAAGAGGGGGACACACCATGGTCTGTAGACATGTGACCACTTGAGGCAATTTTATTAATATAAAATAAAAGACCATCCATTCTCTTTAAACATATATCATGGAACAATCATGTGCTAAGCGACATATCAATAGCCACTTATTTTAATTAATTGCCTATGGGAGAGAGAGCAAAATTAGTTGAGTTGTGTATTTCATTAAATTTATAATTGAGTAAAAATCCCTAAATATTTTTAGATGCTTTATATCCTTGTGCATTTCATACTTTAGGTGAAATATTAAATCCATAAACTAAACACTATTTTTAGTCCCTTTTCCTTAGAAAATTTAACTTTATACGTTGAGAGTCTAAATATATAATATACCCTCCAACACTACTAAATTCTAGTTATCTTTGTCTGCCTCTATCGAAAGTCCACATTCATAGAATTTGTTAATGTCCAAATCTTCAATATTTTTGGTTTTATTTTGACGTGACTAATTTTTAATGCTTGAAAAAATACATCTAATTTCTAATAAACATGGAAAAGAGGTATACTTTTTTTTCCTTAAATAACTAAAATTTCTTGACTAACCAAATACAACAAATAAATCATATATGCAAAAGACTTGATTTATGTTATGATCCAAATATACAAAAATCAGAATTACACACATGTGCAACGATGTGATCATGGAGCACAACTTCAATATAGATAATAATAGGATAAAATCCTCCAAGTACCCAAATCATATCCCTCCATAATGAATACATGATATCTATATATACCTATCCACACATTGCACATGTGGTCCTTCATTATTAGGATAGCCCTATTACATGTGAATTTACATATTACATGTAAATTTAACCACATATATTCCCCCGTGGGTCATATCATATAGATTTAACCCAATATAGGCCCCCTTTTAGGTCATAACATAATACCCTCCTTCAAAAATCTTTGTCCACAAAGCTTTGTTATTAAGGGAGTTACATGTGATGAGAATAAATAATAGGATTTCTTCATATTCCTACATTCTTCTTGCCTTTGATGATAATCCATCCATCCCAAATCAATTCATTATGGTATTAATCCTTTACGGTTGGTTTTTGCATAGTTTATTTCCTTTGATTCCATTTTTTGTTGTTATGACTTCTCCAATTTGTAGTAGTTGTTGTTCTTTGATAACATCTTGTTGAATAGTGATTTTATGATGCCAAGTTCCATGTATATTGAATGAGTAATCCATTTTCTTCCTTGATAAGGTTGATGTGGATCTTATTGTCTTCCTTGATGATGTTGATATTGATATGTTTGTATTCCTTGGAAGCTTTCTTAGTGTTGATGATGTCGATATGGTTTCACATTTTATAGATTTCCTTCCCTTTGCACAATAATATTTTCATCTCTCTTATTTTTAGAGATAATGATATCCTCTATCCTCTTTTCTTCGTCTTTTACTTCTCTGGCCTTGGAGATAATACCATCGTATTATGCATGTACATCCTTTAGATGGAGTTGAAATTCTTGAAGTATCTCCTTGTGACTCTCTTGAATCTACTCTTCTTTATCCTTTTCAAGCTACATTATGATCACATGTATCAAATTATAATGTCCTTCTTCAATTCTAGAATGCATTTTTGATTTCATCTTATCTTTGTCCAATGATTCTTCAATCTTCTTGCAAATTTCCTCTTCAAGTCTTTTGGTAATCTATTAGTTTCCCTTAAAACCAAACAACCGATTTGAAATTTTATAAGTGTGTGACCAAAAATATAAATAATTGTTGTTTTTGGAACTTAAATTACAAATACGCTGAGTTTTCTAACATAGCATTCATAACAAAAATTAAATAGAATTGAAGACAAGAACATATTAAACACATAAGACACAAGATGTACCTAGGAAACACCAACTCTAGGGGAAACATGCAAGTTGTGTGTGTTTTTTATTGTCTCAGCAAAAGGTTATCTTCATCAATTTTTACAACAAGGGAACACTTCCCTTTCATAATAGAAAACCACTTATCAACTCCACAAGGAAAATCGAACACCCTCGAGTGCAGTCGCTCCATTATAAAGTCATGTAGTACGACCTCCCTACACCTTTTACATGTTGTACATAATTGAAAATTAGCCTCTTTGTAAAATCTGGATGAGTTAGAGATATTTGGTCCTCTCTCTCTCCCTCCTTTTTGGTCATTGAATCTCTATTGTTTGGTGAACCCCTTACAGTCTTCTTTGTTGAGATAACACACACTCTTGTGCCAAATCAATCTGGCCACTTCTACAACCTATTCCATCTTATAATTTGACATGGGCACCACCATCACTCTCAACAGGTGAGATTAGATCTTAATGAAGGGCTGAGATTAAACCATATGTTGACTTTTGGATTTTAAATTTTTCCTAAGTCCAAATTTTATAAATAGTTAATTAAATTAATAATTCTGCCAAGTGGTTGTCTTGTGGGTCCCTCTACTATCCTTGGCACTTAGGTAAGCAGAACCCCTACTTCTTTACTCCAATTAACACTCCCTCTTATAGAGGAAGGTGTTATAGACTACACCCAGCCTGTCTCCAAGGTAAACAAATTTTCCCCTTAGCAAATCCTTAGTCAAAATGTGTGTTGTCTGCTCCTTTTTTGGTATGTGTTGGAGTCCAATTGTACCTCTATGAACAATGTCCCTGATGTGATGATAACATATCTCGATGTACTTTGGGATATCACAAAATTTTGGATTCTCAAAGACCTTAATGTAACTTTGATTTTCACAGTGGATCGCGGTGGGATCTAGCTCTTTTCCTAAAAAACTAATGAGTAGATTTTTAAACTAGGTGGATTCCCATGCTTCTAAACTAGCATCCATGTACTCGACCTATATTGAGTTCAATGCAAATGATTTTAGCTTCCATTTGAACCAGGAAACAATTTTTAATCCAACACTAAATGTGCATCCCAATGTTCTCTTCCTATTTGTGGAACTCCTTGCCCAATCTGAATCAATGAAGCCCTCAAGCTTCACCCCATAAACCCGTTTATACAAAAATGCATACTCTATTGTCTCCATGAGATACCTCAATATGTGCTTAACAAAAACCCAATGCATATTGGTAGGCTCGACCATTAACTGGATCAAAGAGTTAAATGTAAAACATAAATATGTGTGTGTGTTCACCAAGTAAATTAGTGACCCAATCAACTTTTGGTAAAGCATGGGGTCCACTTGATCCAATATATATGTTTCCACCTCCCTCTAGTTTGTTACTAGAGGCATGGTCCCAGTCCTACGGTCCTACATGTGGAATCTCCTTAGAATCTCCAAGGCATAGTTGCCTTTCCCCAAGAAAATATCCCCATCTCCTTGCAAAACCTCCAACCCAAAGAAATAGTGCATAAACCCCATATCCTTTATCTCAAACTCCCCTGCAAGATCTATATTTCACTCCTCGATGAGCTTATTTATGCCTTTTAAAATTAGATCATTCGTGTATAACACTAGAATGAGTGGCTCAACTCCAACGATAATGTAGTAGAGATTAGGGGTTCTCTTCACTCTTAGTGAATCCAAATCCTTGAAGGTAAAATTCAATATGAGCATACCATGCCTGTGGAGCCTTTTTTAGCTCATACAGGGCTCTCTTGAGTATGCAAACAAGAGTCCCACTGGTGCATGTCTCAAACTCCTTCGACTACTCAATATAAATATCCTCCTCTACAACCACATTGGGTAACATTGTTTTAATGTCCATATGGTGGATATGCTACCCCTTTTGAGCTACAATGGCTATATTAGTCCCAGCAGACGAATATATAGTTACCAAAGCAAATGGCTTGTCATAATTAATACCTTGATCTACCTGCGAGAACCCCTTGGTTGCAAATCTTGCCTTGTATTTCTCAATGATCCCATCATCCCCATGATTGATATTTTAGACCCAATAAGATCCCACTACATATTTTACATTGGGCCTTGGTACCATTTCTCATACATCATTTTTCATGATGGAGGCATACTCCTCCATCATGGCATCTCTCCACACCTATTGAGTGTTTTCCTCTTAGTAGTCGAAAGGCTTAACATCCAATAACTCTATTATAAGTGTCATATACCATGTTTAATTCTATTTTTTTCTACTTTGTCAAACTAATGTACTAGGAGCACCAACTCACTCGTGTTCCTCGTGGATCGCCTTCCTTCCCATCTCACTCTCCTTCTCCCTATGTTGGTAGTCATGGCCTAAGTGGGATCCACTCTCTCCTCTAATTGTGTGTCCCCCTCATCCTCATGTTGCTTGACCTTCCCATTGATATGCATAACTATAGTCTGAGGTGTTGTTTGTGTCTCCTACTTGGGAGCCTATTTCTCCTCCTCTTGTATTTTATCCTTCTCACACTCTAAGGAATTTCTTAAAGCCATTTCTTCCTTAGAATTCACATCTCTCCTAATTACTATCTTCCTAAGTGTTCGTACATATACCATGTATTTGTGGGTTTTCATATTGTAGCCAACGAATATTCCCTTATCTTTTGTGGGCTCCAACTTTGACCTTTTTCTCTATTGGTATATAGTAGTACACTAGGCTACCAAATATATGAAAATGTGAAACATCTAGTCTCTTTCCTGTAAATATCTCTTCTAGTGTAACTCACCCCAACATTTTCTATGGGCTTCAATTTTGCAATAAAAATGTTGTATTGCATGCCTCATCCCAAAGAAACTTAGGCAACCCCTAGTCATGCAACATGTATTTTGTTTCTCCAACTATGGCCCTATTTTTTTTCTCTGGAACCTTATTTTTTTAAAGTTTATATGGAGTGTTCAACTACCTCTTGATGCCCTCCTTGGAAAAAAAACTTTTTGAATGCATTTGAGTTGTACTCCTCATTGTTATCTAACTTCAATGCCTTGATTTTATTGCTAGTTTGGTTCTATACCAAGTCCCTAAACTCCTGAAAATTCAAGAAGAATTTTTCTTCTTCTTCATGAATAATATCCAAGTCTTTCTCGAGTGATCATCTATGAAGCTGGAATAATACTTGTACCCATTGAGGGACACTTAAGAGAGGGGACCACAATAATCTAAATGACTAATATCCAAGATACCCTTGGCCTGGTTATCTCTACTAGGAAAAGATGTTTTGGAGTACTTGTCAAGTGTGCATCTCTTGCACACCTCATGTTTGTCCACACTACACTATGGTAGCCATGTTTATATCTCCTTGAGAATTTTTAGTGTGCCATAGTGCATATGTCCCATGATCCTATGCCATAACTCCCCAATCTCCTTGCTTGATTCATTTATCTCTCTATTGGTCATAGTTACGGTTGTATCAAACTAAAATATGTATATATTCTTATGTTTGACCCTAATCTTACTAGCCACCTTGGAGTTTGAGGGTTTTATAAACACCCTACGTTGTCTAAAGGTCACCTCATACTCCTTATCTTCCAATTCTAAAACTAAAATGGGGTTCTTCTTAAGCCTTAGAATGTAAAGGACATATTTGAGAAACAGAGGGTTTCCATACTCCCTCTCAAATATGAAAATACAAATTCCCTTGACTTAGTACTTCCCATAATCTTCCATCTCAATATGGAACTACATTCCCTTCTTTGTTATTTTGTTGAAGTAGTTTTTGTTTCTTGTCATGTTACAGGAAGCACCATTGTCTACATACCATAATTTGGTAGAAAATGAGATTTCCATGCAAGAAATAAGTGATAACTCATTCTCAAAATGAGAATATAACTCATATATTTCTGTAGAAGTGGCTACTTGGTCATTCTTGGACCCTTTATTATTGTTAGGGAACTTATTGGCATAGTTCCCAAGCTGGCGGCATGAAAAGAACTTGATCTCATTGAGATATTTCTTCTTCCTTTCTCCCTTGGAGCTTGGCTCACCACTACCACTATTCTTCTTTCCCTTTGACCTACCTCCTTTGTTTGCTAGGGAAAATTTCTCTTCAAATTTTGTCATGGAGCAAGACCTTGACTGAGCATGTATTTGAAGTTCTTATTGAACACAGTCACCCCATAGTCGCTCCTAGTCTGGAAGCTTCTCCCTAGCACATATTCCATCTATAAATGTTTCCCAAGCCTTGGTGAAATCCATCAGGGAAAAGATCACTAGTTCATTATATGTAACTGTCTCACCCACTCTAACCAACTCGTCCCTTACTTGGCTAAAATTGGTGAGGTAAGACACCACATAATCTAACTTGTAAATTATAATGGTCCTTAATATATCCCTCAAGATTATCTTTCTATCCTTACTCGAACCCTGATAAATGCCAATAATAGGTTTCCACATAGATTTGGTTGAATTCTTCCTGGTTAAGTGAGGGATTGTGGTCTTTGACTCCTTCCAAGATGATTCTACTCACTTTGGAATCTATTTTTTTATGTTGAGCCAATTGCTAAGGGTCATTGGGGGCAGATGGGACATTATCCACAAATTCCCACACCACTTTTTCCTTCAGCACCATGCTAATCCTATCACACCATGAGTAGAAGTTGGATGCACCACCTAACCTATCCTCAAATCTAAGACCTTAATAAGACCTACTGCCGATTTTCACTATTTAGAAACCCTAGTAGCCAAGTTGAATTGGTGAAATTTCTCCCTCTAAATTACAGAACATGATCCTGAAGATAAAAACATGCTTGGTATTCAATGAAAGTATAAGCTTTGATACCATTTTATTTCCCCTTATAACTAAGTAACTAATTTACAATTTTCTAAGTGTGCAACCAAAAATATAAATAACTACTATTATAGAAACTTAAACTACAAATACACTGAGTTTTCTAACATAACATGCACAATGAAAATTAAATAAAATTGAAGAATAGAACACATTCAACACATAATACACAAAATATACTCAGGAAACCCCAACTCCGGGGGAAACTTGAAAACAGTTTTTTTTTCCATTATCTCATCAAAATTTTATCTTCAGAAAGTTTTATAGTAAGGGAACACTTCTGTTTCGCAACAAAAAATCATTGATTAGCTCCCCAAGGAAAATAAAACACCCTCTTGTGCACTCACTCCATTGTATAACCATGCATTACAACCTTCATAAGCCCTATATGCACTATATGAACATTAAAATTGGCCCCTATATGCCCTCAAGTGAACCGTATGTCTGCATTGAAGTTGATTGACTTAAGGATATTATGTCCTCTCTCTCTCACTCCTTCTTGGTCGTTGAATGCATCTTGTCTATTGAAATCTTAGTCTTCTTTGTTGCAATAACATGCACTCTTGTGCCAAATTGATTTGGCCACTTCTATGCCCTATTCCCTCTTATAATTCAACCTAGGCCCCACCATCACTCTCAATGGTTGTGATTAGATCTTGACGAAGAACTAAGAATAAACCATAAGTTAACTTTAGTATTGTAAAATTTTCCTAAGTCCAACTTTAGGAACTATTTAATTAATTAATAATTTTTCCAAGCGGTTGTCTTGAGGGTCCCTCTATTATCTTTGGCCTTGTCATCTATTAACATAAACCCCAAACCGATCAAACTGGTCTCTTAAATACAATGTCTCTGCTTGTTTTCATTTGCAGTGATTTTCTTTTCTTATTTAATCTCTTGATGTCATCCAATAGTTTCTTTTTATGATATATATATATATATATATATATATATATATATATATATATATATATATATATATATTTCTTCATCTTTCTTTTTCAATTATTCTTGTGAATCATATTTTTTCCAATTATTTTTGCTATTATTTCCATGTTTTAATTGTTGAATCTCCCTAATGAGTGTTTCATTAAATTTGTGTATATATAGCTCATCACCCTTTGTCTTGGTCTCTTATTTTCGTTCTTTTAATTCATATTGAATGTTATTAATTGCTTCCATTTGTGACTCCTCAATTTCTTTTTTTATATAACAATTATTCAATTTTTTTATCAATTTTTGAAGTTAACATAACTTTTACAACCCTAATTTGGAGATTGTTCTGCTGCCATATCTTTCTTTTTGTGTAACTCTACAATTTCAACTCTTATGAGCCTGAAATTTCAACATGTAGTACTTTGATATTTATACTTTTAAATTCCATAGGTCTGACTTAATTTGACATGACAAGTGAAAGTTATGGTAACTTTTGTAAAACTTGTTTATTTGTTGTTTCTTCCCACAAGAAATCTTGCTTAGCATGCCACATGTCCAGTTATTTAAATATAAGTATGAAATTGGTTTCTAAAGTAATTTTGTATGTATCCTAAGATCCGTGAATATTTACAAGTATGAAAATTCCTAGATAGGAAGATATAGTAAAAACACCAAGCTAACTTGTTTAAAATTTATTTCATGATTGTTCACAAACCCTAACTTCCAAAGGGTATAACTCCTAAAGAATGGTGAATCAAATTTTGAGAATTGAACTAGATGTTTCTTGAGGATTCTCCTTAATAATGATACCAAATTTTATGACCAGAATACATAAAAGTAGAAGAACACACCATGTACAATGATGTGAGTGTGGAGCACAAATCCAATATAGATAATAATAGGATAAACTCCTTCAACAACCCAAATGCATTCATACATCCCAAATCATATCCTTACATAATGAATACATGATCTACATATATACCTATACACACATTGCACATGTGGTCCCTTCATTATTAGGAACCTATTACATTTACATATTACATGTACATTCAACCCCATCTATGCCCCCCCTTGGGTCATACCATATACATTTAACCCAATATAATACAACTTTTAGGTCATAACAATTTCCTTTAGTTAATCTCTCCTTTCTATCCATGCTATTAAATATTATTCCACAATTTCTCTTATATATCCATATTTTACTCTCATCAAAGACTCAATTTTTTTCCAAATTTCACTTATAAAGACAAATTTCATAGCTATATGGGAGATTATCACATCATCCTCTCTAAACACAATTAATATCCTTAGCCCCTATAAATTTCAACTTTTCTAAAAATTCCCATGTCAAATATTTGTTCTTAATGGCTAGCCACATGAAGACTCTAGACTGTATGTATGCTTTAAGTTTCTATAAGGCATTCCAGATGAGAACATTGTTCGATAACCTAAATGTGTTGTATATTATCCCAAGGTCTCATTTTTACACCATACTACAAAGTATTCTTCCTCCCTTATCTGAACATGATTATGATGAAGTCTATCCACATATGCTTGCCATAAATATGTATTTTCTCCTTCCAACACAAGCCTTCATGCACTTACCCAACCTTGTTTCCAGATACTCATTGTTTCTGGGTCTAATACTTGCCTTGGGGTATAATATTATCACACTTGTATTGTTTGTATTAACCCCTATAGAATTTTATGCATATTCCCATAATCAATCCAAAATTCCACAACAATTCTGACCTATTCACAACTTCCCACCTTCCATACGAACTAGTTTCCTATCATAGGGAAAGATAGGAAAAGTAATTACCACTCAAAATAGATATTATATAAATTATTCCTTAGACTTCTCATCCATCCTAATAATGATCCATGCAGCCTCATATATTTTTGCAATAACACTAGTTTCCATAAACCATAAAATAGTCTTGACGCAAATGATTTCCTAAAGAAGTTAATGTTTTTAAAACCCCAACAACCTTCTTATTTTGGCTTTGTTATACATTTATAATTTACTAGGATTGTACCTGATTCAAAATTAGACAGGAACACAACATAATCTAGATATAACCATAAATACAGATATGTAGCATAAATAACACTTCGTTTCATTAATATCAATGAACTGAAGTATGCTTACAAAAATAATGGAAATAAACTAGCTCGGGAGATGGTAGCCTATCTCTGAGAAGAGATGTGGCAGTTGCATGCCTTTAAATTGTGTTACAATGAGGCTAGAAGGCCTATTTATTATTTAGAAAAAATTTAAAACCATAAACATCCAAAAACCTAAACCTAGGAGATGAAGTGCCAAGACTATGGGCCCTGTTTGGGTAAATTGGTACATCAACTTCCCAAGGTCATAACTTTGGCATACGATCTTCATTTGATGCACACAATACCTCATTATAAATATCTCTCTGAGGAATAAAAGTTTCAAGTGGAAAAAATTTGTTAAGCTCTAATTTTTTCCCTGGTTTTCCCAAAAAACTTCGTTTAGGGCCTCAAAATGGCTTCAGAAGTTCAAGACTCGAAAAACTGCGAAAAATAGTAAATTGTGCTACAATCAAGGAAATTAAAAAACTGAAAGAAAAAATGGTGGGGATCCAAGTGGAATAGGCAGGTGGCCACCAATATCCACCTAGATCATTCCTACCCCCTTAGTAAGCAATGGTTCCTATTGCATTAAGTGCCTCCATGAGATGGGGAAACTTCTGTTGAACTTGGTCACTAGGGAACCAGTTGGCGTGCTGCATGAGTTGGCCAGCTTTGACAACCCAATACAATTGGATCTTCTGCTAGAGAGTGTTCTTGATCTGTGTGTCCATGATACGATCAGTGGTGGCTTATTCCATGCAGTCTGGGTTTAACTCTATTGATGTGAGTTGTTTTGCAATGTCGGATGTGTATAGCAATGGTGGAATATGGCCGAAGGTGGTGCACATTGAACATTGGGTGAAATCCAAGGTATGGTGGAATGTTGAGCTTGAAATAATTGTCCACTACAACCTTTTTTATGGTGTATGGCCCATATCGGAGTGGACGAAGCTTACCGTGGGGCCCAGCAAGGATCTCCTTCCGCAAATGTAGCCAAACATTGTCACCCACCTAGAACTTGTGTGGAACCCGATGTTGATAATGTTGTTCTTGTACTTAACATTGGCTTTGTCCAACATTTCATGGACCTAATGGTGGATGTGCTGGATCTGCTCAATTAATTTGTCATCCCTATCATTTTCAGACTACACATGGTCCGAAGATGCCTTAGTAGCTGCAAATGGTATGGCCACATCAATGGGATATAATGGCTGGAATCCCAACCCCACCTTAAAGGGGTTGTGTCTAGCTGAGCTATGGAGAGCTCTATTGTAGTCGTACTGGACATAGGGGAGGCTTCTGTCCCATGTGTGAGGATGCTTCGAGTTGTACATGCACAAAATGTGTACGATTGTCCTATTGATGACCTTTGTTTGGCCATCAGTTTTTGGGTGGAAATTCGTGGACTTAGTGAGCTTGGTATCCAACGTCGACTAGAGACTTGACCAAAATGTACTTAGGAACCTGCTATCCCAATCTGATATAATGGACTATATGATCCCAAAGTGTACCCAGAAGAGCTTAGCAGTGGCTTCTACTATGATACTCTTCTTGCAAGATGCCAGAATGGCCATCTTAGAGAATCTTTCGATTACCACAAAATCACAATTGTTTCCATGCTTAGTCGAAGGGAGGAATGACATGTGATCCATGGAGATGGATTCCCAAGGTCAACTAGGAGTAGGCAGAGGAGTATATAGGCCTTGCTTCTTGATTGTTGGTTTGGAAATGGCACAAATAAGGCAGGATATAATGTACTTCCCAACATCATGTTGAAGGTTCGGCCAATAAAAATACTTTTGTAGCACTACCACTATTTTCTCTACTCCGAAGTGTCCAACAACCCGACTGTAGTGTGCCTCCCAAATCATCTTGGCACGCTCCCTTGAAGGAACACAAAGGCGTCCTAGGTGACATAACAGTGTATCCTGGAGGTGAAAAATTGTAACTTTTTTTGCTTCCAGGAGTGTCTGGTATGTGTTTTAAAATTATGGATCATTCTTGTACACATGTTGGCACTCTAAAGTCTAGTGCCCACAAGAGTCGAGCACAATGGCCAGTTCCATGACTGGTGGTTGGCTGAGGCAGTCTGCAAAATTATTGGTGATTCCCTTCTTGTACTTAATGTTCAAGTGGAATTGTTGCAGGTATGTGGACCATTTCTGATGGAAATCATTATGTAACTTCCCTTGTGATTTTATGAACTACAGGGGTCAGTGTTCTGTGTGGATGACCATTTCCTTCCCCATAATATAATGATTCCATTATCGGTAAGACTGCACAATGGAATAAATCTCTTTGTCATAGGTGGGATACTTTTGGACTGTCTCTGAAAGCATCTCACTGTGATATGCCACTGGATGCCCCTACTGAGTAAGAACTACACTAATAGCATAGTCATAATAATTTGTCTCAATCTCAAATGGTTGATGTAGGTCTGGTAATGTGAGCACTAGTGCATAGCAGAGGTGATGCTTCAACTCAGAAAATGCCTTTTGTTGGGATCATACCAAAATAATTTTGATTTCTCTTAGCCCTTGGTGACTTGACTCAAAGGCCAAGTGATATGAGAGAACCCCAACACCAACATGAGGTAGAAATTGGCAAGACCTAGAAATTTGCGGAGCTCTGTTAGAGTGGTTGGGGCTGGGCAATCCTTAATGACTTGTATCTTAGCTGGGTCCACATACACACCCTTCTCATCAATGATGTACCCCAGATATTTAACCCTGGTCATACCAAAAGTGAAATTCTCCAAATTGGCACACAACTTTTGTTGTCGTAGAGTTTGGAGGACTTGACGAATATGGTGGAGGTGCTATTCCCAACTCTGGCTGAAAATGAGGATGTCATCCAAATACACCACCATGAATGAGTTGGTGAAAGTTCACAAGATGTCGTCCATCAACCTCATTAAGGTTGTGGGGGTATTTTTCAACCCGAAAGGCATGACCAACCATTTGAAAAGGCCCTCCTTGGATTTGAAGGCAGTCTTCTGCACATCAGAGGGTTCGATTGGTACCTGGTGATACTCGAACTTCAAGTCAAAATTTCTAAAATATTTGACCCCTTGAGCTAGTCCAAAAGGTCATTAATATGTGGGATTAGATACCTATTCCGAACAGTGATCTTGTTCAGCTCCCAATATTCAATGCAGAGTGTCCATGTCCCATCGTTCTTCTATACCAACACAATCGAGCTCCCACAGGGTGATAAACTTGGCCTGATGTGCCCTTTCTGAAAAAACTCTTGATTTCATCATTCTCTAGAATATAGCGTTGATCGATCGATCCATTAGGCAGCAACACACTTGGGGTCAGATCAATGGGGTGATTGAACTGACAGTGTAGAGGTACCCCTATGGGTGAGGTGAGGATGTCCCTGTACTCCTCCACGACCTTGTCCATCTGTTGTTTTTGTGCGGAGGAGCCTTGTCTGGAGGTCGAGGCCACAATCTTCTTATTCTTATGAGGGTGAATCATAAGGAAAAAAAATTCCCCATCTAGGAAATGAGCTTACTTCATGATCAGGAGCTCAGGACCAAGTGTCGTAAAATGGTCAAAAATGAAAGTGCTCAGAACTGGTTGGAACCTGAACGACCGGATAGTGCTCGTCTTCCTGATTCCGGCGCCGCGAACGGTTCGAAAAATGGTCTCCGTATGAAGAAGTTATTCAGCTTCAAAGTTTTCTCAATTTCCACTAAAAAGGGGCAAATTTGGCTTGTGGAAAATTTTATTAAAAAAAGAATATTCCACAGAATATTCTGGGAATATTCCGCAGAATATTCTGGAGAATATTCCATTGTGGCAGCCAATCAGAGGGTGCCACGTGGCTAGCCCGGAGGCCGCCACGTGGCCCCAAGGCCGAGTGGAATGGCGTTTAAAAGTTTTTTGAAGGGCGGACGGATTCGAACCCCCGACCTCGTTTATACAAACCATACGTTTTCACCACCGGGCTATTGTGTTCTACATTGAATAGTGTGCGGAATGAGTCATATTTAAAGTGTGTTGTATTTATGGCGGGGCCCGGAAGGGGGCCAGCCCCGGAGGGCCAGCCCCCCTTCCCACACGACCTGCCGGCCAGAACCACAGGTTAAACTCATCGGCGCGCCTACCAGCGGAACTTTGGATAACTATTACATTTGGGTTTGTTATCGTTAACGGTTGTAATGTTTTATATTTAATAACAAAACCGTTTAACATTTATTTTAAACCGACGGTTTCGCCCGTGACATATGAACGCACAATCAACATTTATTGCCAACGGTTCAACTGGCGGATTAGATTGGCGGTTCCGCCCAATTTTGGTGCCTTATCCCTATTTGGTGGGATTATCTGTAGTTGCTCCACATTTAGTGGGGGTTTTGTTGGTGAAACAGGCAGTTTACTAAAGAGGCCATAACTTTTGATGGGGGAGGCCTTTGAAGACGATTTTTTTTTTGATTTTGGGTCTCTTCGACCTTATGAAGCCATTGGCACAGGTTTCACAGCCATCTGAGGTCTTTTGCAGGTGATTTTGCTTCGTGGAAGTTCCAGGAGCCACTAGGGCCAAATCAGTTTGGAAGCTGCATTGGGAATTGTGCAGCCAGTTTATGTGGAAAGAAGGTCATTCCTGAAGTTTTTCAGCAGTCTGAATCCATTTCTACAGCTCGTTTTTCCTTTTGAGGAATTCTTCTTACTGTTTAGCTTCAGGGAAGCTTTCAGGGCCAAGAGGGCCATTTCAGTG